>JARGCV010000122.1:3300000-3840000 GCA_034064705.1 Bothrops alternatus
TCTTTCCATTACAAGAGACATTGTTTGATGAGACAAAGGGGCACAACTAGACATAGGCCTGCTTCTCCCATGATCTAAGTCAATGAACCAAAAAACTCTACTACTGTCTCATCTCCAAAAGGTCTTGCCATCTGCCATGCCATGTTTGGTGCTACTTATATACACAAGGTTTTGAACACCATGACTGCCCATGTTTCATTTGGGGGGCATCTTTTATGAGCCATGAGAAAATCCTTGGTCCTATTTTTCATGAAGAGGAAGAAAAGCTGGGTTGGAACAGCACAACTGCATTCTCCAGCTGCTTCTAGATTCTTGAGGCCATTGAGGTAACACCATAAATAAACTGAAGTTGGCAGGGGAGACAAATAGCTTAAAGTATGTCAGGAAGAGAGACGGCCTGATTGTCTTCTCCTGGAACAGCGGTTCTCAACCTATGGGTCGCGACCCCATTTGGGGTCGAACGACCGTTTCGCGGGGGTCGCGGACACTGCGGTCCGCCATTTTGTTTTGTTTTTTTTTGCCCGTCGCGCGCACGCCGCGCATGCGCGGTTTGGGCCGTCGCATGCACACCGTGCATGTGCAGATCGGGCCGTTGCGCATGCATGCACGGTTCAGGCCGTCGCGCGCGCGCTGCGCATGCACGGATTGGCCTGTCGCACGCGCATGCGCGGATCAGCCCGTCGCACGCGCACGGGGCGCAGGTCGGGGTCGCGCCGCGCATGGGTGGCGCAAGTGGGGTCTCAACCTGAAAAAGGTTGAGAACCACTGTCCTGGAAGGATAGAAGAAAAGAAAGAATACAACAAGGTGCATAAGAGGGAGTAGCAGAAAAGGAAACCAGCCCAATCCAGCCAAAAAGAGAGCTCTAGGTGTTATGGGAAGTGACAAGAAGGAACGACAGAGAGAGCCCTGATCTTGAAAAGATGACTGCTGGAAATCACACTAGGTTGAAAAGCAACAAAAAGTAGCATGACAACCTTAAGAGGCCAAGGAATTTGGAAAGGGAGAAGAACCAGGGGGATTAAAACAGACGTGCTTTTGTTCCACCCATGTAAACACTGTGTTGACTTTTGCTCCAAAATTATCTAAAATCCAGCCCAGTTCCCTATCCCAGAAGGGGCAGATTTGATTGTTCTAAATTTTTAGTGCATTCAAATGTAACAATTAACCACATACAGGTAGCCCTCAACCTACAGCCATTCCTTTAGCAACAATTCAAGCTGGCATTGGAAAAAAAAATGACTTACAACAATTCCCCACATTTACAGTTGTTGCAGCATCCCCCATGGTCATGTAATCCGAATTCAGCGTGCATTTACAATGGCTGCTGCATCATAGGGTGGTGGAATCACCATCTGCAACCTTTCCGACTGGCTTCTG
The DNA here is from genome assembly GCA_034064705.1 of Bothrops alternatus. Classification (NCBI taxonomy): domain Eukaryota; kingdom Metazoa; phylum Chordata; class Lepidosauria; order Squamata; family Viperidae; genus Bothrops; species Bothrops alternatus. The sequence goes on from JARGCV010000122.1 coordinate 3,301,379, forward strand.
ACAAGCAAAGTCAATGAGAAAAGCAGGATTCATGTAACAATTGTTCTCTTAATAACTGTGGTGATTTGCTGAGGAATGAACCATGGCAAAAAAAGGGTGAGCATGATTCAAATTAACGACTGCCTTGCTGAGCAGTGGAAATTCTGATCCCAATTGTGGTTGTAAATTGAGGACTACCTGCCTATGAAGTGAGGGAGGAGGAAAAGATATGGGAGATATCCAGTACCTTAGATTAATGTTTTATAATAACCTTAGCAACTCTAAGACGTTTGGACGTCTGTTCCAGAATTCCCCAATCAGCATGCAATTCTGAGAACTGAAGTCCACACATCTTAAACTTGCCAAGATTGGAAAACATAGCCTTAACCACTCTTAGGGGGAGCCTGGAACCCCCATAGAGCGCGTCCCGAGGTGATGGATTGGGGGGCCCTACCCATTATGGCTTTTATGCCGTAATGGCGGGTTGGAGGGAATCAAATACCTCCCGTGAACCAACAGACCTGGTGAGTGGCAGCTGGCTCCCCAATATCGACTGAAGACGGAGACCATATTGGTTGGAACGGATTCAGAAGAACAGCACACGGTGTGGTGGCAGCCACTTGAACAGCGTGTGCACAGTGGTGTAGAAAGCAAAGGGAAGACTACTACACTATATATTTCCCAGGAAAATCATGTTAATTGCGGCAAAACCTAACAATGGCCCCGAGTACGAGCGCCCCTTAAATGGGGCAGGGGTACTAAGAATCTCCCGGTCTGCTCAGGATTGCCAACATGATTACCAACGTCCGATAACGATATGGCACAAGAAGAAGAAGAAGCCTTAACCAAATGCGCCTGCGTGAGCTGTCTTGGGTCTTCCTAGACATGCCCATATCACTCCGGCCCTTTGTGATTGGTCTCTGAACACAATTCAAAGTGTTGGTTATGACCTATAAAGCCCTTTATGGCAATGGACCAGGTTACTTGCGGGACTGTCTTCAGCCTCATGAATCCCAGCGACCGGTCAGGGCGCATAGGGCTGGCCTCCTACAGGTCCCGTCCATCAAACAATGTTATTTGACGGGCCCTAGGACAAGGGCCTTCTCCGTTGCTGCCCCAGCCCTCTGGAACCAGCTTCCCTCGGAGGTGCGTACTGCCTCCTCCCTCCTAGCTTTCCGTAAACTTTTAAAAACCCATTTATGCCGACAGGCTTGGGGGGAATGAACTTTGTTCTGCCCCCGGGCCAAGGAATCGCCTTCCACTGCTGAGTGTTTATTTGATTGTGTTTGCTTGTTGTATGTGTCGATTTTTTAATTGGATGTAATTATTGTTATTGATTTTTATCTATGTCTATGTTCTTGTTGTGAGCCTCCCCGAGTCTTGGGACAGGGGCGGCATACAAATTTAATTAATAAATAATAAATAGAAATGATAAACTATCATGTAGCACTGCTGGAAAGAAATCCTGTGGATGCTTTCTTAGGGAGTAAGTTTGACTCCTTAAGGCCATGTTAGCTGAAGTAGAGGGCATGACTTTGGGGATGGGATAATTGTATCCCTCTCTGACTGCCTTGCCTCAAAAGGTCTATAAAGTAAAGATCTCAGGGTAGAAAGACATAATGCGAAGGAAGAGGGGAAAGGTCTTTTCAAAGGGACACATCCCTGGAGGCCAGTCAAAGACCCCTGGCAGCAGAAATATGCTTAAGAACAGACTTTCAGTAGTGAGCAATTGGACACTGAGAGGTAGGTGTATGACCAGCATATTAACTACAAAAACTTCAAAATAACTATAAGGGCCCCAAATTTTAAAAAAAGGGACCAAGAAGTGACCAAGGAAATTGCTCTCTTTTTAACCTAACATCTGTTCTGGAGAAGAGTTGGAAGAATGATTAAAGAGAAACTAAGTGAATGCACAGAAGAGTTAGCTTTTTAAATGTTGAAAGAAGAGGAATAGAAGGAGAGGTGTATAAACTAAAGAAGCTAGTTGTCAGAAACCATGGGAATTGTTTCAGAAAGGCACAGAATGCATTAAGGCTTATGACAAATGCCCCAAACAGCAATAAATAATAAAATAAAGTAAAATAAAATAAAGTAAAATAAAATAAAATAAAGTAAAATAAAATAAAATAAAATAAGAAAATAAGTAAAATAAAATAATAAATAAAATAATAAAATAAAATAAATTAAAATAATAAAACAATACAATACAATACAATACAATACAATACAGGAGGAGGAGGAGGAGGGACTTTTGGTATGCCAGAAACTAAATCAAAGGCAAAGAGACTCTAGTTCTAATGTGAGAAAAAGAGTGAATTGATAATGGATGGACAATTGGTGGGCCACTGTGTGACACAGAATGCTGGACTCGATGGGCTTTGGCCTGATTCAGCATGGCTCTTCTTATGTTCTTATGTTATATCTATCTTCTTTCAAAACCCCTTGTGCCTCTCAGTGTTTCACTAGTCTAGTGCAAGAGTGGGCAACTTCGGCCCCTTTGCGATCCGTGGACTTCCAGAATTCCTGAACCAGCATAACAAAAAACAAAGGCAAACACTTGTTTATTTAAAAGAAGTCAAGTATCAGTGTATTATACCTTTAAGTGTTGAAAGAACTAGAAGAAGTGATTGCAGGATCACTAGCTTTTATAGCTGATAATCCCTGGAAGACATTTGGAGAAGTCCAGAAGACTGGGGAAGAAGAAATGTTGTCTTGATCATCAGAAAGGGGAAGGAGGAGGACCTAGGAAACTGCAAACATGTCAGCTTGATGTTTATCCTTGGCAAAGCAGATGCACAGCATATTTGGGAGCATTTGGAGAAGAATGCAACAAACGGCAAAAGCCAGCATAGGATTCTCACAACCGAAAAAGGTTATTATCTCCTTATCTCCTCCTTCAGTAGAACTATTGGAGTTTATTAGATTGAGGAAATGCTGGGGAAATACTGTGCCTGGGCCTCCTCAAAGTTTTTGACAGAGTGCCTCAGGATATCCTCATCAATAATATGGTGAAATAGGATATCATGTTTCCGACTAATGGAACACTTCAAAGAACTTCCAGGCATTGTTTATCCTAAAACAGCGGTTCTCAACCTTTTTCAGGCCGAGACCCCACCTGCGCTGCCCATGTGTGGTGTGACCCCGACCTGCGCCGCGCATGCGCGGCGCGACGACCCGCATCGCGCATGTGCGGCGCGACGGCCCAAACCGTGCATGCGTGGTGCGACAGGCCGAATCTCACATGCACGGTGCGCGCACGACAGGCCGAACTGCGCATGTGCGGCACAACGGGCCGAATTGCGTATGCACGGCGCGCGCGCGCGCGATGGGTCGAACCGCGCATGCGCGGCGCGACGGGCCGAATTGCGCATGCACGGCGTGCGCGCGATGGCCGAGGGGAAATGGGGAAAAAAATGGCGGACTGCAGTGTTTGGCGACCCCCGTCAAACGGTCGTTCGACCCCAAATGGGGTCGCGACCCACAGGTTGAGAACCACTGTCCTAAAAAGTCTTTAATCATGTAACAATGTCTATACGGCATGGAGGATGCCAAGATCTGAATTCCCCTCCCCTGAGAACATATTTTGCCAGCATATTTCCCTCCCTTAATTTGCTGTCATAAATCATGTTCTCCAATCAGTTTGAAGGGCAAAGGTTCCCTTCTGTTTCTGTAGCCAGAGGTTTTCTTTTTTTTTTTTTTATTAAAACAATCAGCATTGGACATAAAAACATATTATGCAGCAATCATCATGACACCTGGTATACAATACTAAGTATTAGTCTTTGAAAACGTCTGAATTAGTAGGCCTTTCCCCCCCCCCTCGTGTCTAGCCTCAACTATACTCAGCATTGGACATAAAAACATATTATGCAGCAATCATCATGACACCTGGTATACAATACTAAGTATTAGTCTTTGAAAACGTCTGAATTAGTAGGCCTTTTCCCCCCCCCTCGCGTCTAGCTTCAACTATCTTGACTAATCCCCACATACATTCTTTCTCCTCCCCTCCCAGCATCATCTAAGTTAACTCTAAAAATGCCACATAGCTCTGTATATTTTGTCAAAGCAAGAACATCCAATGTTAGCAGCGTTGTCATAGGGGCTAGTTCAGTGGTGGTGAACCTATGGCACGCGTGCCAGAGGCAGCACTCAGAGCCCTCTTTGTTGGCACACACGCCATCGCCGCCAGCAGCAGGTGCATCAGGACACCAGTGCCGCCTGGAGCAGGAGCCCCACCCAGCACAAAGATGAAGCAGCCGACTAGCAAGCTCGAGTGAGGTGGTAGAGCAGAGGTCACCAACCATTGTCGATTGGTGGACTAGAAGAAAAGGGAAGGGGAAGCATTTTACATACATGCATGCGTGCATGGGGCCGTGAGCACACATGTGCTGCAAATGGGGCGGGGCTAGTGCCTGCATGATACTCACTAGCCCTGCCCTGTTCTTGCATGGTGCAGCGCCTTGTATCTGCACCCCACGGCATGGCCGTTTTTGCGCCTTGCAGCACGGTGGCCCATTTTTGCACCCCCAATTTTTGTGTGCCAGAGGCGGCACTCAGGGGTGCCTCCCTGCCCCCCTCCATGAGGGCACCACAATGCTGATGCGGCCCTGACGCTTTGCGATAAATAAGTGGGTTTTGGGTTAGGGTTTGGGCACTCGGTCTCTAAAAGGTTTGCCATCACTGGGCTAGTTGATACAGCTGTTAGATGGCTTTATAACTAACGAGTACTCAGCAAGTACTCATAAATGGTTCCACATCCAATTGAACTGCTTAAATGGAATGCCCCAGAACTCTGCATTTTTATTAATAACCTGGATGAAGGATTTTACAGGATATCAGACTTTCAGATGAACACAAGATTAGAGGAAGTGGCTAACAGTTTGGAAGAGAAAGAGCTTTCAGAAAAACTAAATGAGTGGACCAAATGCTGGAAAACGAAATATGGATCCCTGCAACTGGGGAGAAAAAAACTGAATGCACAAGAATAAAATGTGGAAATCTGGAATAGCAGAAGGACATGTGAACAAGATCTGGGTGATCTTGGCAATCCATCAAATGTGAGCCAATAGTATGTTGCAGCTGCTAAAAAGGCAAATATTATACAGTATTAGGATGTATTGATAACAGCGTAGAGCAGGGGTGTCAAACTCACAACGTCATGGGTGCCGTCGGCCAGACAATGTCGGCTGGCGACTCCCAGGGGGAGAGCCTTCTCTGTGGGAGCTCCCACGCTATGGAACGAGCTCCCCCCCGAACTCCGTCCGATGACAGATTTACGCACCTTCCGTCGGGAACTAAAAACGTTCCTTTTTCGACAGGCCGGCCTGGCATAGAAGCTCTGGTTCCAGCAGGGTTAAAATGTTTTAGGGGGATTGAGTAATTTTTATGATTCATAAATATTGGGTTTTAAATGGGGATTTTATGGCCAAAATTGTTTAATTCATTTTTAATTATTCTAATTTTGTATATTTATATGTTTTTAAATTTTAAGGCTGTACACCGCCCCGAGTCCTTCGGGAGAGGGGCGGTATAGAAATTTAATAAAAAGAAAAAAAAAGAAAAAGAAAGTCATGTGACGTGTCGCGACGTATCGTGACTTTTTTCCCATTGCTGGCAATGGGATGGGCCCGGTTTCGGCATGACACATCCGGCCCGTGGGCCAGCAGTTTGACATCCCTGGCATAGAGTCTAGATTAGAAGCATTTTCCCATTCTCTTCTGCTTTGACAAGATCTCTCTTGGAATAGTGTCAAATACTGGAAAGTGCAACCTGGAGACAAACTGGAGCAAATTCAAAACAGGGCGAGCATAATAGTGAGGGGACTGGAAAGTGTGTCCTATGAGAAATGGTTAAAGGAACTCAATATATTTAGCCTACAGAAGAAAGAATTGAGAATAGATATGATAACAGTATTCAGGTATATAAAGGTTTGTCGTATCAAGAAGTGTGTGGGTTTTTTCCTCTGTCATCCTGGAAGAAAGGACAAGAAGCAAAAGGTTGAAATTTCAGGAAAGTCAATCCAGGTTAGATATTAGGACCAAGCAGTGATACAAGTGGAGTAGTTTATATTTCAAAATGATTGAATGTTGTATTCCTCTGTATTATTGTTTATTGTTCATTTACTGTTCTATTGTATTCCACAAAAACATTATTTTGCTGTGTACCTAAAGTTTAATAGTAATAAAGTTCCACATAATTTCCTATTAGAAGCTTTTGTGCGAACTCTAAGGACAAGAAAAAGATGATCGTGAATTTTCCTTTACCTTCCCTCTGGTTGTCATCTTTAATGTGTTATTGCCTCCAATGTCCTACACAATCAGGGAGATCACAGGTTGTGTTCACACAACATGCATTATCAGGTCATTTACAAATCTGGTCGATTCATTTGACAACCTGCTAAGTTTGGTTAGTTTTAACTTATTTCCACGTAGTTTTCTTGGACCATTAAGCAAGTGGTTTACCACTGACTTCTTTGGGGAATGTAAAGTGCTGAGAAAAATTATTAAATTTGCAGTTTCCATTCGCTGTGATGCCAGTAAGCAGTAAAATATCAAATAATTTGTTTATTTTTTGGAAAAAAAACAATCCCATGTGAGCTCAGAAAGAGGTGAAAGAGAAGGGTTTTAAAAAGGATAACCAGGAGAACAACAGAAAGTAGGAAAAACTGGTACCGGTATCAACACCAGTGGTGGAATTCAAATACCTGAACAACCGGTTCTCTGCGTGGATGCAGGCTGGGCTTCCGAGGCCTAGAACGGACTTCCGGAAGTGGCATCCATGCATTTCCTGTGGGCTGTTCTAGACCTGGGAGGCCTCCTCCAGGCCTCCCAGGCCTAGAATGGACTTCCGGAAGCAGTGTGCATTCAGCTGGTTCTCCGAACTCAACAAAATTTAGCTACTGGTTCTGCCGAACCAGTGCAAACTGGCTGAACCCCACCACTGATCAACAACTACATAAAACTCACACAGACAGATGTCCACTAAGAATACAATATAGACCAGAAGTTCACGCAGTGTAGTCTTCACATAGAGCTCTCGGTTCTCACTGGTATTTTCAGTCAAGGTTGTGCCCCAAAGCCCTGTAAAAAAATAAGGAAAAATGAACAATATGTGGATTTATTCCAACCTCAAGTACATCAAAAAATAAATTCAACTGTCTAGTATTTTAAAAAGTGTACTTCTCTGGATTTTGCACTGTAATTCTTCAAAGCAAAATTGTGCTCATAATGTATATATATATATATATGTATGTATGTATGTATGTATGTATGTATACATACATACATACATATACATATACATATACATATACATATACATATACATATACATATACATATACATATACATATACATATACATATACATATACATATACATATACATATACATATACATATACATATACATATACATATACATATACATATACATATACATATACATATACATATATATATATATATATATATATATATATATATATATATATATATATAAAAGATGTATACAAAAAAGATACTTAGTAAAAGTAATGTTTAAAAAGGATGGTGAAATTTAACAGGATGAATGATATTTATTGACTAAGCTTTACTTTTATGATTATTGTTATTATTATTGACTATAACTGTTTAGTATTATATTAACTACTGTCATTTAATATTTGTACCCGGACGATAGTCTGCTTGCTAAAGCGTTGAATTTTTGTTGGGGGTAACCCCACTACTGTACCTACCCCTACCCTTATCCCAACCCTATTCCCTAACCCCATCCAATATCCATACCGACCTTATCCCTTCCCTATCTTTATAAAACTCAATAAACCATTTATACATATAAAAAAAGTAATGTTAAAAATAGTATATTTTATATATATATATATATTGGGGGAAATGCAAATGAAAAATGCAAATTATAATTACAAATATTTAATTATTTAATTTTCAGACGTAATGCAAAACCTGAGAACAGGAAAAATCAACAATTGAGAGATACTGAAATGGTTATGTGTTTAATAATTTTCCTCTTGGTCACTTCAAACATTAGGAGTTGTGTGACAATTCCTGGAATTGCCATCAAGACTTTCAGGAACTGGCCATGTCTCTGGAGATTACTGTAACAATCTTCCTCTGAATGCTGTGGATTTTACACTTTCAAAAGTAAATAACTTTCAGTCCATTTGGTGAGATATTTTAAAACCATTGTCAACTATCTTCATCATTTGCTCAAGATATGTCCTTATTCCTTCCAGTTGTGCTTATTTCTACACCCCAATTATTCTTTCCTTATTTATTCCTTTACAGTGAATATTACTAATTTTAAGGAAAAACTTGGGAGATTGGCTGGAAAAAGGGCGTAAAACTGGGAAATGCATGTCATCCGATCTCAACACCTGATTGTAAACATAGGGTTTCAATAATTTAAATATATTTATTCATATACAATGCCCCCCTCCCCTCACCGTTTCTCAGGAATTGCTAATGGTTAAATTAGGAATCGGTTCTGGCTGTTTTCTGCAATTATGGATGCAGGAGCAAAAAGGGGCGAGTGGGCAGGTGAGAAGGTATGTAAATATAACAGAGTCTCAGAAGGACATTTAGGAGAGGAGTGGAAACATATAAATATTTAAGGAACCGTGCCCTGCTTTACTTGTTTGATCCTTTACCTTCAGCTTAGGTCCAAATCAATTTCTCTCTTTCATTTTAGTGACGAAGCCTGAATTCTCTTTTGAGTTCCAGAAGAGCTGGTTCCTTTGAAACATTGTTCATTTCACTTTTCTTTCATTGCTCACTGCTAATGAACACCATTAAGGCTTAATAGCTTGCCTCTCTAATGATTTGATGTTATTGCTCTTCTCCTCTATAGCTTCCACCAACGTTGGTGTGAATTCTTACTTGAAAGTGGAGTAAATGTTCTCACATCAATATCCAAAGGGGTTTCTGTTCTTTTCAGACTTAAGGACACTCAGAACCACAGCTTTGTGATAGATGCTCCCTCCACACCCTCGATCGAAAGCTCTTGTGATGGAAGAACATAGGCAATTTATGCCAGGAAAGAGCTAAAAGCTCTTTAGGGTTCCTGCTCCTGGTTCAAAAAAATTACTCTCTCTTTTTTTTTTAAAGTGGTAGCACTGATTCCAAACTCAACTTTTAAATGGAAAATGTATAGTTGATTATAAAAAGTAGCAATCCGATAAGGCAACTTGTTTGAAAATAATTCCTGAGTTTTCCCACTTTGGTTTTATTTTTATTTTTATTTATTTATTTTATTTTATTCGGGCTTGTATGCCGCTTCTCTCCGGAGACTCGGAGCGGCTAACAACATGTATATAAAACATGCTTCTCTCTTTCCACACTTTTTTTTTTATCTGTATGAATAGAGAATGTAAGGGATGGAAGAGAGTTGAAGTTCCTTAACTTCTTAAAGTTATCAAAGTTGAGAAATTATATAGGGTCTGCAGTCTCAAAATTCAGATTTAATCTAATATGTGTGTGTGTGTGTGAGAGAGAGAGAGAGAGAAAGGGAGAGAGGGGGCGAGAATTTCAGTCAGGGATTCAATGGGGAAATTTAAAAAGTCAAGATGGTGGCTGCCCCTTCCTCTTGCTGGAATTGGGTATGTCTAGTTTAATGAAGAGAAGGACGAGAGGGGACATGATAGCAGTGTTCCAGTATCTCAGGGGCTGCCCCAAAGAAGAGGGAGTCAAGCTATTCTCCAAAGTGGCTGAGGGCAGGACAAGAAGCAACGGATAGAAACTAATTGTTGTGAGCCGCTCCGAGTCTTCGGAGAGGAGCGGCATACAAATCCGAATAAAATAAAAAATAAAATAAATAACCAAGGAGAGAAACAACCTAGAACTAAGGAGAAACTTCCTGACAGTTAGAACAATTAACCAGTGGAACAACCTGCCTCCAGAAGCGGTGAATGCTCCAACACTGGAAGTTTTTAAGAAGAGACTGGACAGCCATTTGTTCGAAACGGTATAGGGTTACCGTCCCTTCCAACTTTATTATTATTATTATTATTATTATTATTATTATTATTATTATTATTATTACTACTACTACTACTACTACTACTACTACTACTACTACTACTACTACATGCATCGTCCCTGATTCCTGACCTCATCTTATCCCTAACCCTATAAAAACCAATAAAACTTTTAAAAAAACATTTAGACAAGAGAAAATACAGTATGTTCAACACAAGGTGCTGTCCTACTGCTGTTGTAATGATATATGTGAATATCTTTGGGAGACAAGAGGGAGAACCACAACTTGAGTGTAAAGCTACCTCAGCCCGCTGAAAAGGGGAGAGTATGAGAAGCATTTCAGAAGGGACCCTCCCTAGTTTTCTACATAGTGTAGTAAAAGGAAAGGAGAAATATTTTCAGACATACAAGATTTTATTAAATAACCTTACAACAGAGACAGAGCTAGTACTCCTGGTTATGCTTCTTGTCTGGGTTCCCTTGTACAGGCCTAATAGTTGTAGACTCATGTTGACAAGACATTTCTGCCTGCCAGCAAGGCCACCTCCAAAGAGAGACATTCATTCTACCCAAAAGTCTGGGTTTCTCTACTATTTTTTCTTGCAGAGATAGTAACCATTGTTACAGAGGCTAGGACTCGCAACCGATTTTGACACGAACCAGGCAGTTCTACAACTCATGAGGAGTTGTTATCTGTATGTGAGCAAAACTCACAAATTGAGTACTATGAACATAGCCTTGAGTTTCTGAAAGAACTAATCAACAAACAAATTCCAGACTGCATAGATGTCCAGTTGGTCCAGAGCCATCCAGAATAAATCCACCCAGCATAAAAGAACCAGTTTGGTCTAGTGCAGCGGTTCTCAACCTGTGGGTCGCGACCCATTTGGGGTCAAACGACCATTTCACGGGGGTCGCCAAACACCGTAGTCCGCCATTTTTCCCCTTTTCCCCTCGGCCGGCACAGGGGGCAGCACTGCGCATGTGCGATGCGGGCCATCACGCCACACATGCGCGATGTGGGCCGTTGCGCGCGTACCGTGCATGCGCAATGCAGGCCGTCGTGACGCACATGCGCAATGCGGGCCATCGCGCACGCTGCACATGCGCGCTGCGGGCCGTCGCGCGTGCCGTGCATGTGCGATGCGGGCCGTCGCACCGCACATGCGCGGTGCAGGTTGGGGTCGCGCCGTGCATGCGCGGCGCAGGTCGGGGTCGCGGCCTGAAAAAGGTTGAGAACCGCTGGTCTAGTGGTTAAGGAACCAGGCTAGAAACCGAGAGTCCGTGATTTCTAGTCCCGCCCTAGTCATGAAAGCCAGTTGGGTGACCTTGGGCCAGTCCCTCTCTCTTAGCCCAGCTCACGCACAGGATTGTTGTTGTGGGGAAAATAAGAAGAAGGAGTATAAGATATGTTTGCCACCTTGTGTTGCTTATTTAGGATATAAATAAAATAAATAAATCAAACGCCTGGTTTTACCAATTTTATTTGTTTATTAAACTTATATGCTATCCCTCTCACTGTCAAATGACTCTTGTGGTGAAAAAGATGTGATTTATTTGAAAGATTCCCTGTCTTTAAGTGAAAGAGATGCAATTCCTAAGGAACCCAGGAGGCAACTGGACTTTCTTGTTTTTCTTTGAAAACATTTGGTTTCTCATCCAAGAAGCTTCTTCGAGCTCTGACTGGATGGTGGAGAATGGAAGCATTGATATTCCTTGCAGACAGCTGGTCGTTTGCATTCTTTCAGAGCAGACATGTCAAACTCGCAACGTCATGTGACGTCATGAAACGTATCGGGACAGTTTTGCCATTGCTGGCAATGGGGTGGGCGTGGCTTCCGGATGACGCATCCGGCCTGTGGGCTGGCAGTTTGACAAGCCTGTTTTAGAGAGTCATTGGGGCCATATGGGGGTTTTGTTTTCAAGGAAAACCAACAAAGTCCAGTTGCTTCCTGAAGAAGCACCTTTGGGACAACCATGACTTAGATCAGGGCTTTTCAACCAGTGGTACGGGTACCATCTGTGGTACATTGGCACCTGGCAGGTGGTACATGACCATCCTAGAAAAGTGGTACTGGGGGAAGGGAATGAGCTGAACCAGTGGCAGCACCGCACAAGCCTGAGCAAGAGATGGCAGGGCTGTCAGGGCTCAGCGGAAGTACCAGGATCAGCACTTCCTTGGGGCTGTCAGGGCTCAGTGGAAGCACCAGGATCAGCGCCAGGCTCCAGCTGGAGCTCAGTGCTGACCCTGGCACTTCTGCTGAGGCCAGAAGAAGCGCCAATCAGTCATCAAATATTTGACACCTCGCTAGGCGACTGGTGGTATTCGGATATTGCCATACCCTAAAAGTGGTACAATGGGTGAAAAGGTTGAAAAGCCCTGACTTAGATGATTGAAAATTTCCATAGACATTTTGTTATGCATTTTGGGATGAACACCCTTCAAATGATCCGGGAGTATGAACGGATTTCCAGAAAACATTGCAGACTGCCAGAACAGGGCAGAAAATATCCTGCAGCCAGAAGGCTCCTCACCCATTTGCACCACTCAGGTGACCCTGAGGACACAGAAAAGCTCCAAATGGCCTCAATGACTCTCTAAAACAGTGGTTCTCAACCTTTCTAATGCCGCGACCCCTTAATACAGTTCCTCATGTTGTGGTGACCCCCAACCATAAAATTATTTTCGTTGCTATTTCATAACTGTAATTTTGCTACTGTTTTGAATCGTAATGTAAATATCTGATATGCAGGGTGTATTTTCATTGTTACGACTTGAACATAATTAAAGCATAGTGATTAATTACAAAAACAATATAGCAATGCTCGCTGGAGCAGCTTACGCTTCTTTCCTCAAAAATGTTAGGAGGGAGGGAAGGAAGGAAGGAAGGAGAGAGATTGAAGGGGAAGGGATGGAGATGGAGATGGAGATGGAAAGAAGGAAGGAAGGAAGGAAGGAAGGAAGGAAGGAAGGAAGGAAGGAAGGAAGGAAGGAAGGAAGGAAGGAGAGATTGAAGGGGAAGGGATGGAGATGGAGATGGAAGGAAGGAAGGAAGATTGAAGGGGAAAGGAAGGAGATGGAGAAGAAAGGAAATTGAGGGGGGAAGGAAGGAAGGAGAGATTGAAGGGGAAGAGAAGGAGATGGAAGGAAGGAAGGAAGGAAGAAGAGAGATTGAAGAGGAAGGGATGGAGATGGAAGGAAGGAAGATTGAAGGGGAGAAGGAAGGAAGGAAGGAAGGAGAGATTGAAGGGGAAGGGAAGGAGATGGATGGATGGATGGAAGGAAGGAAGGATGGAAGGAAGGAAGGAAGGAAGGAGGGATTGATCAATCTTTGGAGAGTCATGTTTTTCCAGATGATGATGAACTGGAACTCCCAGCATTCCCCACTCTTCCACAATGCTTTTTAGGGCTGCTGGGGGCGGAGCACAGCCGGGCAACCAGGAGGCGTGGGGATTGGCTTGGCACCGCAGCTCAGCTCAGCTCAGCCAGCAGTAGCAGCAGCAGCGCATTGCCCGAGCAGGGCGGGAAGAGAGGGGGTGGTGGTGGCAAGTCATGAAAGCAGCGTCCACACGTTCAGGGTGCAAACGTCTTGGACAGTTTGGCTCCCCCACCCCTTTATTTACTGATCTGCCACAAGCTCGTGCAAACAAGCCCCGAGGAGTTCTGAACGAGCGGTCATTTAAAAAAAAAAAGCTTTCAGCAACGAGGCAGAAACGGGAACTCGCTCACGGCTTTTTTTTCCCCTTTCTCGGCGACTGGGAAGGCAGCAGCCAGAGACGCCGCTGCACAAAGGGAGGCAGAGAGAGGGGTGAGGGGGGAAACCTCACTCAACTTTTGCCCTTATCAGACTCGGTTCCCTTCTGGTCGACCCCCTCCCACCCACCCGCCCCCTTCACCTCCCGCTTTGTAGAAGGAAGGAAGGAAGGAAGGAAGGATTGTTTTTTTTTCCAGATGATGAACTGCAACTCCCAGCATTCCCCACTCTCCCACAGTGCTTTTTAGGGCTGCTGGGGGCGGAGCACAGCCGGGCAACCAGGAGGCGTGGGGATTGGCTCGGCGCCGGAGCTCAGCTCAGCCAGCAACAGCAGCAGCAGCGCGTTGCCCGAGCAGGGTGGGAAGAGAGGGGGTGGTGGTGGCAAGTCATGAAAGCAGCGTCCACACGTTCAGGGTGCAAACATTCCCCCACCCCTTTATTTACTGATCTGCCACAAGCTCGTGCAAACAAGCCCCGAGGAGTTCTGAATGAGCGGTCGTTTAAAAAAAAGCTTTCAGCAACGAGGCAGAAAGGGGAACTCGCTCACGGCTTTTTTCCCCTTTCTCGGCGACTGAGAAGGCAGTCTCTTTCCTCTCTCTTTCTCTCTTTCCTCTTTCTCTGTTTCCTCCCTCTTTCTTTCTCTCTTTCCTCTCTCTCTTTCTCTCTTTCCTGTTTCTCTTTCTCCTCCCTCTTTCTCTTTCCTCTTTCTTTTCCTCTGTTTCTCTCTCTTTCCTCTCTCTCTTTCTCTCTCTTACGGCAGTATCCCCACCGCCCCTGGCCTCTGTGCGTCCTCAGCCGAACGGGCAGGGAGGGGGAGCAGGATGGGAGGCAGCGGTTCTGGCAGTGGTGGCGGTAGCACGGCAGCATCGTTGGGCTTCCTCACCGCCGGCACGGCCGCCACCCCACCGCATCCTCAGCCAAAGGGGCGGGCAGGGGGAGCAGAACGGGAGGCAGCGGCTCCAGTGGCAGCTGTGGCAGCATGGCAGTATCATTGGGGTTCCTCGCCGCCGCCGCCCCAGGCCCGGCCACCACATCCTCAGAAGAATGGGTGGGGAGGGGAAGCAGGACGGGAGGCAGCGGGTCCAGCGGCACCAACAGGGCAGCATTGTTAGGGTTCCTACCATCCCTGGCCCGGCCGCCGCCCCCGCTGGGACTCTGCGCTGCCTGCGCTGCCCGCCCATTGATGGAGCTGCAGTGGAGGCAGTGCCCACCCAAGCCGCCTGGGAGGGCAGCAGGAGAAAGGAGAGGAGGAGGGCGAGGAAGTAGTCGCCCTAGCCGGGACTCTGTGCTGCCCGGCCTCACCCTTCGCCCATCCAATGGAGCCGCGGTGGGAGCTGGTGCTGCATGGCCCCTACCAGCCCCTCTGCCAGCCCGGCTGCTCCCCCCCAGGCACCCCTCTGCCGCTTTGGGGGCAGCAAGAGGAGGAAGGGGAGGGCAAGGAAGCCGCCGCCAGCGCCGGGCCCCAGGAGGCGGCTCTCCTCTCCTACCTTTGCTGAATCTACTTCTTCCTTCCCAGCAGCCTGGATTCCGGCACACCTTCCCGGCCAGCAGGTCCAATGGTTGGGCTGGCTGGGGATCGCAGGGACTGGTCTCCCTTGGGCGGCGGCTTTCCGGAGGGCTGGCCCGCTCAGCGGAGCCTCCAGCGGGCCGCTCCCAGCAGGGATCCCGGGGCTTCCCCGGGCGGTTCCAAGCCATGAGGCCCTGGCCGTGCTTCTCCCAGGGGTGGGCCACGCGGGCGCAGGGCCAATCAGGAGCCCTGCAGGAGGTAAGTCCGCCTGAGAGAGAGAGAGAGAAGGGAAGCAAAAGTGCCTTTCTCTCTCTCTCTCTCTCTGCAAACGGCGGAGGAGGCCATGCAGAGCGGAGTCTCGGTTCCTAAGACCATCAGAAATGTGTGTTTTCTGATGGTCTTAGGCGACCCCTGTGAAAGGGTCATTCGACCCCCAAAGGGGTCGCGACCCACAGGTTGAGAACCGCTGCTCTAAAAGAATGCAAATCACTAGCTGTCTGCAAGGAATATAAATCCTTCCTTTCCCCAACCATCCAGTCAGAGCTGAAAAAGCTTCTTGGATAAGAAGTGAAACATCTTTGGAGAAAAACAAGGAAGTCCACTTGCCACGTGAGGAAGCACCTTTGGGACAATCATGATCTGGATGACTGAGAATCTCCACAGACAATTCCTGTGGAAGCTAGATTAGAATCAGGGTTGCCTCAAAATCTTGTGGGAGAGGACAGGAGATAGGGTCCTCAAAATACCTGAAAAGATATCACACAGAAAAAAGTCCAGACCTGTTCTCCCTTATTCTAGAGTGCAGAACATAGAGAAAAGGGCTCAAGTTACAGGAAGATATAAAGTTCCATAACAAGATATAAAGTTCCATAACAAGATATAAAGTTCTATAACAAGATATAAAGTTCCATAACAGTGTTGAGTAGAATCAATTACCAGCAAGCTAATTGATTACAGCAGTGGTGGGCTTGAGAAATCTTTCTAATTCTGCTCAATTGTAAAATCATTGGGTGATCTGGAATTTAGGAAGTTACACTCTCTGTTCAGAAAGAATATAAAACTATTCTTTATATCCAGGGCTATATATCTATAGTTTATATCTATAAACTACAGGTCTTTTCACCTTCTTCCCATCAATTACTGAAAGCCAGTTTCCTAAGCCATCTTAGGAATCTCAAAAAGATTTAGAGAAACTCGAACAATGGGCTGCAACTAATAAAATGGTATTTAACAAGGAAAAATGCAAGGTACTACATCTGGGTAAGAAAAATGAAAAAAGCACATATAGTATGGGAGGAATCCAGCTGAGCAGCAGTACATGTGAAAAGGACCTCGGTGTCCTAGTGGATCATCGATTGAACATGAGGCAACAGTGTGAAGCAGCTGCAAAAAAGGCAAACACGATCCTGGGGTGTATCAAGAGAAGCATTGAGTCCAGATCACGTGAAGTTATTATTCCCCTCTACTCTGCCTTGGTCCAACCTCACCTGGAGTACTGTGTCCAGTTCTGGTCACCCCAGTTCAAGGAAGACACTGACAAACTGGAGCAGGTTCAAAGGATGGTTCACCAAGATGGTGAACGGTCTACAAACCATGTCCTATGAGGAACGGTTAAAGGAATTAGGAATGTTTAGTCTACAGAAAAGAAGACTGAGAGGAGACATGATAGCTGTCTACAAATACCTGAAGGGCTGTCACAGTGCAGAGGGATCAGCCCTGTTCTCACTTGTCCAAAGAAGGACTAGAAACAATGGGATGAAACTGCAGGGGAAAAGATTCAGATTAGATGTTAGAAAAAAATTTCTAACAGTAAGGGTGATCAACCAGTGGAACAGGTTGCCACAGGAGGTGGTGAGCTCCCCTTTGATGGAGGTCTTCAAGCAGAGACTGGACGGCCATCTATCTGGGATGGTTTAGGGAATCCTGCCTCGGGCAGGGGGTTGGACTCGATGACCTGGGAGGTCCCTTCCAACTCTACGATTCTATGATTCTATGATTCTATGATCTTTGAAGAAGTGGGATTCAGACCTTCCGGTTCTGAATTCTTTTTATGGGAATTAAGAAATCCTAGGTTCCCAAATGATCTCCATAGCAATCCTTGTAAAACAAAATGTTTTTTTTGCACTCACAATATTGCCAATCAGTCACTGCATTTATTACCTCATTTGGCAATATTTAATTGCGCTTGGTTCTGTGACACGGGGTAAATTAAACATCTTTATTCTTCACAGAATATCGTAACTTTGGAAGATATCTTCAGTGGCTGCTTCAGAGTTTGGTTTCGGCTAACATTTTCATTAAGGACTTTGGAGAAACAGAGGGGGAAGGAACACTTATCACATTTGCAGAGTACATAAAATCAGTGGCTGTAATAAGAATAGTTAATATCCTCCAAACTAGAAACAACATTCAAATAATCTTGAGAGTTATCATAAAGGGATGAAAATAGGGCAATGAAATTGAACTGAGAATTGCGAAATCCTTCACTTAGGAAAAGCAAAGCAGTGGACAATGATTCACCACAATATTTGTGAAAATGTTATTGGTGTTAACAGTAAAAAAAAAAAAAACACCCAGTAAGGCATTTTTAAAGTATAAACAATCAGGATATGCATTTTTTTTAACTAAATACTAATATACTTAGGCTGCAAAAATCCATTTTTGGTAACATCAATCTAGTATCATTTCCAAATAGTTCCATTCTCTTCTGCATTGGTCAAATTCTACCTTGACTATAGGCGGTTCAAGAAGAATGCCGAGGAAATGGAATGGGCTTTGAGAAACGGAAAGGGAACAGCTCCAGCCTAATTACCTTCCTCGGCTGACTCACCCAGCCGGCTGGAGGGAAATGTGCCTGGGAGGATATTTTGAGATAACCACGAAGCACCTTAATCACTCTTTGTTGGCAATGAATGCAACAATGAGTGAAAATGAGACTCTAGAAAGAATACAGAGAAGAGCAACAAAGATGATCAGGGGACTGGAGGCTAAAACATATAAGGAACGGTTGCTGGAATTGGGTATGTCTAGTTTAATGAAGAGAAGGACAAGGGGGGAAATGATAGCAGTGTTCCAATATCTCAGGGGCTGCCACAAAGAAGAGGGAGTCAAGATATTTTTCAAAGCGCCTGAGGGCAGGACAAGAAGCAACGGGTGGAAACTAATCAAGGAGAGAAGCAACCTAGAACTAAGGAGAAACTTCCTGACAGTTAGAACCATGAACCAGTGGAACAATCTGCCTCCAGAAGTGGTGAATGCGCCAACACTGGAAGTTTTTAAGAAGAGACTGGACAGCCATTTGTCTGAAATGGTATAGGGTTTCCTGCCTGAGCAGGGGGTTGGACTAGATGACCTCCAAGGTCCATTCCAACTTTATCATCATCATTACTATTACTATTACTATTACTATTACTATTACTATTACTATTACTATTACTATTACTATTACTATTGTTGTTATTATTATTATTATTATTATTATTATTGTTGTGGCACCCTCAATAGCTTTAGAGATGTCAGTGTCTTTATTTCAACCAGTTCAAAGATGTCAGCAGCATACTACAGAATATACAAAAAAGGCCAGAAGCATAGTTTTTTTAAAAGAAATCAGGCCGGAGAAAAATCATTTCACTAAACAGAAGCAAACATGCAAATCACAGAAACAACGATCTTGGCTCCAGATAGATCAGCTCTAGAAAAGGATTGAAATTCTCCATGGATTTCATAAAAATAAATCCAATCAATCGAACTTCCTTCTCATGTTTTGAAAGCCACATCTGAACCTTCGCTTCCTGGAGCTACCATAACATTTTGCAAACATTGCTACATGAATTAAGCTAAACAATCAAGCATGCGTGATAAAACCTGCTCCAATTATTCTGTGCACGATACTCACATTTGGCCCTAAGCTAATTTGCACCTTGGCATATAGCTATCCACCTTTTGGAGCTCAGGCAAGCAAAGTTGCCACTGATACCCCCCTACCAATTTCAAGGTAATGGTCTCACCTTTGAGGTGACCTTTCCAGCTATAAAGAAGAGGATAGTAACTTCTGTAACCAATAGTTCAAATGTTACTTCCTGTCACTGAGATAATTTTAAAATTTGTAAGTAACACTTAGACGGATAGCAAAGCCAGGTTTACTGCACAATAGGTAGTAGTAGTCAGTAGTCCCTGCAGAGAAGTTGTATCCTTTCCCCTGCCTCTTGGTGGAGCTATTACAGGGGGTTTTATCTTCTCTGTACTTAATACCACCCACCACCCCGGTTACCTCGGATGCCTTTGAAGACATAGTAACAGCATCCTGGGAAGGGGGCTTCCTTCTTCCTTTCTTCCTCGGTAGCCGTTCTGTCCTTTGGGTAGGATAAAGAGCCAGTCACTTTTTCAATATTCTCGTAGGGATTTTCCAAAATGGATTTGGGGTTGTAGATTGCTCTGATTTTCAGCGAGGAGGAGGAAGGGGATCCGTTGTAAACAGGGTTGTCCCATGCTTTCTTCCCCAGAGTTTCCAGTTCATGTTCTTCTTGTGCCTGGAAATGGCTGTCCGCTCTGTTGCTTAGGTGAGAAGAGCTCATGATGCTGAATCAAGCAATGGTTTCTTGTAGACGACCCCAAGGTATCAAGCCGTCAGAAGTATTCATCTGTTTGGCACTTTGCTCTGGGGCCTCTTTTATATTCAGCCACTGGGTGACAAATAGAGAGTGGAAGCCATTGTTGAGAGCAGCTGTTAACTTCTATTCTTCGGTGGATCCAGCTACACCCAGAGGTGGAACTCTTTCTCTGCAGATAACAGTCATGAGAACCTGCATGGAGAGAGAATCTGGCTGTTAAAATATTGGTTCTTGTGGCTAAATTCTCAGGGAAATTAGAGGCAGGATGTTCATTGGACAGTTTGGGCTGAGACAGTGCTGAGTGACACCTGGCACGTCCCCAAACATTACAGGCGCTCAGTTTTAAATAGAGCTGTACCAAGAGAGCATTTGGGATCCATAAATCAAACTTTACATTTGCTTCTTGCAACTAGACTCAGCTGGGCACTTAAGAATCTCTAGGTCTAAAATAGCCATTTTTCTCTATGAACTGGTAGCATTTGCTAATTCAGGTAATTTCCTAGTCAGGGTTTTATTATTGCAGTCGTGGTGATTATTCAAAAGGCAACATACAAGCCAATGGCAAAGCAAAATGATTGATGGGGGTGGATTTTGTGCTTGGTGCTATGCAAAGGGTATAGTTGAATTGATCAACCCTGTTTCTCTGTCTATCTAAAGATCCTGCAAGGCTTTTATAAAGGAGAAAAAGGAGGATGAGGAGACGCTGATTCTCTGGATGACCCAGAATTCTAGACTTGGAATCTATCCAGGCCGATCCCCTGTTCCAAGCAGAAATCCAAATTAATCCAGTTATCTTAGAGCAGGGGTAGGCAGCCTTGGCTCTTTTATGACGCGTGGACTTCAATTCCCAGAATTCCTGAGCCAGCATAGCTCAGCTTGGAAACCTCTCCCATTCCCCTTAGCATGGCTGGCTCAGGAATTCTGGGAGTTGAAGTCCACGAGTCATAAAAAAGCCAAGTTTGCCTAACCCCTGGCCTAGGCCTAGGCCACTTTCTGACTCGTGGACTTCAACTCCCAGAATTCCTGAGCCAGCATAGCTCAGCTTAGAAACCTCTCCCTTTCTCCTCAGCATAGCTGGCTCAGGAATTCTGGGAGTTGAAGTCCACGAGTCATACAAAGAGCCAAGATGGCCTACCCCTGTCTTAGAGGGATAGTTCTTTAGCCTTTGCTTTACTTCGTCTTGTGAAGAGGAGCTCATCAAATGCTAAATGATCCCACAGTTAAACTGCTTTTGCTGTTAGGCAATCCTCCTAATATTAAAATCAGAATCTGCCTTTGTGTAACTGAAATTCATTTTTCCAGTATTTCTTAAAGTTCTTTCTCTCAGGACTCTTTTTAAAAATTTTGGAGAACTTATGTTTATATGGGTTATGTTTATTTATAATTTACTCATTAAAAATTAAAATTGATGCCTTGCTACTGCTATCCCTTCTCAAGATTGTTTGATGGGATTTAAATATTGTATTATTTTTCAACATAAGCTGGCAAATAATTTTAATTTTGAGGGGTCCTCAGGATCTCGATGGTCTCTTTGTCATCCAATGCATCAAACAGGAAAAGATTTGGGGTTTTTTGGGGGGGGGGAAGGAAAGTCGTAATATGACAATATTAATTTGCTCAGGAAAAAATGATTCAGTCACCTTTCCTAAATTTAATCTGTTATTTGTATAATTTTTCATGGACTTCTAAAATGGAACATTTGCCTGTGTGAAGATATGCTGCTAATTTATTCCAGTATATTTCTAGATATAGGGCAATGTAAGATTCCTACCATTTTATGTATGATTAGAAAGTATTTTATTATCCCCCCCCCAATTTTCGCAATTAAAAAAAGAAAAAGGAGAGGAAAGAAAAATGCTTTATATTGGGAAAATTCTGGACTTTTTCTCTCCTTTTTTTTTCATTTTTCAAATTTGTTCTGTCTGCAACTAGTGGTGTCATTTTCTCCCCACTTGTGATATACTTGGTCTTTACCTCATACTGTAACTCAGGGGTAGTCAACCTTTTTATACCTACTTTTGTATCTCTGTTAATAGTAAAATTTTCTAACCGCCCACTGGTTCCACCGTAATGATGATTTCTAAAGTAGGGAAGTAACTTTACTTTATAAAATTTATAAAGCAGAGTTACAGCAAGTTAAAGCATATAACAATAATTACTTACCAAATACTTTATGTTGGACTTTCGCTAAGTTTGGCAGAATAAATCTTTATAAAACAACTTACTGTAGTTAAATCTATCTTTTTATTTATACTTTGCATACATAGAAGCATGATGTCTGATGAAATTACATTTAATTAATTAAATTATTAATGAGATCCCTGAGGCTGATGCTGCGAAACTAAATACTGGATATCTGGCTCAATTTTTGTAAGGAACAAACAAAGGTCTCCTGTTTCGGAAATATTCAGGCAGTTTCTTTCTTTGGTCATAATATGATTAACAGCACTAAAGCCTGATTCCACAAGATACGAGGTAGGGAAAGGTATCAATAAACTGAATATCATTTTCCACATATTTGGATATAAGACAGGCATTTTTTTACTTTGCCATAGGTTTTCATATCCACCACTATTGAATTTATGTTTACTTTCTTCATCATATTTAATTTCTAACAGTTCTTCTTGGCAAGTTGTATCAGCCTCTTCAATATTTGCAGTAAAAGGATTTTTCATCCAGTCACACACCTTCAATTTCAAAATACCTTCAAATCGTTTTTCCATGTCCAATTTAAGTTCGTTGAGGTGGCTACTGAATCTGTCAATATCCTCTGGAGTTACATCATCTTTTATAGATGATAATTCAGGAAACTGATGAAATTCTCTCTTCAATAGATTATAACGAAGTAGTTCAAGTTTGTCAATAAATAATGACACAATACTTTGGCAACCTATAAGAGTTTTATTAGCTCCTTGAAGCTGCAGATTGACATCATGAAATCTCTTGAAAATATCTGCCAAATAAAAGGCATCATTCTTTACTGTTTTTAACTGTTGACACAGATTGGTCTCATTATTATTTTCAAAAAATTGTATGACACTATCATATAATGCTACAAAACGAGCCAAAGATGTACCCTTTGACAGCCACCAAACTTCTGTGTGCAAAAGTAATGTAATAAAATCTTCATTATTGTCCTGGCAAGGCTGTCGAAACATTCTATCATTTTTTGCATTGGATTTGATCTTGTTTATGGCTCGAATTATTATAATTAATGATGGAGCCTTGTACTTAGATGTTTTCCTACAAGATGTTGTCTGTGCACCACACAATAAATACATAAAACATTTGGCACTTCTTCCTTCAAATAAGCAACAAATCCACGATAGTGACCTACCATTGATGGTGCTCCATCAGTAGCGCATGCAACAATATTATTCAAATGAATATTATTTTTTGTAAAGTATGATTTCACAGTATTAAATATAGGTAATCCTCTTGTATCTGTAATAAGATTTATTGCGAATAGCATTTCTTCTCGTAATGTATTTTTTTCATCAAAATAATGTACATATGCCGTCAATAAAGTATTATTAACTGCAATGGTAGACTCGTCCAATTGCATGGAAAATGAAGAGTTTTGGAGAATACTTATCAGTTTTTTTTCAACATTAACTGCCATTTCTTCAATTTGTCGCTTTAGTGTGCTATTGCTTAGGGGCAACATTTTTAAAATTTCAGATATATCCTGATGCATTACTGCTGAGATAAATTCTTTTATAGAGGGTATTATTACAGTTTCTCCAATATTATAGCTTTTACCACTTTTTGCAATTAATTGTGAAATGCGATAAGCGGCACTTAACCCATCTTCGTTTGCTGCATGTTGTTTCTTAAATGATGCAACGATTGTTGAACGATTTTGAAATTTTTTATATATTTCCTGAAAATATTCAGTGGGCTTGTCCTTATCATTTGGATGCTTTGTAGAAAGATGTTCTCGCAATCGACTTGGCTTCATTGCCTCATTGGATAATGTTTTATGACACAATAAACACATTGAATGTTGTTTATTTACAACAGATTCTATGCAACCCACCTTCAGATACTCTGGCAAATAGCCACGAGAGTATTTCTTTTTTTGAGACATGGACTCACAATATTTTGTTTGAAGCTGTAGGCACGTGCTCACTCTCACAAATCTAACTGCGTACTGACCAGTGCGACCACAAACAAAAGAGCCTGCGCCATGTATCGTTGTCTGCGCATGCCTCTTGCGCATCGTGGATTGGGTTTGGGGGGTTGCCAGCTACCAACTCTGCTTGTCTGTTACAGCTGGGTGGTGTGGGGGGAGATGCGTGAGCTATTCTGAGATGAGGCTCTTTTGTTTGCCGTCGCACTATAGCGCCATTTAGTTTCACTTATGTAACGTGAACTGAACTTATGCACGGGCGATACAAATAGTATATTTTCAGAAATTTAAATTGTCACAGGGAGTTTTATGAAAACCTAATGAAAATGTTTTTAAATAATGCTATGAAATTTTTTTAAAAAGTCAATTAAATTAAAAAAAAGAAGGAAAGTGCTTCAGTATCGGGCAAAACCCCTACTGCCCACCATGAAAGCTGGAAATCCCACTAGTGGGCGGTAGGGACCAGGTTGACTACCACTGCTGTAACTCATAATAAAGCATATTCTGTTGAAGAAGGACGTGTGCCGAGTCTGTAAGAAAAACATGCCCAGTATCTTTCACAGCAAAAAACAGAGTAAAATTGCTATCCGTAACTGATGGATGAAATTCATGGATAGATTTGCTGAACTGGATGGAAGTTGAGAAAGCTGGTCTCAAAACATATCAGGACTGGTTCACAGATGTTAAGGTTCCTAAAAATCTGTTTTTAACAATTGGCAACTGAGAAATCCAATCAAAACCAAAAGACTGGTATGATTCCAAAATGGTATTACTTTGGGAATATGGAGAAGGAAGTAAATCAAATGCCAATCTCTTCTCCTCCCCCCCCCCCCACCGCAAGAATGAAGAAGAATCAGGGAGCACCACAAACAAGAGGGAGTCAAGCTATTTTCCAAGGTGCCTGAAGGCAGGACAAGAAGCAACGGGCGTAAACTAATCAAGGAGAGAAAGCAACCTAGAATTAAGGAGAAACTTCCTGACAGTGAGAACAATTAATCAGTGGATCAACCTGCCTCCAGAAGGTGTGGGTGCTCCATCACTGGAAGTTTTTAAGAGACTGGACAGCCATTTGTCCAAAACGGTATAGGGTTACCTGCCTGAGTATGGGGTCGGACTTGATGACCTCCAAGGTTCCTTCCAAATTATTACTATTATTATTATTATTATTATTATTATTATTATTATTATTATTATTATTATTATTATTATTATTATTATTATTATTATTATTATTATTATTATTATTATTATCCAACCAGGGAGAGCTGCCAGAACACTTCCAGTTTAACAACCGTCAGTAAGTTTCAATGCCAAGACAAGTGACAGGAAGGAAAAGAAATTCTACAGGTAATGCTTATGTGCATATATTCTTTTTTTTCTTTTTCCTTGCATGTAACCACTAGCCTTTCACTGAGGATAGGTTAAGTTAGGGAAGTCCCTCTGAATGGCTTGCTTGGAATCCTGAGATGCTAATTATGCCTCTGGCTGGCTAAGAGTAATTGTTACCAAAGCAGCCTGCTACTTCCTTACAATAAATCTTCACCAATCTTGCTAAAGAGAATTTGTCCTTGAAAGAAAAAAAATATATTTTCTCTTCAGGCAACTGCCAAAACCCTTATAAGGCTGAACAGTGATCTTCTGAAATTGCTTTCATCAGGACTCCTGTCCAGAGCAGAGGGTTGAACTCAATCATCACATACAATCATACTTTATTATATTTTAAAAAATCTGTTTGGTGGAATACTTCTTTGGGCCCCAGACTTGACATCTCTTACATATATTACATTCCTAAATGGGCTTTTAACAGTTCAGGACTAATCGTATGCAGATGCTTCTATAATTACTCTTTTTAATTCATTTTGGTATTTGGCTTTTCAGTCATAATCCTTCCTTTTGCTCTCAGTCTGTTATCGGTTCTGGTTTTACAGTACTTCTTATTGTAAGAATGTATTATATAAATTACCTCTTAATATGTTAACCTAAACAGTAACTGAAAGAGAGGTGAAACTTTGGCTAGCTCTGTCACCTGGCTTTGTGTTAGATCCTTGGCCAGATGCCTATTTTTCCTCTTTTATTCATTGCTAACAGTTCCTGGTTTTCCTCTTTTTGTACCTGTCTATGGTAAGGTGACTAACCGTCCTCCTTTAGGGAGGACAGTCCTCCTTTTGTAGGTTCTGTCCTCCCTAGAAAAGTGTCCTCCTACATGTCCTCCTTTTCGATATTTGAAGACTAATCTGCAGGGCTTTTTTTTCTCATAGAATGCTCAGAACGGCATTCCGGCACCCTTTTTTGATGTTTTTTTTTTCAACTTTTGCATGAGCTGTGCTATTCCCCCTATTGGCTTTCGAAAGCCAATAGGAATTGCTGCTGAGCGCGCCAAAACACCCGGCCGGCAAACTTTGCACATGTAAGTTGTCTGCAGCGAAGGCGAATTGGCAGGAACTTTGCACCCCTCCCTGCTACCCAACTACACCATCTCCTAGGTAGTCCCGAAGATACCTGGAGGAGACTAGAGCGGTGATGCCACGGTAACTTTCTCTTGATCTTCGGCCCTGCTAGGGCAATAATGGCTGCGGGCGCAAGAGGCAGGGGTGGCGGAGCTGTTGCGGGCGGGGGTATGAGGGGTGGCGGTGGCCAGCTGCCCCCCGTGCTGTGGGAGCCGCGGGGCCTGCTTGACATGGGGCTGCACAGGGTGGGCAGTGGTGCTGGCAGGGCGGCTGCAGGGGGTGTGTGTCAATGGCGGGCTGCCCCTGGGGCCGGAGCTGGCGCAGCTGGTGCTTTGGGAGCCGTGGGACCCGCTCTACACGGCAGGGCAGCAGTGCTGGCGGAGTGGCTGCGGGCGGGGGCGCGGCATGTAAGCATAATTACAATATAAAATGTTATTGTTATAAATGTTTTTATTATGCATTTATCATATTATAGTATATTCTGTATTATTGTTGCAATGAATAAAATGTTTCTTTTATTTACGATATTTTTTTCTTCAATTTATTTGTGTCCTCCTTTTCATTGTAAAAAAGTTGGTCACCTTACCTATGGAGATTCTCAGTCATCCAGGTCATAGTTATCCCAAAGGTGCTTTTTCATAAGGCAACTGGACTTTCTTTTTTTTCTTTGAAGACTTTTCACTTCTCATCCAAGAAGCTTCTTCCACTCTGAATGGATGATGGAGAATGGAAAGATTTATACTCCTGCAGACAGCTGTTCATTTGCATTCTTTTAGCGAGTAGTTAAAGCCAGACGTCTTCAAAGAAAGTCCAGTTGCCTCATGAAAAAGCATCTTTGGGACTCTTTTTGTCCCCTGTGATTTGTCTTATGGCAGTTTTCCAGTAATTGTTTTCCTTTACCTGTTGAAGTTGGGAACCCAGAAGCTTTGTGAATGACACTTGATGTTATTGTGGTGAAAGCTCATATCCTGGTCGGAATTGGAAACCAACTTTGATATCTTTGACTACTTTCAATTGCATTATAATCTTTAATGGTGAAGTAGGTTTGATGTCTATCTTTTCAACTATACCTGCTGTTTTATTTACACACAAACACACACACACACACCTCTACCTCCCCAGTTATTCTTATGTTTTATCCAATTTATTCCATGTTAAACCTTTCTATCAACACCTTTAGAATACCGGTATATCTCTGTTCTTAGGTGCAAAGTTGTAGGAAGAAAGGCAGATTAGTGAACTGCTGTGGTTCTGAAAACATAAGGCCTTTTAATAAAACTTGTAAAGCTGATACCAAACTCATGAAATCCCCCCAGGGCCGCCTTTTCCTTCATATGTTCTGGGTTAATAATTGCCATTATTATTATCATCACAAAAACTGCTACACTCTTTTTTAGTTATTTAGTTATGTATTCATTCATTCACTCACTCAATATGTTCCCAGCACAGTCATGGAACTTTCAGTGCTTTGATGTTTCTCCTTTACAGTTTATGGATATTTTCCAATTGAATCTCAAACCAGCTCAGACTGAATTGGTTTTCCCTCAGACTGTAGAGTAAGATCATACCCTTTCTGAATCTCGAATCTCCATTTCTATCAAGGTTGATTTGCACAGGCCTACTTTTAGCTAGAGAGTAAGTTACTCTAAATCTAACCCTTTGGTATCCAGGATATGACTTATTATGAGATGGCCCTAATACTGCTCTCGGTCTCTTAAGGCAGTGCTTTTCAACCCGTGGAACCTGCACCACCGGTGGTACTTCAGCACCTGGTAGGTGGTACGTGTATGACGGGTTGAAAAGCCCTATAAAAAAAGTGTAAAAGTGTAGTGGAGGGATGAGCTAAAATGGCGGCATCATCGCACAGGCCTGTGGGAGAGTCAGCTGGAGCTGCGGTGTTGCTGAGGCTCTGTTGAACATCCAGGATCGGCGTGCGGCTCTAGCTAATTGGTGCTTCCGGGAGAGAGTGCAGCCTTGGAGAGGAGTCAGCTGGAGTTGCACCAAAGAGAAAAAGAGGAGGGGGGAGAGAGGAGAGGATATAAAAGGAGGAGGTTTTGGCGGGAAAGGGAGAGAAAAAAAGACGATGGGGAAAGAGAAAGGGACGGAGAAAGAGCGACGGAGAAGAGGAGAGGCTTCTATGAGACAAGCAGAGGGAGAGAAGGGGATAGAACAGTGCAAAGATTAATGTCAGAGAAACAGGCACAAGTTTCCCATTAAAAGTGTGGTAAGTGGGTATACAGATAGTCCTCAATCTATGACCACAATTGAGCCCAAAATTTATCTTGCTAAGTGAGAAATTTGTTAAATGAATTTTGTCCCATTTTACGACTTTTCTTGCCCCATTTGTTAAGTGAATCACTGCAGTTGTTAAATTAGTATCAAGGTTGTGAACTGAATCTGGTGCCCCCATTGACTTTGCTTGTCAGAAGACCACAAAAGAAGATCACATGACCATGAAACATTGCAACCATCATAAATATGAATCAGTTGCCAAGCACCCAAGTGTAAATCATGTGACCCTTTGGTTGCTGCAACAGTCATAAGTGTGAAAACTGGTCATAAGTCACTGTTTTCCGTGCCGCTGTAACAGTCACTAAGCAAACTGTTGTAAGTTGAGGAGTACCAGTACTTTATCATTTCCCCCCCTCTTTTTTTGGTCATCAAGTATTCGACACCTTGCTAAGCGACTGGTGGTACTCAAATATTGCCATATCCTAAAAGTGGCACAATCTGTGAAAAGGTTGAAAAGCTCTGTCTTAAGGTACATGACTGAAAATTGGAATACATACCATATATCCCATATTTTAAAATGCAGGCTAGGGAGGGGGAGAGATCCTAAAATCTCAAAAAAGGGGGAAATCTGATCACCTCCATGTGCTCACTAGAAAGTCAATAATTTCTGCTCTTTTCTTTCAATTATACTGAAGCAATATGATCTTTTAATGTTTCAGACGAAGTAAACGCACAACCCAGATGTATAAATAGTTTTGTACAATCTAATACACTTTAGTGTTGCAATTAATGGATTATTTTTGCTCCAAATGTTTGGTTGTTTTATCTGGGACAGTTCACTCCTAAGTGGCTTGTTTACAAATTTTTGGTGCTCAGGCATTCTTGTAAAACAACTAAAGAACAAAGAATCAGGGATTGCAATTTTGTTTTTAAATGACTCAGTTTAGGTTTTGGAATATAGCTAGGTTTTGAAGCTTTTTCCATTTGCTTCCTTATGAACTACTGACAGTATTGTGTTCCTTAAAATATATTATTATAGAATGTTATTACAAAATTAACTTTTTAATGTGCACTTATTTATTTTACATATTAAAAAAATCTGTCCATTAAAATCTGTCAATGCATGAAAGAATATTCTATGATTCAAATATAATCTATTATGCAGATTGGGATTTTTAATCTCATTGAAGCAGACACTCTTATTTCTACAGTGTATGACAAATGAACCCTCTGATCATTTGACAAATTACGAATATGAATATTTTTATTCTATGAAGTTGAACAAAGTAGTGATGACGCTAAAAAGTGAAAGTTGGGTTTAGTTTCTCTTAGGAAATATAGGTATGTTCCTGGCATCTTTGATATAGTGGCTTATCATAAAATAGCTGAGTTTTTGGAGAATCTAACAGATAGAATAGAATGGAATAGAATAGAATAGAATAGAGTAGAGTAGAGTAGAGTAGAGTAGAGTAGAGTAGAGTAGAGTAGAGTAGAGTAGAGTAGAGTAGAGTAGAGTAGAGTAGAGTAGAGTAGAGTAGAATAGAATAGAATAGAATAGAATAGAATAGAATAGAATAGAATAGAATAGAATAGAATAGAAGCTGGAAGGGACCTTGGAGGTCTTCTAGTCCAGCCCCCTGCTCAAGCAAGAGAACCTATACATCTCAGACAAGTGGCTGTCCAGCCTCTTCTTAAAAATCTCCAGTGATGGAGCCCCCACAATTTCTGGGGGCAAGCTATTCCAAAATAAAATAGATAAGAATAAATTACACTTATTAGGTATTCTTTAACACGTGCAGCTAAGTTTAGTACTTGCATGTAGACTCTTACATATACATTTAAATTAAGTTCATTTTTCTCCATTTTATTTTCTAAAATTGCAAAGTTGCATCATAGTCTTATTTGATAGATAAATTAATTTTTTATTATGAAAACTAAGTGGTCTATATATCTCCAGCCCCACTCCAACAGTGATGACATAATGTGTTGTATTGCTAGGACAGCAATACACCAATTCTTTTATCACACCAATTCTTTTATATTTCTAATGGACTGTGGTGTGGTGAAATTTAAGCCTCTTGGGCGAGGTGAAAGTGCTGAATTTACAGCAAGAGCCTGAAGTTCATTTTAGCCATTGAATGTTCAATGAATGACTTTGAGCCAACCATTCTCCCTTAGCCTGACCTACTGTGCAAGGTTGTGGCAGAGAAAGACTTGAGCTCTTGAATAAAGGTGGTTAGAGGTCTAATCAATTAAGGTAATCATAACATTCAAATTGCCAGTATATATAAATACCAACCAGGTTCATAACTCAATCTACTTTCCTGGGATGAAATTCAGCGTCTTAAAAAAATAGTTTTATAAACTTCTGCACATTTCTTCAAAGAGTATATATAGTTTGCTGTGAATATGCAAAACAACGGGGCTTCATTTGGGGGGAACTGTGTTCTGTTTTTGCCTTTTGGTACTGTCCATGGGGTTGCCAACAAAAGTATGTATAGTCAAGGCCATGGTTTTCCCAGTTGCAATGTATGGCTGTGAAAGCTGGACCATAAGAAAGGCTGAGCGACAAAGAATTGAGGCCTTTGAACTATGGTGCTGGAGAAGACTCCTGCGAGTCCCCTGGACTGCAAGGCGATCAAACCGGTCAGTCCTAGAAGAGATCAACCCTGACTGCTCTTTAGAAGGGCAGATCCTGAAGTTGAAACTCAAGTACTCTGGCCACCTAATGAGAAGGGAGGACTCACTGGAGAAGAGCCTAATGCTGGGAAAGACGGAGGGCAATAGAAGAATGGGACGACAGAGAATGAGGGGGCTGGATGGAGTCACTGAAGCAGTAGGCGTGAGCTTAAATGGACTCCAGAAGATGGTAGAGGACAGGAAGGCCTGGAGGAATGTTGTCCATGGGGTCGCAATGGGTCGGACACCACTTCGCAACTAAACAAGTGTTCTGTTTGCTCCTTCTAAAACAAAATAGTCTTTTGTAATCTCTAACAAAAACAACTGAGGTAGAAATTCAATACGCTTTTTCAAAATGGTTTGAAGACTCAACCTGATTTTTTCCTTTGTTTCCTCTGTATACATTTACAAATATATACTTAATAAAAAAATTTTTTAAAAAAATAAAATAAAACAAAATAGAATTTTGGCCACTAGGTGGCAGCAAAGTATTTTGCTTCGTTAATGCGGATTTCTGCCTTTGGAGGAAACAGACGCTGTTTCGACCAAGATGTCAACAATATCTGAACTGTGCAGATTTGTCAAACTGTATAGGTGGCAAGGAAGAATATTTGGAGGTGTGGGTCTGCTGTGACATTAACAGACCTCACCATCACCTCCTCTACGACTGGACTACAATGTTTCACAATGTGAAAATATATTTAATTCCAGTTTTGTGTGATTCAAATTTACAGAATTTTGCCACTTCTCATTACACATTCTGAAGAAACGCAGAGGAACCCATAGGTAATAGGGTTGGGTGCCATGATAATTATAATAATAATTTGGCATATAACAGGATAGTCACCAAATGCCTGATATACTAGATTTCTGTGGTCTGGGATTTCTGCATTGTTACTATTGTGCTGAAGTGCAAAGATCTCAGCCACCTGGCTAACATTTTCATCACCTTATCTGTAGCTTATAGACTTTTGATAAAGAGACAGATGAATATAAGTGAGGTTACTTAAGGTAATAAGTAATAGCTTTATTTATTTAAATGAAAGATAGGAAATGTATAGTCCTCCCTGTTGATGCTTGAGGTGCTCTGATAAGTGGAGGATAAAATAGCACCATTCTGATATTAACTTATCCTTCTCAATGTTTGGTCTTGACTCCCACAAATATTAACACTGGGACTGCTGGGATGTAGGATATTTTGCCCTCTGTATGTGGCCGACATGCTGCTCTGTTTCTTTGATTCTTAATTCCCGCCAGGGAAGCTGCAGATGACTCAAATCAGGGTGGCGACAGAAGCACAGAAACAATTAGTTTTCTCAACTGGTGTCTGACAGCAACAACGAGTTGGATAAGAGTTAACAAAATAATTCTTACTCAAGGCAAGACGGAGGTGCTGTAGGGCACAGATGTCATACTCACAACGTCACGTCACATATCGCCACTTTTTCCCCATTGCAGGCAATGAAGTGGGCATGGTTTTGGTGTGACGCATCCGGCCCGCAGTTTGACACCCCTGCTGTAAGGGAAAACGATAGAATTCAGCTTCCTTTGGATGCGATACTTCTCTCCCTGAAAAATTCAGGATAGGAGCCTTCTGGACCCAGTTTTACACTTGGAGGTCCATTGGTAACTGACTAGGAATCACTTTGGCCAACTGGTCAACTGTGAATCCATTTTGAAGTGTCTTTGGGAGTTTGAGTGGGCCCAAAATTCAGCAGCAATGGTGGATACAGCAATTCTCATAATGAGAGCTGACCTCTTTTTGAAGAATTGGTATTGCTTCAACCTTTGTCAGGATTTGTCCGATGGAAAACGAATGTAGTCACTGGATGTCTGTTCGTGTAATTATCTATTAATTATCTATTAATGGATAATTAAATTATTATTTTGCACCTTCTCAGCTATTTTATTATACCCTTTCATCAGAATTTATACAAGAGAACTCTGTGGCAGATTGTGCAATTGGTACTGGATGAGGACAGAAAGATGCTTGCAAAACACAGTGATGAAAGAAATTGGCAATACAATGTATGCACTGTTCCTTCTAAAGGGCTGTGCTTGAATCAAAGGAAGCATGACAGATCCAAAAGAGCTACTGAACAAGCCAATGGGGTGGCTTGTGAGATCATCTGGGATGAAGGCACTGTTGCCAGAACCAACAACACCAACTATTGTGCAGCTCTGTTTACACAGTATCACCTGGTTCTTTCCAGGTCTCTCAGGAGCACTGAATGTTGGAACTAAGATCCAAGTGATCGATTTCCAGGACTGGAGTGGGGTGATGGGGATGCAGGGGAGGGAAATTGTGTTCCAAAAGGGGTAATGTGATTCACTTAGAAATTTATTTATTTATTTATTTATTTATTAGTTGAATTTCTATGCCGCCCTATTCCAGGAACTCAGGGCGGCTCACAACATAAATAGAAATCTAACATTAAAAATACTTTATAAGAAAAACCCCTTAATTAAAAAATCAATCATCCAAACAAACATGCACACAGACATACACTGGCTAGGGGCAAGATGTTAACTGCCCCAGGCCTGTCGGCAAAGATGTGTCTTTAGCAATTTGCGAAAGGCGGAGAGGGTGGGGACAATACGGATCTCCGGGGGGAGTTGATTCCAGAGGGCCGGGGCCGCAACAGAGAAGGCTCTTCCCCTAGGCCCCGCCAGGCGACACTGTCTGGCTGACGGGACCTGGAGAAGGCCGACTCTGTGGGCCCTAACTGGTTGCTGGGTTTCATGGGGCAGCAGATGGTCCCGTAAGTAACCTGGTCCGATGCCATGTAGGGCTTTATAGGTCATAACCAACACTTTGAATTGCGTTCGGAGACCAATTGGCAGCCAATGCAGCTCGCGGAGTGATGCCGAAATGTGGGCATTTCTAGGCAGGCCCAACACTGCTCGCGCGGCTGCATTCTGCATTACCTGAAGTCTCCGAACATTTTTCAAAGGTAGCCCCATGTAGAGAGCATTGCAGTAGTCGAGCCTCGAGGTGATAAGGGCATGAGTGACTGTGAGAAGAGACTCCCGGTCCAAATAGGGCCGCAGCTGGTGCACCAGGCGAACCTGGGCAAATGTCCTCCTCGCCACAGCCGAAAGATGATGTTCCAGATTTAGCTGTGGATCGAGGAGGACACCCAAGTTGCGGACCTTCTCTGAGGGGGTCAAAAACTCTCCCCCAGGTTGATGGACGGATAGATTGAGTTGTCTTTGGGAGGCAAAACCCACAGCCACTCCGTCTTGTCGGGATTGAGTTTGAGCCTGGTAGCACCCATCCAAACCCTAACAGCCTCCAGACATCGGCACATCATTTCCGCTGCTTCACTGAAGTGACACGAGGTGGAGATGTAAAGCTGGGTATCATCAGCATACTGATGATATTTCATCCCGTGTTGTTGGATGATCTCACCCAGCGGTTTCATGTAAATGTTAAACAGCAGAGGGGAGAGGACCGATCCCTGAGGGACCCCACAAGGGAGGAACCTAGGGGTCAACCTCTGACCCCCTGCCAACACCGACTGCGACCGGCCAGTGAGGTAGGAGGTGAACCACTGTAAAACAGTGCCCCCGACTCCCAACCCCTCCAGCCGGCGCAGAAGGATACCA
This sequence comes from Bothrops alternatus, assembly GCA_034064705.1. NCBI lineage: Eukaryota > Metazoa > Chordata > Lepidosauria > Squamata > Viperidae > Bothrops > Bothrops alternatus. The sequence continues at coordinate 3,336,324 of JARGCV010000122.1, forward strand.
TGGTCAATGGTATCGAAAGCTGCTGAGAGGTCAAGTAGCACCAGGATAGTGGAAAATCCCTTATCCCGGGCCCGCCAGAGATCATCCGTCAGCGCGACCAAAGCAGTTTCCGTGGAGTAGCCGAGCCTGAATCCTGACTGCTGAGGGCCCAGATAATCGGCCTCATCCAAGGACCGTTGGAGCTGAAGTGACACCACCTTCTCAACAACCTTCCCTATAAAGGGAAGATTGGAGACAGGACGATAGTTGTTTAACACAGCTGGGTCCAGGGAAGGCTTCTTGAGGAGGGGGTGCACAATTGCTTCCTTGCAGGGAGCCGGAAAGGACCCCTCCCTCAAAGAGGCATTGACAATCTCCTGAACCCAGCCCCGCGTCACCTCCCTGCTGGCCGAAACCAGCCAGGAGGGGCACGGGTCCAATAAACAGGTGGCGGAACTCACAGCTCCAATGGCCTTGTCCACTTCATCGGGTGCTACAGGGTCAAACTCCTTCCACACAACAGGATCAAGACAAGTCCCTGTCATCTCGACTGACTCATTGTCAGCCGACACTGAATTCCAATTGGAGTCAAGGTCCATCCGAATCTGGGCGATTTTATCTGCGAAAAACTTATTAAAATCCTCAGCACTACCCTGCAAGGGTACATCAACCCCCCCCCCCGATTAAGGAGGGAGGGAGTCACCCTAAACAGGGCAGCTGGGCGGGATGCAATCAAGGCGGAATGATACGCGCATCTTGCCGCCTTGAGCGCCACCTGATAAGTCTTAATATAAGATCTTAATAGTGTTCAGTCAGATTCAGATTTACTTTTTCTCCATCGCTTCTCTAGGCGTCTCTTCTGGCGCTTCATCCCCCTGAGTTCCTCGGTAAAGCAAGGAGATCTCCTGGGTCTGCTACCACAGAGAGGTTGCAGTGGTGCAATCCGGTCCAGAGCCCCCTTCGCAGCCATATTCCAGGCCGTAACCAAGGACTCTGCCGAACTGTCAATAAGAGAATCCGGTATTTCCCCAAGCGTCCTCTGAAAACTCTCTGGGTCCATCAGACGTCTAGGGTGGAACCACCTAATCGGTTCCGCCTCCCCACAGGGGAGGAGTGGAGCCTTGAAAACAAGCCGTAGCAGAAAATGATCTGACCATGACACAGGCAAGATATCTAAGCCCGTTAAATTCAGATCATTTCTCAACTGTTCTGAGAGGAATACCATGTCGGGAGTGTGTCCCCTCTCGTGAGTCGGACCCTGAACTACTTGAGTCAGGCTCATGGTTGCCATGGTGGCCATGAACTCCTGCACTAACCCAGAGGATTCGCCGAGTGACGGAACATTTAAGTCCCCCAGGACAATAAGCCTGGGGAACTCAACCGCCAACCCAGCAACCTCCTCAAGCAGCGCAGGCAGGGCTGTTGACACGCAGCTGGGGGGCAGGTACGCGAGCAACAAGCCCACCTGAACCCCTAGGTCCAACTTCACAAGGAGCGACTCACAACCCGCAATCTCAGAAACAGTGAGCCTGCGTAGGCTAAAGGTCTTCTTGGCTATAATAGCCATTCCTCCCCCCCCTTCCCTGGGGTCGTGGCTGATGCCATACCTGAAACCTGGCTGGGCACATCTCAGAGAGAGGAACTCCTCCCTCCGGGCCCAGCCAGGTCTCGGTCACACATGCGAGGTCGGCCTCCTCATCCAGGAGAAGATCATGGATGAGGGGGGCTTTATTTACAACCGACCTGGCATTGAGCAGCAACAGCCTGAGCCCAGGGTCCGGATTTCGCCCATCACCAGTACTTCGGGCTGAGCTCACTGGGTCGGAGCAAGGGATCGCTTTTAAACAGCGAGCTCTTGTTCCCCGGGAATGGCCTACCCTATGGCTCCCGCCATATCTGCCTCTCCCCAGCAAGACCGGTATACTTTGGCCCTCTACCACCCCGGAGCCAGCGTCCCCCCTCCCCTCTGTCTCTGCCAGACAGGCTAGCCAATTCATCATATCTGAAAAATGATACCTTAGACTTTGTTATTATACAAAGTTCAGTTGGGGAGGATATGTGGAATGGTGAATCTCCTCTCCTATTTCTGATAAGCTATCTCTGTGATACTGCTTGCTTCAGATAAGGAAATGCATGATACAATGTTCTTACAAATAGATCATAGATTTGTTTCCCAATACATTATCTTTGTCTCATTTCCCCATACGTTCGACCCTTACAAATAAATACATTCGTTTTAAGATTTAAAGCAAACTCTCAAAGCAACCTGGGGTAGGTGACCTTGGCTCTTTTATGACTTCAACTCCCAGAATTACTGAGCCAGCCATGCTGAGCAGAAATGGAGAGGTTTCCATGCTGAGCCATGCTGGCTCAGGAATTCTGGGAGTTGAAGTCCACCAGTCATGAAGGAGCCAAAGTTTCCCCCATGCTGGCTCAGGAATTCTGGGAGTTGAAGTCCACGAGGCATAAAAGAGTCAAGGTTGCCTACCCCAGGGTATAGGCAAGGGTTGCAGTTGATGGAGGAGAAAGGCTGTCATTTGCCATGTTTTATCTCCTCCTCTACAATTTGGTTTCAGTTCCCATCCCTGTTTTTCTTGATGACACAAGGACTAAAAGCTTAACAGAGATAGATAGAACTTAGGTCAATGAGTACAATGAACTTTTCCTTCCTGTGAAAATTTTGTCTCAAGCAGAAAACTAATCTGCAAGAAGATAAGCTAAAGGACTTTCCCTCAATAAACAGCTTTCTGGGCAGATAGGCTAACAACACAATCATTGAATCATAAGGCTGGGAGGCACATTGGAGCACAAAGGGACCATTTGCCACAGCCACCCCACCACGGACAACTCGCCATGGGAGAACAAATCAATTTAATTATTTAAAATAATTTTAAGTTTAGTCATTCACATTTCATTCCCCCCCCCACTTCTTTGACATCCTTTCTTTAATTATTCTATTCTTCGATATGAATATAACTCTTGTCCGGCAGTGAGTTGTTCCAATGGTGAGTTAGCCAGGGCAAGTTGACTGTGGCGAGTTGGCTGCAGCAAGCTGTCCTAGACCAGTGGTGACGAGCCTATGGCACGTGTGCCAGAGGGGGCACTCGGAGCCCTCTCTGTGGGCACGCGCGCCTCGCTGTTTGGCTAAGTTTTCGCAGGAAAAAGCCCTTTCCCAAGCCCCTTCCTAGCCAAAACAAGCCTCCGGAGTGAGCGTGCTGTTTTCAGCTTTGAATTATATCAAATCTGACACCAGAAACAGACTAACAGATGACCTGAGTGCTGCATGTGTTGCTCTCAAACTTACAAAGTATAAGCCAAGGTTAGACAAATTATCAGCATGCATACAACACCAAAAATCACATTAATTGTTCAAAAGCATGCCAAATGCAAACTTTTGCCTTTCAGAAAAATGTTGTTTGTATCACTGAAAGCTTTGTCATTGGGTTTTTCTTTTAAGACAAAAGATGTTAATGTATGGAAAACTGCATCCAGTTTAGAAAAAAACAACTCATACACTCAGGTCATCTGTTAGTCTGTTTCTGGTGTCAGATTTGATATAATTCAAAGCTGAAAACAGCACGCTCACTCCGGAGGCTTGTTTTGGCTAGGAAGGGGCTTGGGAAAGGGCTTTTTCCTGCGAAAACTTAGCCAAACAGCGAGGCGCGCGTGCCCACAGAGAGGGCTCCGAGTGCCCCCTCTGGCACACGTGCCATAGGCTCGTCACCACTGGTCTAGGACAGCTTGCAAAAGAGTTAAGCAGATATGCTTGCTTCCTGCTGCCTGCCACCTTCTCCCATTAGTGGACCTATCATTTCCTTGACTTTCTTCTTGTTCCTTACATATTGAAACTTTTTCTGGGTTTTTTTTGGCATTTGTTCCCAGTCTTAGTTCATTCTGAGCCTTAGCCTTCCTGAGTCCCTCTTTGCAGATTTGGGCTATTTGCTGGTAATCTGTTATATGCCCTTCTTTCCATTATTTATATTGTCTTTTTTGTCCCTCAGCTTGTCAGAGAGTTCTTTGTTCAATCATGCTGGTTTCATCTCTTATTTCTCTTACTCTGTGGGGTTTTTTTGGGGGGGAGAATGGACAGTATTATTTCATTTTTCAGTTTCCCAAGTGTCTTGTTTTTCTCTCTAGAATTTTGATCCACGGAATCCTTCCTAGTCTCTCTCCTACTTTAAGTCAGCTCTCTTAAAAGTCTAAAACACTGGTCTGTGGCTGCACTATCACGAATTCACGTGGTCACACTCCTTCAAAGTTCCTATAACTTCTACTCCCCCAGCCATTTCATCCCTATTAGTAAGAATTAAGTCCAGTATAGCTGACCCTCCAGTTCCCTCCTCTATCATTGACAAAGCTGTCAGCTAGGCAAGTCAGAAGAAATGGCACATCTGTTAATTTGTATCCAATAAATGATCGAAAAGTCAATTTTTCAGAATTTTGTAGTTTGAGTTACATCATCTTTATAAATTGTTTAAATGAATATGTCCACATTTGATAAACATTCACATGGGGTGCACTTACATTTTACACATAATGGTAGTTATTTGACCTGGCAAATGATACATATCCAGAGGTAGAAATGGAGGGGGGGGGAACGCCAACTATTCCTCTGGAAGGGAAATCCCAATAGTTTGTCTTCCAACTATTTTTAAGAAGCTGCAAGAGAGGAACTGCTCAGAATCCCTAAGATGGAAATCAGAACAGGGCCTTAGGACAGAAGGAAGAGAAGGAACTCTGAAACAGATCTGGAAATATTGAAATGATGGGATATAGATAGATATTTCTATATATTTGCCTACAATTGAGCACATCCAGGTGCTGCTGACATGACTCACTGAAGTATTTGCTTCCCAGGGGCAAAAGCCTCTGTGTAAATAAGCTGAACTTGTAACGAAATGCTTACAACCTCTGGTCAGTCTGAAAGTGTCACAAATGTTCTTATGCAAACACCACATGCACACCAAATGATATTTCCACCTCCCTCCCGGCCTTTGGTGGAAAAAACAGGAGTCCTCAGAAGATGAGATCTGGCATTGGATGTCCCAAGATCAAAAGTAGAGGTGATTCTGCACACTTAACATAACCCAGCATAGTCCCTGGCCATTCCCTACTTCCAGTGTCCCCCCAACTATTATGGAGTGACCCCAAAAGCGGTCTCCTTATTGTTACAATAGCACAGAAATGGCTGCGGGACCAGCTAGAGGTAGCCGGGAAGCCTCATTCAGCTCATCCAATTTTCAGGGGGCTGAGGATGTGCTGACTCTGCCCGCCTGTGTTTGTTCCCTAAGCCTGCAACTCTGAAGGAGCTCCTGTTCCAGAAAGGGAGTTTGGAATCTTCCGCCCTGGAAGGCCTGCTCTGGAGTATAACGCCTATCCGGAACTCGGAACCGGACAGTGAGAACAATCAACCAATGGAACAGTTTGCCTTCAGAAGTTGTGGGAGCTTCATCATTAGAAGCTTTCAAGAAGAGACTGGACTGCGATCTGTCAGAAATGATGTAGGGCAGTGGTGGCAAACCTATGGCACGGGTACCAGAGGCGGCCCGCAGAGCCCTCTCTGTGGGCACGCACGCCGTCACCCCAGCCCCGCCTCCCCTGTGGCCCCCTCCTCACCAGTAGCTCCCCCCACAGGAGAGTTGCCCTGATGCAGCCTGGGCATAGCAGCGCAGCCAAGGACATGGCAGCTGGGCACCAGGGATAAGACTCTGCCCTCACGCCCTGTTGCCTACAGATGCTGCGGGACCAGCGACCGGTTAGGGAACACAGGGTTGGCCTCCTACGGGTCCCGTCTTTTAGACAGTGCCGTCTGGCGGAGCCTAGGGTTAGGGCCTTCTCTGTTGCTGCCCCAGCCCTCTGGAACCAGCTTCCCTCAGAGGTTCGTACTGCTCCCTCCCTCCTAGCTTTCCGAAAACTATGCAGACAGGCTTGGGGCGTGTGAGCGGCGCTCTTCCCCTGGGCCTTTGATTGGGATTGTATGTTGTATGAGTGGGAATAGTTTGAATATTGTATACTACTATTTTAATTGATTTACATTTTTGTACTTGGATTATTTGCTGTGAGCCGCCCTGAGTCTGAGAAGGGCGGCATAGAAGTCAAAATAACAAATAAATAAATGGCGCTGCTGGGCCGCCTGGGCAATCTGCTGTGGCGGGCCATGGAGGTGGTGGGTGGCCATGTGGGCAGGAGACGCAGGGATGGGGCAGGGGCGAGGCCGGTCTCTAAAAGGTTTGCCATCACTGGTGTAGGGTCTCCTGCTTGGGCGTGGGGTTGGAGTAGATGACCTCCAAGGTCCCTTCTTATGCTATGCTATTCTTAATTCTATTCCTAATTCTAATTCTAAACTGGGGGGGGCGCGCACCTGGCTCGGCCGCCGCCCCCCCCTTTCCCCGGGATTCCAGCAAAGGCCGGGTGGCTGCTGCAACAACTGCCTCCGGGGAAAGCGCTCGGGGGAAGGCAGAGCAGGGGCTTCAGCCGCGGCCCCTCTTCGGACACCGAGCGGAGGGGAGGCTTCTGAGCGCCTTCCACCCCGCCTCCCGTTCAGCCCGGTGGCCGGAGAGGCGTGGCTGGGCAGCCGACAACTGAGCCGCAGGGAAAGAAGCGCGGAGAAGAGCCGGCGAGCGCACTCGCCGTCCAACAGCAGATTGCGACCAGCCAATGGCGAGGAGGCACCGGTGGCACCAAAGTCCCGCCAGCCAATCGCCGCCCTCCGCCTCACCCTCCGCCCCTGCTGCAGCGTCACCGGCTTAGCAAGCGCCCGGCAAAGCGCTCACCCGGCACGCGCGCCTTCCACTCCGCCGCCCCTTCGGCCAAGGTCGCGGGAGAGCAGCCAGGCAGCCAGCCAGCCAGCGGCGGGTTACTGCAGGTCGCGGCCGGCACTTTAAATTCCCGGGCAAGGGCTGGGTGGAGGAAGAGTGTTAAAGCGCAGGCTCCAGAGCGAGCATCCGAGGACCAGGGGAGCCGAAGGGCGAGCTGAACCAGCAGCCGCGCGCTCTCGCTCCTGTTCCGGCCGAAGGAGCTTCACCTGCGCCGGACGCCGTCGCAGTTTTTGCAGGAGGAGGTATGCCTGCCCCTTCGGAGCTCAGCCGGCGAGGGAGCCCCTCTCTCCGCGCCCAGCCCGGAGGAGGAGGAGGGGGGGCTGCGCCATAGGATGCCCTTGCGCCGTCCTGGAGCCTTCCAGAAAGAGCGGCCCCCCGACTCCCCCGCAGGCGACGTGTGTGTGTGTGTGTGTGTGTGTGTGTGTGTGTGTGTGTGTGTACACCTTTCAGACCCCTAGCGAGCGTCCTTCACCAGCTGGGCTTTGCTTTCGCAGTGGCCGGGAAAAGGCGCCTGGCTCCCCGGAGGTGAATCCACGCCGCAGTGGGGAGGGGGCTCCCCCAGCCCGATCTGACGCTATTGCTGGGAGGGGGAGTGCATGCGTGCGTGCGCGGGGGTGGGTGGGGGGTAGGCAAGCACTGGTTCTCTCTCTCTCTCTCTCTCTCTCTCTCTCTCTCTCTCTCTCTCTCTCTCTCTCTCTCTCTCTCTCTCTCTCTCTATATATATATATATATATATATATATATATATATATACCGTATATATATATATATATGTATATCTATCTATCTATCTATCTATCTATCTATCTATCTATCTATCTATCTATCTATCTATCTATCTATCTATCTATCTATCTATCTATCTATCTATCTATCTATCTATCTATCTATCTATCTATCTATCTATCTATCTATCTATCTATCTATCTATCTAAAAGTTTTATTGAATACCAAAAAATGGATTAAAAACATTGAACAGGGTAAAAAATCGTCTTTGACTGACATCTCAGTCCATATTGTACATGAATGGCATATAACTTATCTATATACAAACTATACATTTCTGATCTCTATTTTAACTTATCTCTTTATTTGTGACCTCTATTTCCCCCCCCCTCCATCTATACAATTTATTCCCTATCCGATAAAACTCTCTGATGGGAGGGTGCGGGTGGGTAGGCAAGCACTGGTTCTCTTTTTTTGGGGGGCAAGCTGCAAGCACTGAGCCTCCCCCCCCTTGAAGGGAGGGCTGCCCCGTGAGGATGCTCCTGGGGTCGGGGCTTTCATGGTGCATCAGCCTGCGCTTTATCATAGCATTTTACTGCCAGTAGGGGGTTCAGATAGTGGCTCAGTCTCCCTATCCCCCCCCTTACGCCCCGGCAGTTTGCAAAGAAGCCTGTGGGGGTGGGGGGGGAGAAAAGAGGGAACAGCCACCTTGGATTTCTGAAATGGCGCAGCTGGGAAGCACTCCGAGGTCGCCAGCCCCGCACCCCACGCTAAGCGTGAGAATGGCAGAGAGAATTCCACACCCACAACATTCTCAAAAGACTTGCCTGGTGCCCTGGTAGCTACAAAGCTGTTGAGGGGGGGGGTTTCAGATGTCACTCATTTAAATCTTCCTACGTTTCCCCACCAGCTCTTCCCTTTCCCTACTGGAGAAACCTCCGGTTGTGTCTTAATTTAGTTGATAGGCTAGGAGCCTCCTCTCCAAATATACTTAGCAGCTTCACTGCAGTTTTTTATGGCTGAGGAAACACCCCCCCCCATTAACTTAGACTAGAATCTTCTTTATAATTAAAGTACGACCCTGTGAATTAACCATCATTTAAATCTAAGTCAAGCTTGAGAAGCTAAGTTCCTTCTGGTTGACATTCCTATGCCAAAGAGAAGCAGGCAAAAGTAAAAGGGGTGCCAGTGTTGCTCATATCCACAGCCTAACAACTGTGTCCCCTGAACCGAAGATAGCCGCCTAACCTTTCTGCCTGGCCTTTTGAGGCTTTGGCCTAGCCCTGATACATTTGCTGAGAAGGGAAAGCAGCCTGTTCACCTGGCAGGCCTGGAGACTTTTTTTGGCCATGCCCAGCACTGGCACCAGCTTTCCTGAGCTGAAGGAGGCCTTGGGGCAAAAAAGGATCCAGTCTTAATTTTTGAACTGTAGTTACACAGCATTACTCATCCTTTCTGAATAAACAGCACTTCACTATCTCTTAAAGATGAACGCTGTTTCCAAAAGCACTGAACATAATTTAGTGTATGAGTTTTATATTTTTGATATGGTCAAATGACTAAATCAATAAAGTTTCTATCCTGTTCAGTTATAGTACAATCGTATATATATATATAATCGTAAGACCTACTGAATTCCATGGGCTTCCCTCCAGATAAAGCGTTTTAAACTGGCAATTTTAAGATGTGCGGACCTCAACTCCCAGCAAACTGGCTGAGGAATTCTGGGAATTGAAGTCCCTATATCTTAAAGTTGCAAAGTTTGAAAAGCACTGGTTTAAAGGATTGTAGTCCTGATTAATTCAAATTTAATTTCCCTTTACATATAATATCTTACATTTTCTCCTTCTTCTTGTGCTATATCCGTTATCAGACGTTGGCGATCATGTTGGCGATCCTGTTTTTATCAGCAGCCGCACGAAAAAGTGCTGCTGAGTTTTGTCCAAACCAGTCCCTTAGATTTTGAAGCCACGATCTTCTTCTTCTGCCTGGACCTCGTTTGCCTTCCATCTTTCCCTGGAGGATTAATTGGAGTATGCCGTATTTTTCTGGGTGTTGCATCACATGTCCGAAATATTCTAATTTTCGTTTTTTAATTGTTTTGATGATTTCCCTTGGCTTTCCCAGGCGGCTTATCACCTCCTCGTTTCTGACCTTGTCAACCCAACTTATTTTCTTTGTTGGTGTTAAAATAAAACCAACCTAAACACAACCGTTCTGATTTTCCACCTGCAAAGAATTCTGATTCTTCCTTTGTATGGAAATAGTTTTAACTATATTTTTAACTTAAAGCTGAGAGATTAATGCTTGTTTTCGTTTTCTTCCAGCCAGTTTGGGGAGTGTCCTTAATGCAATCTAACATCCCTTTTCTGCTTGATAGGACCAATAAGACCAATAGTAATTTCTGCATCTCATCTCAATACCTAACAATTATGTGAGAAGAGATATTATTTCTCATATTCATTCTTCCATTTTCAATCCCAATGACTCTGAGTGGCTTATGGCAGCATTCTTCCAGGGTCAGCTGTTCACAAGCAAGTTAATTTTTTTTTCAACCCCCCCCCACTCTTGTCAGTGTTTTGGAGTGAGATATCAAGGATAAGAATAAAAATAATAAAGAAGTACAGTATAATGTGGTTTCTCTAGTCAGGTGATAAAAGAGGACATCTTGTGTTCAACACCTAGTGATTTCATAAGCACATTTGTGGAATCGATTAGTATTTTTTTTTGACTTAATGTCTATGGAAATTCTCAATCATCCAGATCATGGTTGTCCAAAAGGTGCTTTTTCCAAAAGGCAATTTTTTCCATTGAAAAGGTTAGAACTGAAGAAGCTTGTTGAAGCGAAATGTTTTCAAAGAAAAAAAAACGAAGTCCAGTTGCCTTTTGGAAAAAGCAACTCTGGGACGTTCTTTGGCTTGTTTTTCTCCTTTCTTATCTGGCTTGATCCTAATTAAGTGCCCTCAAGTTGATATCTGCTGTTAGCAAATACATAGACTTTCGCCAGGATGATCTGTTTGCATCATAGCCCTTCAGATCTTCCAGTTATGCAATCGTGACTGCTTTATAAGTCCATCCATCTTAGTACTGCTCTTCCTGAAAATCACGGTAGTTCCCAGCCATGTTTTTATCATTTTATAAACCCAGACCCAGCTCAACTTGTGAATATCAACTAAGCCTAGTAAATACAACTGGCCAACCAGTAATACATCTAGTTAAATTAGAAGGAGGCTGATGTATATTACTGAGGATATACCATTTGAATTTCTTTGCAAGCAACTTTAATAAATAAAACTACAATGTGACCCAGAAGAAAATTGCATTGATTTCAGTGGGATCTGCTTCTTCAGTTTCTTTATGCCTTAGATTGGATTTGTGTTATGCCTGTTAAGAAGCAAACCTGGACTTAAAATATTGTGTTTCACATTCAGATTGCGTTTGGATATTTAGCTGCTGCAGATTTATGCTGAATACTCATTCTGCGTATATAACCTGAAGACCTATATTGTCCAGAACTCTTGGTATAAAGCTACATAATTATTCATTTGAAAACTTGCATTCTACCTTCTAGTGCAGGGGTCTTCAAACTCGGCCCTTGCATGACTCATGGGCTTCAACTCCCAGAATTCCTCAGCCAGGCATACTGGCTGAGGAATTCTGGGAGTTGAAGTCCATGAGTCATAAAAGGGCCGAGTTTGAAGACCCCTGTTCTAGTGCGTATAATTAATTAATTATATAAATGTATATGCCACCCATCTCATTGTCTAGTGTCTATTTGTGTATGTATATGTATGTATGTATGTATGTATGTATGTATGTACCAAATAAGTGAAATGCATAGGAACAATAAGTGAAATCTGTTATTGACTCCACTTGTGACAAAATTTCAATACTTAGCTGGGGAATGAGAGACTTCTGCTTGCATGCTCAAACTTTTTATCCTATGGAGCATTAGTTGCAATTACAGTTGGATATCTAGCAAACTGTGTAAGTTATAATGCAAATAGTGGTCTTTAGGCATGTATTTAACAGATCACAAATTGCCCATCCTTGTCTAGTCATACCATATAGGATGCAAGCATTCCATTGCCTTGTAGACAAGTGCCACCTTTATAGAGTTTAAATGAAGAAAGGGGAAGATGTTATTGGGTTTTGGTCAACACGGGACTTTGTATGTAACTTTGTTTTCTTTATTTGCCAGGTTGCTGCAGACTTTTCTACCATGCCTGCCTTTACTCACATTACCCAGAATGCTGTAGCTCATTCAGAAAAAATCCATCCGACCTTTGAGCAAATGGGGTCAGAACGAGAGATGAAAGATGACATTTTTGACACGACTTATTGTGAGAAAGAGGGTCCTAAGCCTGCAGTAAGATACGTCTGGAGGAACATTATTCTCATGTCTCTTCTCCATCTGACTGCTGTGTATGCCATCTGGTTCATACCTTCTGCAAAGCTACTCACTTTGGCGTGGGGTAAGCCAAAACTGCCCAAAGTTTACCTTGGAAGGGAGAGTCACAGAATCATAGGCCTCTAAGGGAGCTTGGAGGTCTAGTCTATTGGACCTCTCGGCGGCTTTTGATACCATCGATCATGGTATCATGCTGCAACGGTTGGAGGGGCTGGGCATAGGAGGCACTGTCTTGCAGTGGTTCTCCTCCTTCCTCTCTGGCCGGATGCAGTCTGTGTTGACAGGGGGCCAGAGGTCGACCCCGAGACCCCTCGTATGTGGGGTACCTCAGGGGTCGGTCCTCTCGCCTCTACTGTTCAACATTTATGTAAAGCCGCTGGGTGAGATCATCCGTGGTTTTGGCGTGGAGTACCACCAGTACGCTGATGATACCCAGCTGTACATTTCCACGCCAAACCACCCCAACGATGCCCTTGCCGTGCTGACCCAGTGCCTGGAGGCCGTGCGGGTATGGATGGGGAGAAACGGACTCAAGCTCAACCCCTCCAAGACCGAGTGGCTGTGGTTACCGTCATCCCGGTACAGCCAGCTGATTCCATCGCTGTGTATTGGGGGCGAAACAGTGGCTCCCACAGGAAGGGTTCGCAACTTGGGAATCCTCCTGGACTCACGGCTGTCCTTAGAGGACCATCTGACGGCCGTGGCCGGGAGGATGTTCCACCAGGTTCGCCTGGTGCGCCAGTTGCGTCCCTTCCTAGACCGGGACTCGCTACGCACAGTCACTCATGCCCTCGTGACCTCCAGGCTGGACTACTGTAATGCTCTCTACATGGGGCTCCCCTTGAGGTGCATCCGGAAGCTCCAACTTGCCCAGAATGCAGCCGCGCGGGTAGTGATGGGAGCGTCGTGGCGCTCCCACGTAACACCGCTCCTGCGTGAGTTGCACTGGTTGCCAGTGGTCTTTCGGGTGCGGTTCAAGGTGTTAGTGACCACTTTTAAAGCGCTCCATGGCATCGGACCCGGATACTTACAGGACCGTCTACTGCCAGCAAATACCTCCCGCCGTCCGGTACGCTCCCACAGAGAGGGCCTCCTCAGGGAGCCGTCGGCCAGACAGTGCCGGCTGGCGACCCCCAGGGGGAGAGCCTTCTCTGTGGGAGCTCCCACGTTATGGAACGAGCTCCCCCCCGAACTCCGTATAATAACAGATTTACGCACCTTCCGTCGGGAACTAAAAACATTCCTTTTCCGACAGGCCGGCCTGGCATAGAAGCTTCTGAGTATTTTTTTAAGATTTTAAATTTTGTATGTTTTGGGTTTTAGGATTTTGGCCAAATGATTTAATTTATTTTTAATTATTTTAAATTTTGTATATTTATATGTTTTTTAAAGTTTAGGCTGTACACCGCCCCGAGTCCTTCGGGAGAGGGGCGGTATAGAAATTTAATAAAATAAATAAATAAATAAATAAATAGTCCAGGGGTAGGCCACCTTGGCTCTTTTATGACTCGTGGACATCAACTCCCAGAATTCCTGAGCCAGCTATGCTTTTAGACAAGCTATGCCGGCTCAGGAATTCTGGGAGTTGAAGTCCACGAGTCATAAAAAAGCCAAGGTTGCCTACCCCTGGTCTAGTCCATTCCCCAACCCAAGACAGATTGTTGTCTAAAAATAGTTATTTGGGTCAACTTATTGTCTTTGCTCCATAGGCTTCTGCTGTTTTCAGTTACTTACTTTCCTCTCGTCTGAGCTTTGAACATCTCCCCAATACCCAGTCACATCCATCTGAATTCAGAAACACACTGTTCTAGGCAGCTACATGAATGCTCTGAGTTCAAAAACATATACAACTTTGTAAGAAATACTCAGTGCTCTAGAATGTCATTGGATTTTGCTCTGTGCAAGAGAACTAGGTCTATTATGTAGTATTTAAGAATGGGACCTTGAATAATGTCTGCTGATCAATATGGACCATAGCATAGACTACTGTTTCCCCATACTCCTTGAGATAATGTTATCCACATCTGGAGGGCCCTAAGCATAGTCAACAACCAAGCGGATGGATCCAGTGATTTCCAGTCATATTTCCTTCAGGATTCACAATGAGAAATCAGGCCCTTCAGAACAGAATACTCAGGGATAATTCTGGGGAATATCCAGCATCCTTCCTAGGATAACAAAGGTAGTTAAATGATGAATGAAATACTGTTTCCCAGATGATAAATCATTCTTAAGTTCTCCAGAAGGTGGTCAGAGAGTAAAATATGTATATGTTTGTGATTTGCCTTTTAGGAATCATTTTTGAAAATCTGCTCCCTAAAATGTCTCAGTGCTTTGTCCAAGTTTTATAAAGTTACGATGGTTGAGGGAAAGTGTAATAAGACAGAAAAGATTTGCTGTCTGTGATGTTCTTCTCCACTCAAGAGTTTTGTGCTCCATGTTTTCAGAGGGCAGTTTTTAAATGACTTAATGTTGTTTGGAGGTGTTTAAATGACTTAATGTTGTTTGGAGGTTGTTTTTAAATGACTTAATGTTTGGAGGTTGTCTAAAATGCAAGTGTGGTACGGTGTTTCCCACTAGTGAGATGTGCAGTCTCCCAAGAGTCTGGAGTGTAGATGGCATACAAATATTTATATAAATAAATGCATAACTACATATGAAGATGGTAATAATACATACATTTTTCATTTTATATCTAGCAGCTTAACATGCCATATAATCAACAGGCAAATAGTAAAAGTGACCAGTAGTGCAGATTAATTTATTCAAATTTAAAAGAGGATAGCTAAGGAGAGAATGTGTTGACTCTTCGTCTAAAAGCAGAAGGAGAAGGGGTATAAGGGCATCTCCTGATGAAAGCCACTCCAGATGTAAGAGGTATGAGACACTTGAGATGGAGTTGAAGAAAATCTCCAGGGCATTTTGAGCCCCCACCCCCACTTTTTCATTATGTCCTCTGAAGATCAAAGTACGTGGAGGGTGGTGGGGGTGCATTGGATAGGAGTGAATAGCACATGAAGCAACTCCAGAAATTCCATCTAGCCAAGTGTTTGAACAATTTGCACAAAAGCCAATTCAAACTGAGAAATGAATTTACTTGAGAAGTAGAAATTAAAAGAGTCACGGTGGTATAGAATATCTTAATTACAACCTTCTTTGACTCCATGTAATATTCTAAATACAGGGCTAGATAGATAGACAAAGCCACATCTCAGCCTATCTGTTTTTACCTTTATAATTTTTATCGCTGGCAAGAATAATTGAACATTCAGTTAAGGCTATTTTTTTCTTCCCCCCCCCTTTGGCTGCTCCAAGTCTGAGCTTTGTTGACATGCATTAAAAACCCATCAGCAGAGACCCATAGTCATAACTGTATCCATGGAAAATGACCCTGTGGTTTGAATATTTGAAACCTGAACATTTCTGATCAAGAGGCAATCCAGACGACCAACAGTTTGGCAATCCTATTCTTGACTTCCTTCTGAGAGCCACATGGATCCAGAAACTTAATAATAATAATAATAATAATAATAATAATAATAATAATAATAATAATAATAATAATAATAATAATAATAATAATAAAGTTGGAAGGGACCTTGGAGGTCATAGAGTCCAACCCCCTGCTCAGGCAGGAAACCCTATACCATTTCAGACAAATGGCTGTCCAGTCTCTTCTTAAAATCTTCCAGTGTTGGAGCATTCACCGCTTCTGGAGGCAGGTGGTTCCACTGGTTAATTGTTCTCACTGTTAGGAAGTTTCTCCTTAGTTCTAGGTTGCTTCTCTCCTTGATCAGTTTCCATCCGTTGCTTCTTGTCCTGCCTTCAGGTGCTTTGGAGAATAGCTTGACTCCCTCTTCTTTGGGGCAGCCCCTGAGATATTGGAACGCTGCTATCATGTCCCCCTCATCCTTCTCTTCATTAAACCAGTATTCATAGAACTGTAGGATGTAAGGATTGGAAATGGCCTCATAGAACATCTCAGTCAATCTGTTCTATGTTGCTTCTCTCTTTGGTTAGTTTCCATCCATTGCTTCTTCTCCTGCCTTCAGGCGCTTTGGAGAATAGCTTGACTCCCTCTTCTTTGGGGCAGCCCCTGAGATATTGGAACGCTGCTATCATGTCCCCCTCGTAAGCGGCCAAAGCTGGAATTTTCCATTACTTGGTAAAAGTAAAGATTGGGAGAAGGAAACTATATTGAAAAAATTGACAGAGAAATGGAAGTAACCTAGGAGGCGCTGAAAGTGGAAGAGGCTGCATTTGGGGGTGTCTTAACAAGGAACAGGGAAAACAGAGGGAGGGGGGAGTGGCGAACTAGGGAGCATTGAACTCACCTGGCAGAAAGAAGGCAACATCAGAACAGGAGTGTAATGCAGAGGCTGGCAGGCATTACAGGGACAGGGAGGGGACAAAGCGTGTTACGTTTTCAATGTGTGTATGGAATAGGAAGACAGACACATTGAGAGGAGAAACAAAATAAAAGAGAAAGGATGGATTGGAGCAGGGGTCTTCAAACTTGGCCCTTTTATGACTTGTGGACTTCAGCTCCCAGAATTCCTCAGCCAGAGTTCCTGGCTGAGGAATTCTGGGAGTTGAAGTCCACAAGTCACAAAAGGGCCAAGTTTGAAGACCCCTGGAATGGAAGGAATGGCCCTTGCCCGCTGGAAGAAGACGGAGATCTTGAGCAAAGGTTCCGCCACTGTATCTTTGTTTTAGTTTGTAGACCTCAACTCAGTATTCCAAACAGAGTCTCTTACTCTCCTGCTGGTTTATTATTTTTTTATTACTTGGATTTCTATGCCGCCCTATTCCAGGAACTCAGGGCGGCTCATAACATAGATAGAAAGTATTAAAATACTTTATAAGAAAAACCCCTTAATTAAAAAAAATCAATCATTCAAACAAACATGCACACAAACATACACTGGCTAGGGGCAAGATGTTAACTGCCCCAGGCCTGTCGGCAAAGATGTGTCTTTAGCAATTTGCGAAAGGCGGAGAGGGTGGGGCAATACGGATCTCCGGGGGGAGTTGATTCCAGAGGGCCGGGGCCGCAACAGAGAAGGCTCTTCCCCTAGGCCCCGCCAGGCGACACTGTCTGGCTGACGGGACCTGGAGAAGGCCGACTCTGGGCCCTAACCGGTCGCTGGGTTTCATGGGGCAGCAGACGGTCCCGTAAGTTGTGCCCTGTGCAAACATACGGTAGTATCTATAACAGGGGTTCTCAACCTTGGCAACTTTAAGACTTGTGGACTTCAACTCCCAGAATTCTGGGAGTTGAAGTCCACAAGTCTTAAAGTTGCCAAGGTTGAGAACCCCTGATCTATAGAATTCTCCTGAGACTTATCTACATTTCCAGAATATTTATGCGTCCCTTCCTCTTGCCCCTAAAAAAATGTGGCTGATCCTCTGTTCCATTCTTTCTGATGTCTTCATCTGGGTTTAATACTGTAATGACCATATTTCATGGAAAAAATAAAAGGACAAACCTGAAAAAGGGGCAAATCTGAAAGAGGTTCACAAGGATAAAAAATGTGTTTTATAACTGGGCCTACAATTCAAGAGCAAAATCTAAAGGACAGTTTTCTGAAATAAAGGGTTGCCCTTTATAATAAAGCAGTGGTTCTCAACCTTTTTCAGGTTGACACCCCACTTGCACCACCCATGCGTGCCGCGACTCCGACCCAGGCGCGTGCGCGCGCAACGGGCCGATCCGCACATGCGCGGGGCACGCGCGACAAAAAAAAATTAAAAAAATTAAAATAAATAAAAAAACAAAATGGCGGACTGCGATGGGCCGATCCGCGCATGCGTGGCGCGTGTGCAACGGCCCAATCCGCGCATGCGTGGGGCGCGCACGATAAAAAAAATAAAAAAAACAAAATGGCGGACCGCGACGGCCCGATCCGCGCATGCGCGGCACGCGTGCGACGGCCCGATCCGCGCATGCGTGGGGCGCGCACGACGGAAAAAATAAAAAAAACAAACAGAAACAAAATGGCGGGCCGCGGTGTCCGGCGACCCCCGCGAAACGGTCGTTCGACCCCAAATGGGATCGCGACCCATAGGTTGAGAACCGCTGTAATAAAGGATGTATAGTCACTGGAGCTAGCACTCCCAATTGAGCATCCATTATCTCTTCTTCCACTATAATAGCTGACCATTTCACCACCCTGTACTTGATGCAAAGTACAAAGGGTTTGACTGTGAAAACATATCACAAGATCTGGAGAATATTTGAAAGTCCAGTATGGATTACTGGGAGGGAATCATGGCCAATGTGCTCAGAATGGAATTTAAGGCAACAATTTTCTACTTAAAGGTTGTCTTCCAAGACATAGGCAAGGTTTGGGAATGATAGCCCAACCAAATGTTCCTCTTTTTATTTCCTATTCATTTATTTATGTGGCACTGCTTTTTTCCTCTAATGGAAACAGAAGTTGAGTTCTTACAAAAGACCTTTTGTTCTGAACAAGATGCCAGTTCTAAGTCATTTCCCTGAGAAGATGTACCGCAAGGGTGACATCTGGTTCATGTTCAGAGTGCCATCATATAGATTGTCTCATTAAATGTTTCTTCTGGGAAGATAGAAGATATCCCAGTGGTATAATTTCAGTTTATCAGGAGTGAATCTGAGAACACTCTAGGAAACTAGCTCTGGGAATATCCTATGTAATCACTGCTGGAGATAATGGCAAGCATAATCTCTTTTCCTGGAAGAGCTTTGAAAAGCAACCAAAATGGCTGTCATCAGTTCAGGTGTGTCTCCATATTACTCACATCCATATGCAGTCTGCCTTTGTCTTTGAAAATAATAAAGTAATGGAAGGGTAATATATTCAGGGAATCTTTGTTTTGAAATGGAAAATCTGGCCACCCACCATTTTGCTTTGGAGTATCTCTCATCTAGTTATTAGGTATTTTCTTGATGATAACCCTAAAGGGCCAACTGGGATTTGATGATAGCCTAGTTTTCTACACTTTCTCTCAGCCCCAGATGTATAAATGGCCCCTTTGTTACAGTGGTTTTAGCACCGTGACTTGACAAATCATCTCAAATTATAATGATATATGAATTTTTTAATTATAACCCCCCCCCCGTATGATATGTAAAACATCTGCTTCCCCGGTCCACAATGAATGCTTTTAACAGCCATAGATAGTTGTATGTTGTTGACTACCTCGCCATCTTGGTTTTGTTGTTTACTTTTCTTGTTCTTTAGTTTTTAATTAATCATGTTATATATTATTGTTCGTTCCATTGCGAGTTGCCCAAAGTCAAGGCAGTGCCCAATAATATTAAAAATGTTTTATTTTGACACTTGTTCCTGATTTATTTTCTTTAGATTGCTTTTTCTTCTGTTGTTTTTATTTTAATACGTTGGTTATATTTTTTTTATCATTTAAGATAACTGTAAATCATTTTGAATGATTTCCTGACAAAAGTGGAATACGCATTTTCCTATCAATAAAAAAGGCAATGTGCTTTGTGCTGCCCATTGAATGTTGACTGGACAATTACCTTAGCTAGACAAACTTTATAAACATCTAGCTTTAGGGTTATTTGCTTCCTAGGACTTGCAGAACTAGAACATGGAACATAAAATCATAAGGTTGGAAGGGACTTCGGAGATCTTCTAGTGCAAACCCCTACTCAAGGCAGGAGACCTTATACTATCCTGGTCCAATGGTTGCCCAGTCTGTTTTTGAAACCCTCCAGTGATGGAGCATCCACAACTCTGGGAGGCAAGCTGTTCCGCTGATTCATTGTTCGATCAGAAAACGTTTCCCAGGTTGGATCTCTCTTTAACAAGTTTTCTCCCATTACTTCTTGTTCTGCCCTCTGCTGTTTCAGAGAATAAGTCATTCTTCCCTCTGATAGCCCCTGGAAGACAGTTATCGCCCCCGCCCCTAATCTTTCTCTTTAATAGGCTAGGCCAGGGGTAGGCCACCTTGGCTCTTTTCTGACTTGTGGACTTCAACTCCCAGAATTCCTGAGCCAGTATGGCTCAGCTTGGAAACCTCTCCCTTTCCCCTCAGCATGGCTGGCTCCGGGATTCTGGGAATTGAAGTCCACGAGTCATAAAAGAGCCAAGGTGGCCTACCCCTGGGCTAGACATTCTTACCCCCCGGAACCGTTCAACCGTGATTTAGCCCCCAGATCCTTTATCATCTTTGTTGCTTTTCTCTGCACACTTTCCAGGGTTTCAACATCCTTTTGTGTCATGGTGACTAGAACTGGATGCAGTATTCTAAGCATGACCTCACTAGTGCAGTATAAATTGGTACTCTCATTTCTCGTGATCTTGATGCTCTCCTTCTGTTGATTCAATCTAGGATTTCACTGGCTCTTTTGGCAACTGCAGTACATTGCTGGCTCATATTTAAGTGAGGGGCCAGTACAATAGTGGGATTCAAATATGTGAACAACTGGTTCTCTGCGTGGATGCCGCTTCTGGAAGTCCATTCTGGGCCTGGGCAACAAAAAATTAGCTACCGGTTCTGCCGAAGTGGTGAGAATGGGCTGAATCCCACCAATGGGCCAGTAGGACATTTAGATCTCTCTCAGAGTTACTACTGTTGAGTCTGGTACCACCTATTCTATACCAATGCATTTGGTTTTTAATGCCTAAGTTCATGCCTAACCTTACGTGTGTCCCCATTGAACTGCATCTTGTTAAATCAATCTGTTTTGTTTATTTGTATAGATGTATTCTGAGAACTGCTGACGACTCTTTCCTTTCCAAATTTATTCATTCTTCACAACTGTTTTTTGTGGGAGAGGTTGAAATAAAATCTTGCAAAAACCTCCAAATAATAGGTGCTTTCAGTTTGTTGCGTCAATGGCTTCTTTCAGCAACGGGAAGCTTTGGAATTTTTTGCTTATAAAATCCCACATTATTTTATTCAGATGTAATAAGAAAGATTGCCAGTTAAGCATTTCTTTCTAAATTAACTAATTTGCATGTTTCAATATTTACCTAATCCTGTGAGGCTGGAAAAATTTGTAACCTTGGGGAAGTTGTAGAAGAAGGGAACACTGGAGTTGTTGCCGATTACAATATTGCCTGTTTCTCTTTTTTTTTTTCTGGGCCAAATCTTTTTGCTTATTTTCAAACCAGTGAGATTAATGGAATGTTCAAGGTCACAACAAATAGATGCAGCTGAAATACAGCGCTCAGATTTACATGTCCATTTGCTCAATGATTCCTAAAAGTAGTTAGGTCAAATGAAGGCTTTCTTGACTGGCATCTGCCTTTTGTTTGGGTAGCAAGATGGAGGTTATCTAGAATTCTGTTCCCAGCATTTCCTATTTATGAACTGTTAGCAATTTTTCTAAGAATGTTAAAAGACCACTTACACCAGAACTGTGGTGTGTGAAAGAAGGCTTTGCCCCAGTCCCTCGGTTCCTAAGGTACGGTAGTTCAGCTAAGGTAGCATCCATTTAGGTCAGGGCCCTTCAAACTTGGCCCTTTTATGACTTGTGAACTCCAACTCCCAGAATTCCTCAGCCAGCATGCCTGGCTGAGGAATTTTGGGAGTTGAAGTCCACAAGTCATAAAAGGGCCAAGTTTGAAGACCCCTGATTTAGGGTTACAGTTTTTATTTGAAAGAAAGACATTGGATGGTGAATTAGATTCTACCCTGTCTGCATCTTAGCTTTTGCAGGATTACTTCAAAAGGTTCCAGGTCAAGCCTAGTGATTAAAGAGATGCAGATACTTTCTGCTGACTTGAATAGGTAGGATGCCTTGTTAGCCAAAACAAACAAACAAACAAGACAAGACAAAAACCTACCACCCCAAAGCCACCTGACTGGATTAAAGTGATTTATGCAAGATCTGAAGCCTCTTAAGGAATGAGTAGGGTTAATGTTTTGTAATTTTGTCTTTAGCATCAGTGCTTACTGTGCAGGAGCTGGCATGATAATCTAAATCATAATCTAAATCATTCCTTTTCCGACAGGCCGGCCTGGCATAGTAGCTCCGGTACCTGCAAGGTTAAAATTGTTTTAGGGGATTGAGTTTTTTAGATATAATGTATTGGATTTTAAAATGGGATTGTGGCCAAATTATTTAATTTATTCTTAATTATTTTAATTTTTGTATATTGATGTTTTTAATTTTGGGCGGTACACCGTCCCGAGTCCTTCGGGAGAGGGGCGGTATAGAAATTGGACAAATAATAAATAAATTTGGAATCGGATAATTAATCACTTGTGGTATCAAAGCAACACTTAAGTCATATAGTTCATGATAATCATACAGTTCAGACTCTTAAGAGTTCCATAGATAATGGACTTATGTCTGAACATCTGTGATACTTCATAATAGAAGACAGGATCCGTTTCCTACACAAGGAATATAAAAATCTTTTGTTGTGAAAGTGAATCTAGAAAGAATGTAGACAACTGTGCACTAGAGGGGATAGTTGACAAGTTGCATTGTTAGCTGAACAGAAATCCCTCTTCCATCTGATTTATATCTTTTTTAAATCTTGAAGACAGTTTTTTTTTAAACTGGGTCTTTTTGGGGTGATGGGAGCAATATCTGAGTTATACTAAGATATCAGTTATATCCTCTTGACAGTTTTCCCCCTCTCCCCTTTCTCTTCTACAGCTCTTTTGTGCTTCACCTTGGCTGGTCTTGGCGTTACAGCTGGAGCACATCGGCTTTGGAGTCACCGGTCTTACAAAGCTACTTTACCTCTTAGAATATTCTTGACCGTAATCAACTCCATGGCTTTCCAGGTAGGAAGTACAGTAGACCACCTGCGATTTGGGTCTGGGATTCTATATAGAACTTGGCATCTCATGCAGAACATGAAAGCTTCCTCCTATATCAGGGGTCTTCAAACTTGGCCCTTTTATGACTTATGGACTTCAACTCCCAGAATTCCTCAGCCAGCATTGCTGGCTGAGGAATTCTCGGAATTGAAATCCACAAGTCATAAAAGGGCCGAGTTTGAAGGCCCCTGTCCTATATTATAAACAAGTTTCCAGTTTGCATTTTGTTTTACTTGCTCAGTTTTTAATTAATTTAAGGCTTGGGGCTAGCTATAAGCTATCATTTACATTCCGTCAAAATTTGTGCCAATCTCCAAAACCCTTTGTCTGAATGTGTGGACAAAACATGGCTGCCAAATACTTCTGGTCAAATGCCAACTCTCAGGTAGCCAACGTCATCCTGTGATTTAGTCAAATGGGTATTATTTATTGGATTTCTGTGTTGCCCATCTCACTATACAATGGCTCTGGGCAGCTTCCTGTATAGCAAAGGCTAAAAACTTAAAAAAAAACCCAATTAAAATAGAATAAAAAGTTAAAAATTAAAATTAAAAAGCAAGATACTTTTTGCTTACCCTAGAGCAGGGGTCTTCAAACTTGGCCCTTTTATGAGTCATGGACTTCAACTCCCAAAATTCCTCAAGCAGGCACGCTGGCTGAGGAATTCTGGGAGTTGAAGTCCATGATTCATAAAAGGGCCAAGTTTGAAGACCCCTGCCCTAGAGTAAAGGATTAATAAAATATTTTTTCCTTCTTCCCTGTTTCCTAGGGATAGGCAGGGAGTAAATCTTAAGAGAGGTCCACTTTTAAACATTGTTCAAGTTATTCTCTTTGTCCAAGTTATTCTCTTTGTGCTTCATCTAGAATGATATTTTTGAGTGGGCCAGAGATCACCGTGTGCACCACAAATTCTCTGAGACGGATGCAGATCCTCACAACGCAAAACGGGGCTTTTTCTTTGCTCATATTGGCTGGTTGTTGGTCCGCAAACATCCTGATGTCATTGAAAAAGGACAGAAGCTGGACTTGTCTGACCTGAAAGCTGATCAAGTTGTGATGTTCCAGAGGAGGTGAGCAAGGGGTTATCGCAGGCCTGGAAAACAAAAGGGATCTAGGAAAAGTGCTTGGCAGTGACTAAATTATAATGTCAGCTGAATTCTTTTCATCATCTGCTGTAATTGCTGTCTGCTGTTGACTTGGTAATTGAGCACAAATATTTATTGCTTGGCTATATTCTTCTGTTGAATTCTTCTTCTTTTTATTTGCTGCATATTATCTTCCATTTCATATCAGAATTGTATATGCATCAAGATAATTTATCAATTCAGAAAGTAATCCGCCCAAAAATTGAACCTATGTTTTCCAGAATGTTCAATAATTATCATGACAGCATTCAACTCCATGAGTCAAAGTACAGCAGTTCAGATTTTTTACAGTCATAATTTTGAACATTTTTGAAGAGTCTTGAAGAGGATAGCTGTGTTACCACAGAGTGGCAAAAAATCAGAAATCTGACAGCACGAAAGTTTATGCCTTTTAATAAAATTTGTTAATTGGAAAATGTGCTACTAGAGCAGTGATGGCGAACCTTTTAGAGACCGAGTGCCCGAAAACTGGCCCCGCCCCCACCCCATCCCCTGCTCCGCCTGCCCGCAGGGCCGCTCACCATGCAGCCCAGCAGCGCCATGGCGGCCATGCCCTCTGCCCGCGCCCCGCAGTATCAACTGTGCGTGATGAGGCGTGAGGACAGAATCTTGTCTATGCTGCCTGGCTGCCATGTCCTTCACTGTGCTGCTCCACATGGGCCACACTCAGGGGCGACTCTCCTCCAGGGGGGCTGCTGGTGAGGAGGGGGTCACGGGGGGAGGCGAGGCTGGGGCAACAGCACGTGTGCCCACAGAGAGGGCTCCAAGTGCCACCTCTGGTACGCGTGCCGTAGGTTCGCCACCACTGTACTACAGTCTGATTTTTGCCCTCCAGAGCAATATCACAAATAGTTTGTTTGTTTTTTTTGACATGGTTTTTAAGAACCTTTAGTAAATTTATATGAAACCAAAAATATTTGCAGGACAACAGCAGCTTTAAAGGACTCAAATTATATTATCAAGTGGAAAAAAAATCCAGACACTTTTATTGATGTAGTAAATGTGTTAACTTATCCTTCCAATTTTAAATAAACAATGACATCGCTCTGAAGTAGGCATAACACGATTACAAGATGGTTTAGATTCCCATGGTCGTAATAAGAATTTTTACGCAACCCGAGCAGAAGCCGTGGATGATTCGTACTTCCAATTAGGTGGGAGTACTCTCTTGGTCTTGTAGTAACGAGCCAGCCTATGAATTCTGCTCTCAATCAAAATAAGACGGAATTTGGCATCTTTATCCTTGCGGTTCCTCTCAAGATGCTTGCGGACAGCAACTGCTTTCTTGATTAAGTGGTAAAGATCTTCTGGGAGATCAGGGGCAAGTCCCTTGGATTTAAGAATCCTCAGAATTTTGTTACCAGTCACAAAACGAACTTGGGCAACCCCATGCGAGTCCCTTAGTATTACACCAATTTGGGAAGGTGTCAAGCCTTTCTTTGCCAACTTGTAGATCTGCTCTTTAACATCATCAGAAGTAAGTTTCAGCCATGTAGGTACGCTTCTCCTGTAAGGCAAGGCGTGCATGCGACCCATGATGGCGCCGAAAAGAAAAGCACAAATAGTTCCTTAACTGAAAATGTAGAAATTAGAGCGCTGCTATGATTTCCATGCTGCTTCACAGTTTGGTATATTAATGCATCATTTTTTTCCTTCTCAGGTATTACAAGACCTCAGTGGTACTCATGTGCTTCTTGCTTCCTTCCTGGGTTCCTTGGTATTTTTGGGGAGAAAGCTTTCTCATCAGCTTCTTGATGACCATTTTACGCTACACTGCAACCCTGAATGCCAGCTGGCTGGTGAACAGCATGGCTCACATGTATGGCAATCAGCCGTATGATCGTTACATCAACCCCAGGGAAAATCACTTGGTGGTTTTTGGAGCTTTGGGTACGTAAGGTGTAAGAAGCCTGCCAGGTTGAGGGTAGATGATGTGCTTCAACTCTGGTTTTTAATTTATTCTCCGTCAGGGACCCAATGCAGATCATGACCACTCTAGAAGGGGTAGAAAAAGACCTAATCCAGTGATGGCGAACCTTTTAAAGACCCAATGTCCAAGCTGCAATCCAAAACCCACTTATTTATCGCCGGGTGTCAGTTGGGCGTGGCCATGGTGTGGCTATGGTGGTCATGGCAGATTGGGTAGGTGTGGCCAAGGTGGGCATGATCACCTCAATGTTGCTCCTGGGGAGGGACGTCTGTGGGGGCCGGGCAGGGTTGGGGGAGATCCAGGGGGTCTCTGGCAGGTGGGGCGGTGGGCAGGAGGCTCGTCCTGCGGGGTGAGGCAAGGCAGGGCGGGGGTGCCATTGTCACAGGGAAAGGTGAGGCAGGGGCTGGGGTGGCTGCTGCCTGACCCCATCGGCCCCTGCACACAGAGGCCAGCGAGCACATGGGTGCTGGGATGCATCCGGCCATGTGGGAGCTCGGCGAGTTAGTGGGCGGCTGGTTGAAGAGGGACGGTTGCCATCTCCGGGGCATGGCACGTGTGCCCACAGAGAGGGCTCTGAGTGCCGCCTCTGGCACGCGTGCCATAGGTTCGCCACCACTGACCTAATCCTTTCTTTCCTTGCTTGCTTGGATAGTTCAGCCTCTCTCCTCATGCATTGGCGGGCTTTTAAAAGACCCTCCATTGTGACCAAGGGCTATTTTTCACCTGCAGAGTCTTTTTCCAAAGGAACCGAGAGAAAGATTATGTTTTCCCCCGCCCAGTTCTTGGGAATAAAGAACTGAATCCTTCCAGTGGAGGATATATTAAAGTCCTGTTTTAATATGAAGGATGGGTGGATGACAGTTTGGAGAAGATCAGCTGTTCTGTTTACAGCCTTTTCAAGTCATTCCTGTTCAGCATTTTGCCTAGGCCACAGGACTTCACGTCCTTGGAAAAGGCAGAGAGAAGCAAGTTGGCTTCTATGGTCAAATGAGTGGTTTAAGTAGCTTCAGTCTGTTCCAGCAAGAAACAAGAAAAATGGGTCCCATTCAAGTTCAGGTTGTTTTAAAAGTTGAAAGGAGAGTCTTAAAAAGCTTATCTAGATTTAAGACATTGGTTTTGCCCCACCCAAAATAAAATGTTGGACATAATTTTTTTTCTCAAGCATTGGGAAGAGCAGGGATGGTAACATAACAAGAGCTCTTTTCCTCTCTCTCATCCCCTTTGAAAATTCCCTTCTGGTGTGCAGCAGCTGGCCTTCAAGCAGTCTTTAGTGCCACCATGATCCTTGAGTGATGTGAGATGTTTTTCAAAGAAGGTAGACATAGCTCCTTTTTTTCTCAGTTACATCCAGGCCCAGAACCACTGGGGGAATTTGGTTGTAAAACAGCCTCCACTGATAGAAATAGAGGCTTTTAGAAAGCTGTCAGATAACAGCACTTCCCTGCCCCACGTCAGTTACTTATCTGAGGTTGGGGAGTGGGGAGTTTTTTCCCTGGAAACAGAGGAAAGGAAGTTTTATGGGCAACCTTGGCTCTTTTATGACTGGTGGACTTCAACTCCCAGAATTCCTGAGCCAGCATGGCTCAACTTGGAAACCTCTCCCTTTCCCCTCAGCATGGCTGGCTCAGGAATTCTGGGAGTTGAAGTCCACGAGTCATAAAAGAGCCAAGGTTGCCTACCCCTGGGCTAGAGGTTTCCTAAGGTTGTATTTTTTTTTAAAAAAGAAAGAAACATAGACTTCCTATCAAAGTTTTGTTGTGAACATGTAAATCTAGCAATGGAAGTCTTGCTTTCAACGAGGGCAGGACAAGAAGTAATGGGTGGAAGATTGCTAAAGATAAATCCAATCTAGAAATAAGGAGAAATTTTCTGACAGAACAATTAACCAGTGGAACAGCTTGCCTCCTGGAGTTGTGGGTGCTCAATCACTGGAGTTTTCAAGAATAGACTGGACTAACCATTTGGCCAGGATGGTCTCTTCCAGCCCTATGATTCTATGTTCTAATCCAGTGATGGCAAACCTTTTAAGAGACCGAGTGCCCAAACTGCAACCTAAAACCCACTTATGCATCGTCAGGTGCCGGGTGGGTGTGGCCCATTGGGTGGGTGTGGCTGCGGTGGTAACAGCAGACTGGGTGGGACTAAAAAGTTCAATCAATCAACATCTTCCAACTTTGCAAGATCTTTTTTTCCCCGCGAGAAGTTGAAATTGACTGATTGATTGAACCTTTTTTTTTTTTTTGCACATGGCGGTGGAGGCCTAAAGCGAAAAGGTTTTATAAAATCCAGCTGAAGGCCTAGGACTGGGGCGACGGCGCGTGTGCCCACAGAGAGGGCTCTGAGTGCCGCCTCTGGCACCCGTGCCATAGGTTCGCCACCACTTTTCTAATCATTATTCCAATAGTAAATCACCACTTAAAACTGACTGAAAATGAATCATGTCTAACCCAGTTAGCGCTGTGGTGCTATGCATAAAATATGAGCTCTTTAAACCTGCGTTAATGCTTAATTAAAGTTAGTTAAAGTTAATGGTGGCAGTAAGGCAACAATAGATGCAGCAATAGAAGGGTATCCACTACTAAACAGTGAAGAATAGGGAATTTGAATATGTCCTTGAACTGATCTGTAAAACCCAGCGCTGATCTGGAAAGGGCTACCAGATCACTGGTGCAAATCTCAGGAAGGCCACAAGATGGTGACAAGGAGATCAGAAAACCCTTGGCTCCCATCTCAACACTGCCCTCTTGGTGGTGCTTGCCTTGAGTTTGTTTCCTTGTGAGTAAAACAAGAGGAATATTTTCCAAATTGCAAAAACTCCCTCCCTGTTCAGAGGTGTTGTGGAATAATGAGACAGGAGCCAGCTCTTCTGGAGAAGGAAAGGTTTATTGCGCAGGTTCAGCAAGCAAAGGGTCTGAACCCCGAAGGGTGGTTTTCACAACATATTTATAGTCAATAATACGTATACATTTCCTGATCACATCATGACCATTAGATGTTCTGTTTATGGTTACATTCCATACTTCCCTAAATGTATGCATGTGAACAGTGCATGTGAACAGTTTCCAGACAGCATGCAGCAGTCATTGATCACGCTGGTAGTCAAAACATGGCATACCTACCATAACCCCTGATACAACAAAGCTATAAATCCTGACCCAGCAAAGCTAAAATAGAAAGCTGACTTAGACTTATCTCATGAGACAAAAAACCTCCTTCCAGGCCCAGGCATCCATCCCAGCCTTTTCTCACCATATTTCTTTCTTAGCTATAAACAGTTAGTTTAGCTTGTTAGTCTGTTATTTGTCCACTTTAGAGGTGTAAACTCTTCACACAAACCACCATCTCTCTTGCCCCACCCAGGGTTTTGGATGAGTTGGTAGTGTGGTTGTTGTCATCTTTTGTTTTGCTTTTCTTTTATATGGTTTATGTAAATGTTATGTAAATGTTATGAATAAATAATATAAAATAAAGGACTACAATGCAGGAAGCTGTAATATATTCCAGTTTTAGATAAATGCATTTCCTGTGTCACAAGAATGGGAACACTAAAGAGAGTTGGCTACTTCCCAAAGGCTACTCCTAGGAAAAGGAGGGGAAAACGGGCTTTGTTTCTTAACATTTTCTTCTTGTTTATCTCTCTCTTTTTAGGGGAAGGCTTCCATAATTATCATCATACTTTCCCATATGATTACTCAACAAGTGAATATGGCTGGCGGTGGAATGTCACTACTAGTTTTATTGATCTTATGTACTTTTTTGGATTGGCCAGTGACTGCAAGAAAGTGGCCAAGGAGACCATCTTGGCTCGAAAAATTCGGACTGGTGATGGAAGCCACAAGACTGGCTGACCAATTGGTTTCCCTGACCTGTCTTTTCTCCTTTTCCCAACAACCTAGTCGTATATTTGATCTGTTTACTAGCCATTTAGGACTGTGCAAAGCATGAAACGGGAGGGGGCTTCGCAAAGTGCATTGGCACAAGTTGAAACATTAAAGCAGCTGTATCCCCTCTGAAAGGCCAGGTGCTGCTGTTTTGAAGGCTTTTCCTGGTTCTTGTGCTCAGGTGTGTGTATACATAGCTGCTTTGCCTGGCTGACAGTCGAATGAGATGGGCTTTCTGTGCATACATAAAATGTGAACAGTCAAGTTTGTCCCTCAGAACAGCCAAACTAAACTGTCTGGACATGATAGCTACTTCATGCTTTGAGGGTGAATCATTTTGCAAAGCCCCCTTTCAAATGCTTTGCACAGCCACGTAACTACCAAGCAATGTGTTCAGGATGCTTAAATGGGTAACTAACTCATTCCAGTATTGTCTTTTGAAACAACCTTCCCCCCCCCAATCGACCTTGGAGGCTGCTTTTCTATGTCTTTTCCATTCCTTCTCTGCAAAAGTTTCTTTCTTCTCTGTTTTCTGTCTCTCTCCTTAGCAACTGATAAAACATCCCAATTCTGTGTTCTCGGTTGGAAGAGGATTTAGGAGGATTGAAAGGACGGATTGGTACCAAAGTAGAAACCTTCTTTCTTAGAATGAGTAACAACTCATGACTGGCTTATAGTTGTTTACCTTCTCCTTAGCTCTGGTGCTGTTGAAGCTCTCTTCTTTTTCTGGTAGAAAAATAGAAGTTGGACTTCTAGCTAGCAGTTTTGAAAACTATTAGAAAAATGAGAAAATGTATATACTGAAATGGGAAGGCAGAAGATGAAGATAATTTTATATGAGACATGCATAATTTTACAGATCAGTCTCGTAGTAGTGGTTGATATTTTTAGTTGGTGCTAGGCAATTGGAGCTCCCTTCCTCCATCTCCTCCTGTCATTGCTGCTTGTCCTTAACAAGACCTGTCTGCAGGATTCTTGAGATGGCAAGATGGGGGAGTCATGTAAAGATGCTGATCACTCTATAGCAGTGAAGTGTATCTGATTAAGAACATGCTCAAAGATTTGAAAAGATGTATGCACTAAAGGAGGGGTTTTTTTGTAGCTGAAGTTTTTTTTACGTGCAAAAGAATGAATTGTGTGTTGCATGCTTGCTGATATATATAGTAGTAGGTCATTTCTGTTCTCAAGTGATTTAGTCAGTTTAGTATCAAGTGATTCAGCTAATTTATTTCTCAATTCCTGGACCATTTTCCGAACCAAATCTGCTGTAATTCTTTTCCCCATAGGTAGCTCTAGCAACGCTCTCCTCCCCTCCATTCTCACCACTTTTCTGGTTGTCATTATAATATTATAATCCAAAAAGGAAAGTGTCTTAAACAAGGGGAAACGAAAAGGCAAGGTTCTCCTTCTCTTTCTCTTTTGTCTTCCTGTGCCTTTAATATTTTCATCTCTAATGGCACTTCATACGTAGTTACAGTCAGCATCACAATCAATATCATCATAGTTACAATCAGCATCACAGCTTGGCTCATACTACCTTTATCTTTTTGTTTTGTAAAATTCGCCAATTGTCTGCACTCGTTAATAATAAACAAAAAACATTCCCATGAAGGTCTGGTTCATTTGTCTAATTTTATTCCAATTTGTTCAAAAGCATTTTCACCCAAAAATAATCTTTCAAAATAAATGTCCCCTTTCTTTGTTTTAAACTTTCTTACGTCGACTCCTTATTAAGCTTTTTATCAAAAATATAAGTTCTTAAAATATTTTTTTTCTTCTTTATTTCTTTGTAATCTGGAAAGAATTGTAACTCACCAAATGGAATCTTATCTTGCTGCTTAGAAAGTCTCTCTTTAGCTTTAAATTAATTATATCCCAAAGTGGTTAAGAAATGAGACACCGTACAGTTGGCTACAATTACCGCTGTAGTTGAAATCCCTCATGAGCCAACAACTAAAACCTCCGTTCCTGTAATCTACTCAAAAGAAGCTGTCAGAGTGTAAGCCCAAGATCTCATCCGGAAAAACTGTCTGCTGATCTCTATTGATCTGGTTGCAGGTTTTTGCTGCATTGCTGTCCCCAGTCCTTCAGGGACATCCAGTTTACTATAAATCCTCACCAGAATCTTCTATTATGGCTTTTGTGGGGAAAAAATGGATGAAAGACTTATAAAGATGAAAGAGGTGATTAAATAAGTTAATAAAATGAAAAACTCTGTAAAAGAAATATCTGGAAAGATAAATAATCTAGCTCAATTGGCATTGAGACAAGGAATTTTATTTGAGATTTAGAGCAAGCCCAGAGGATTATGATTAAGAAGCTAGAGAAAAGATCATTAAAGCCTTGGAAAAAAAATTGGATTGGAAAGAGGAAGATACTGATGCAGAAATGGATGAAATATGTAAATTTGCAAGAACAAGAGATGCTCCACGGTGCACTTGGTCAGGAAGAAGACAATATTTTAATACAAGACTGAAGATAAATAATAAAGATACGATTCTTAAAAAATTCCTATTAGAATTTTACATAAGAGAAAAATCTCGACTGAGATTGAAGCAGAAAAGAATCGTGGTGAGAACTAAGAGTGGTTTTTACTTTCAAACAAGAGAGGTTATGACTAAATTCTATCCAGAAGGTAAGGGAATTTCTAGAAAAATTCAAAGAGGAATCAGGAGAGTCAAATATAGATGTCAGAGAAGACTAAATAGAAACCTCATCAGAAGGTTGAGTCAACAGGGAACTGAAAGGGATGATACTGAACCAGGTGTTACACATATTGATTTTTTAAAACTTTCAGCTTCATGATGGATTGATTACCTGCACTAGTGGAAGCAAAAAACAATTTTTTAAAAAATAATTAAGGTAAAGCTACTGATTTAAGAATAGGTTTGGGATGCAGGTAAAGCTTTTATTGGAGGCAATTTTATATAACATAACAATGAACTTAACTGTAAAAAGAAATGAAAACAGAAGCTATTTTGAATGAAATAGAAAAGCGGAACTAAAATCCCCAGAGAAGCTGTTTCTCAATAAATCAGACTTCTACAATGGCAATTAACCATGTTAAAAGTAAGAACAATGGAAATAAAAATGAATTATATAAGGCAAAAAACTGAATTGACAAGCAAACCATGGAAGTGGCTAACAAAATACAGAAAGAAAAGAAAAAGGTATTCACAATTACCAGAGGGAGATACTGTACTATGCAGCTGTACAAAAAAAAATCCATTAATATTACTCAAATTTATATAAAAGAAGTGACATCTCATTAGAGAAAAATAGATGAATACCCAAAGAAACAATTTATCAAAGATTACAAAGGATCAGAGGCAAACACTGACGTTTCTGAAGCTATAAAAAGATTAAACTAGGAAAGGTACCAAACGGATTATAAATGTATAAAACATAATGAACTTTCCTTACAAGGATGAAAGATGCCAGAGAGTTGGAAAGAGTAACAAACCACTAATACCTAAAGAAGGGGAAAATGTGACTTTAACAAGAAATTATAGGTCAATATTATTATTAAATAATGACAGCAAGTTATTTGTAACTATTTTAGCTGATAGACTGAAAATAATTTTGCCAGGATTTATTCATGAGGATCAACGTGCGTGTTTACCTCAAGGGACAATCTTAGAAATGTGTTCAATAATTTAGAATATTCAGAGCAGATGCAGAAAAGGTTTTGACCATTTGAACTGGGCTTTCTTGTTCAGGGTTCTGGAAGATTTTGAACTTAATAAAATGAATAAGATTGTTTACACTTCACAGGAAGCACAAATTATTATTAATGGAGATATAACAAAACTATGAGAGACAAAGGATTAAACGATGGCAGAAAGATGTGTCTAAATTTGTCTGGAAGGAGGGAAAATATAGTGATACAAAGTGCAAAGGAATGAGGATGATTGAGTTTACCCAATTAACTTTATCCATTTTGAAGTTGTATTTTGCGGTTTGGTTTGGATGAACTTGTTGGAGTGAAGAGGATACAACCTAAGCTTTGGATGGCATGGATATTTGTGATACAACAAAGTCAAGATTAATGTGGATTTTAAAAATTATTATATGTGCCATATTGAGAATATGGAATAAATTTGGGTTGTGTCCAGAAACACCTCTGTGGTTCTCAGCCAAGAAGCATTTTATAGTTGAGAAATATAATAAGCAAAAAAATATATGGCTTTATTATAATGACATGTAGAATTCTGTGAAACAAAATACAAGATAAATTCAAGAGAACAATTGATGGCAGAGGGACATAGTAGTCAGTGTGTCAGGGCCCACTTCAAAACCTCATCCTAAGAAAGCAGAACTCATTGTAACAGTTTCTTCCAAAAGGAACTTTTATTAGGAGAAGCCGATAGTAGGCATGACAGGCAGGATCTGAGGGTTTCCTGCTCAGATCAATAGGTTAAAAGAGTCCCAAGCAAACCCCATCCCCAATAGTTCACCCAGTCAGTTTGAATGGGCCAATCCTCAGATGTTAAGTCCACTGTGGGAAAGGAGCTGATAACACCGGTCCTTCCCAGGCTCCCAGTGATGTTGTTGGCTCTTCACACCTTCCCTTCTGAAACAGGAGATAAGCCAGATGGTCGGAGGCACATTCCTTTCTCACCACAAGGTAACATCAAGGGAGAGACAGTTCAAAGAGCAAATATGATAGAAGCGATAGAAATAAAGAGACAGCCCACAGCGTCTTCCCCCCTCCCCTTCAGGATTATGACAGAACCCAGAGTAATGAAAGAAATAGAAAAGAGTTCCCCATAAATAATATATAGGTTCCGACACAGTGGTTCTCTTATCTACAATTATTAGATTTAAAACTAGATCAAAGAATGTATGGTTTTGAACATCGTGAGACTGAGTTTGAAACAGAGTTGTGTACAAATGGTGAACATGTGATTATTAAAATGTACATGCTTTTACTGAAATTTGAAGCAGAATTACCAGTGAAAGAATTTATGATAAAGAACTAAAAATTTTGGCTGTATGATATAGGATGGAACAATAGGAAAATATGTGGCTGAAAGGATTGAAATTTACATTATTTTTATACAGTATTCGCAGTATCTTTTTCATAGACAACTCAAGGTGACAGACATACCAGTATTCCTTTCTCCCCCTATTTTGCCTTGATTTTGCACATGGCAACCGCAGTGAGATTATTATATACAAAAATATGGAAAGATGGAGGAATGGCTGATGAAAATGATGGAACTTGCTGAGATGGATAAATTGACTTTCTTTGATCAGAGAAAGGTCTACTTTTTTTTCCCTGTTTCATGTAAAAAATCTATAAGTCAGCAATAAATGAACTTATGATTTATAATTTGATATATTAGACAGAAAAAAGAGAGTCCTGTTGTATCCATAGAATAAGAGGCAAGCTTATAAGTCTACTTACAACTTTTGTAAAGAAGCATTTTAGCTTTTTTTCGTTTCTATTTTCTTTTACCTTAGCTTTCCATTTGACCTCTTTCCTTTCTTTTTCGTACTTACATTAGTCATGAGAATAAATGTACTACAAAGAAGTCAAACAACAGAGCAAGAAGGGATAGTCTATCACCATTTCCTGTTACTCTATCTCCCCAAAATAGCTGGCTGGGCCCTGGAAAGCAGGATTAAATGGACAAATGCTCTGACCCATCAGAAATCCTCTAAATATTTAGGCTGATCTGAAAACTCTTGGTTAACATTCATCAGGAAAGATAAGGAGATTTGGCACTAAGGTGAATATTTTGCCTAAATTGAAAGCAAGGGTACATATACTACAATAAGCAGTTAGCTAAAGCTTGGCTGTACTTCCTTCCTTAAGCACTTCAGCAACACAAGAAAATAATAGAAAAACCTGTAGACTTCATTCTTCTGGTATTTGGAAAGCTAGAATCTCAGTCACTTGTGACTGAAAATACTTTCCCTCCATTTTCTGCACCTTTAAAGAACCGCATGTACAGATGGTGTAAAGAACGATGGTTTTGCTGATGGAGAATTGTGAGTTCTAAAATAATTTATTGAACTTATACCTGTAATTACTGTATGTCTACAAAAGTGAACACAATTATTAAGGTTCTCAGCAGGATGTTATTATCAGGCTGGCATGACTTCCTGAATGATCTTAGCGCTCTTGCTTCTTTCTCCTAGCTAGAAAAACCAAGGCTTTTCAGTTGAGGAAAGGGAAACAATGTACTTGGACATTTTTTGTTCAGAAATAAAGAGTGTAGCAAAAACTTTGTAAACTACGGTAGTTATGCAGCCTGTAGACTTGAAAATGAGAAAGATTTAGTGAGAATTTCCCCTTTTTTTTCAAGAAAAGCAGTGATTATATATAACAGTGTTTCTCATTTTAAGATGCTTGTTGGAAATTCTGGGAGTTGTGAAGTCGTGTCCAACCCATCGCGACCCCATGGACAACGTTCCTCCAGGCCTTCCTGTCTTCTACCATCTTCTAGAGTCCATTTAAGCTCATGCCTACTGTTAAGTACTTCGTTCGCGTGCGAATGATGAAGACACAAGGTGATGTTAAACAGCTCTTTATTCTTCTTCTAACAACACCCGAACAACAACAAAAGGCACGCAAGCCTTTTTATATGGCCAGAAGACCCGGACAACATCAGCCAACAGAACAGAGCGTTTTCGCGCTCTGTCTGGTTCTGGGCAGCTTTTGGAATGCCCAGGACCAATGCAATGTCCCGCGCCTGCTTTTGCAGGCTCGGGACACAACACCCCTCCCCCCCTAGATGGAACATACTTGCGCACACAAAAGTACGTCATACATTGGGAAGAGTGTCATATAGTTTCATTAATCAAATGCAAGGAATGTGGAATACTCGAGTCTGCCCTCAGGCAAAACCCCTTCAAACTTTATTAATACAATAAATGTATCTGAAATAAAAAATAATACAAAATAATCTACCACGAGTTACTCCCATTATTCAGGGGCGTCATGAACAGAACCCTCATGATTTGACAGCAACTTCACAAAGTCTCTCAGATGTTTGGGTGGGCACTTGGCCCGCTGCGACCTACTAAGGGCCGGAGAGATTGCCTGACCTACCTGTTCGCCTACCAGGATAGGCAGGCCAGGACTTTGCTGCCCCAAATACCTGGTTGACCTGCCCCACTTCTGGCTGGCTGGACCCTCTAAGTCCAAACCAGCATACCATGGAGGGTGGAATTCCCCAAGTCCACAATGGACCCCTCTTGGGAACACTGTCCCTCGAGCCCAAGGCCAGCAGATGGAGAGGACTGGGTAGCGGAAGTGCCCCAATACTCTGTGGCCCCCAAGCACATGCCCGAGGTGCCAGAGTCAGGAGTCACCTCCATGGCAACCCCCTTTGCTGGTGATCTCCTTTTGGGAGCAATTGCGGAATTGGGCAAGCACCCCTAATGGAATTCTTTTTCTCTTGCTGCTTGTGATTTGTGTGGATACCCCCGGTCAATCTCCCTGTCTGGAGCACTATCTGACATATGTGAATACTGTGGATACCCCCGGTGTGACTCCCTGTCTGGAGTGATTATGGATATGTGGGATGACCCCCTATCCCGTGAATTCCTGTTAGGAGCACTTGCGGAACCTTGGGGTGAATCCCAAATAGCCTCAGTAGCAGCTAGTGGTGGCCTGTTAGGTCTGGGAAACTGTGACCCAGAATGCATGTTATGGTCCTCCTCCCCCCCAGGGCAGAGCCAGGAGCGGAAGGGTGAGAGTCCAGTCTCCAACGTAGTTGGTCTATGTGTCTGCAAAGAACGCGGCCATCTCCCAAGGCAACTTCGTATGACAACGGCCAAGAGACCTTGCAGACCACAGCTGTGACCCAGAGATGACCAGGCCCATAGTTTCTTGCCCAAACTGGATCGCCCACCTGGAGTCTCCTAGGTACCCGCAGTTGTGACACCTGTGAAGCCACCCGGTCAGGGTGCAGCCTGTCCAGTTTAGTGATGAGGCGGCAATCCCAGCGGAGTTCAGCAGGGCTCTTCCCTGTGGCTGTGCATGGTGTGGTGCAGTGTGCAAGAAGGAAATCTGCTAACCTGTGATGCCAGTTATCATAAGTCAGTTTCTTGAGGGCATCTTTGGTGGTTTGCACCATCCTCTCTGCCAGTCCGTTGGAGGATGGATGGAAGGGAGCCGAAGTTGCATGGCGGATGAGGTTGGCCTGAAGAAAAGCCTGGAACTCAGAAGAGGTAAATTGAGGGCCATTATCTGAAACCAGAACATCTGGAAGACCGTGTGATGCAAACATTCCTCTTAACACCTGGATGGTCCTGGCAGTAGTAGTGGAGGAAACAGGAACAACCTCTAGCCACTTGGAATGGCTATCAACAACAACCAGGAAGAATTGCCCCTGAAAGGGCCCAGCATAATCTATATGCACCCTAGACCATGGGGTTTGAGTTTCCTCCCACCTATGTACTGGGGCCTGAGGCATTTCAGGCCGGGACTGTTCGCACACTTGGCACTCATGCACCTGGGCCTCGATGTCTTTATCGAGCCCAGGCCACCAAAGATGGCTGCGCGCAAGCGCTTTCATCCTGACTATACCAGGATGTCCCTCATGCAGAGAGATCAAGATTCTAGACCTCAATGAGGTTGGGATCACTACCATGCTGCCCCATAAAAGGCAACCCTTGAAAGTGGAAAACTCATGCTTCTTGTGCCAGAAGCTGTGGAACTCAGTATCTGGGCACTTGTCAGGCCATCCTGACAACACCCATGTCAGCACGCGTGTAAGCATGTGATCAGTGGCAGTTTCTGCAGCCACGTCCCTAGCATTGAGGGGAGACTCAGGTAACTCCTGAATGGACAGAATATTAATGGCTGGAGCTGGAGCTGGCTCTAATTGGTTCAAGGGTAATCTGCTCAGGCCATCTGCATGGCCCATTTCTTTTCCTGGTTTGTGGACTAATGTATAGTCATATGCTGACATGAAAATGGACCATCTCAGCATACGAGGAGAAATGATATGTGGGGTCTGTTTGTTAGTGGTAAACAAACCCAACAGAGGCTTATGGTCAGTATAGACCGTGAAATGGCGGCCATATAAGAAATCATGAAATTTAATGGCCAAGGCTTCTCTGTCAATTTGAGCGTAATTTCGCTCTGCAGAAGACAGAATCTTGAGTAATAGGCCACAGGGACCTGTGTCCCATCAGCCTTCAGATGGCTAAGTACGGTTCCCACCCCATAAGGAGATGCATCGCATGCGATGCAAACAGGGAGTTGCTCATTGAAATGCGCTAAAACAGCATTAGAAGTGAGCAAGGCTTTAACCTCATTGAAACTCTTTTCATGGACTTTAGTCCACTGCCAAGGAGCCTGCTTGTCTAAGAGCCTGTGTAATGGCTCTACTACTGCAGCTTTATGAGGAAGAAATGCATGGTAAAAATTTAATAGCCCCAAGGAGGCTTGCAGCTCACTCTTAGACTTAGGGCTTGGGGCCTGCTGGATAGCTTGCAATTTAGTTTCAGCAGGGTGAATGCCTTGAGCATCTATCCTGAATCCTAAGAAGTCAGTAGAAGTGACTCCTATCTTGCATTTATCCTTCTTTAGTTTAAGGCCTGCTTTTCGAAAATGAAGCAAGACAGCTCTTAATCTCTCTACTAAATTTTGAGATGACTCCCCAGTAATGAGGACATCATCAAAGTAGGGACAGACCCCAGGAATACCTGCTTTTGCAGGCTCAGGACACAACACCTACTGCTCCAGTGACTCCATCCAGCCACCTCATTCTCTGTTGTCCCCTTCTTCTATTGCCCTCCATCTTTCCCAGCATTAGGCTCTTCTCCAGTGAGTCTGGGAGTAGAGGTCCACAAATCTTTAAATGTTAAAAAGGTTGAGAATGCTGACATATAGCAAAGATTCTAAATAAAACCAGTAAAGTCTCTCACTTAGTTAGCTAAATTCTATGGGTTTTCTGAATCTTGGTTTAGGGGTGTATACTGAATTTAAAGGCAATGGTTTGGTTAGATGCTGTTAGACAAGCAGAGGTGCAGGCAACACTTGTAGGAACTTGAGATCAGTAAAAATAATCATCTTAGATGATTTTGGACAAATGGACAAAGAGGTCCCAAAAAGTTCATCTGATAGCACATGGTGAATTTGCCATAAGATGTTTGAAATTAAACAGGCCTGGTAACTACCTTTTTTTTGTCTTCCTAACTCTTGGACTTTTGGATGTGCGTTATAGATTTGGGTTGATACTTTTCAGGATTGTTTTTTTTAAAAAAAAAACATGCATAGAAATACTGAATTATTTACAATTTTTTATTTTCATCTATATAAATTATTTCTGAAATATCTTTCAAGAAATATTTATATGGATTATTCACCTACATTCAGTTGTGCCTATAGGGGGCTTTTCATGGATTTGATTCGGTTTTTGGCTCTCCTCACTTGCAAAAACTAGCCTTATTTGCTGAGGTTTGTGCTTAGCCCAGAACATTTTGGTTCATCAGCCTCTCTATCTCTTGCTGGGTGTTCTAGAGGAGACTACTTCCGTAAGATTTTCTTGCTCTTTCCTCAAAGCATCTGGGGGGTATTGGAATTTTCTTCCCTGCTTTTGTTTGGCTTCTTTGCTTGTTTTTTTAATCGTGGAAAATCCATCATGGAAGGAATGAAGGAATTGCTCTTCAATGGCTTTTGATTGATAATACTGGAAATTGTGTTGGTTGGTTTGGGATGGTGTGTGGTATGAAGAGAGAGCAAGGCCTGGCAGACGGAGTAGGGCCTTCCTCCTTGGGTAAGGCTACCACTTAAACTGCTAGATCAGCTTTTCTCCCTGCCCTAACCTGGAAAGGAGATGTGACTTAACTTTTCCATGGCTTCAGGTCCGATATCTACATCACTGTATTTCTGCTTACTATTTAGGACAAAGTTGGCTTGCATATCTTCCTTCTAATCTAGTTAACAATTTGCAGTATTAATTTAATATTACTTTGTTAATATTGCTGGCAATAAGATGGCAACAGCAAACCACCAGAAGGCAAGGAGCGACCAAGTTTATTGCCCTCCTCCTTTTAAACCGGAAAAGCAGAAAACCTAAATATTTGGTGTGAAAGTTAATGTGACTTGGCTATGCTCCAAAGCTCCTGAAGTTTGGGTACAGGATCTCTGCTTTTCCATTTCTAATGCTTCCATATTTGATGTGCTGAAAAATAACTTCTTCTAATATGAGACTTGAAGTTATGTTTTTGCTTATAATAAAATAGTTGATTTACAAGTTCTTCAGACTTTCTGTAAATCCACCTTACAATCCCCCATGTTTGATTTCTACTCAGTGGACCTCTTAGGAGTGCCCTTTTCTTTAAAGGAGAGATTACTACTTCTCTGGAAATTTGATTTTAAGAGTATAGCTATGGGAGCACCCCACACAGTCTGAGAGACACCTTTTAAAAATCCAAAATACTGCACCAGAGAAAGACCAGAGAACAGGAGTGAACTACAAAACAATTGTCTCAAATTTCCTTGGGCTGTTTTCCCCAACCAGTCTCCTTACTCTAGTTCAGCCAATTTGAAAACAATCTCCCCAGAATCAAATACCCAAGGTTTCTTGTGTAGCTAGTTAACTAACTAGGCCAGGTGAGTCCATCTTTTTTTTTTAAATGAATCTGAGTTCTTGATTTAACTGGGAACCTTCCGCATTCAATATTACGGAAGGCTTCAGGGGAAAATGAGCTATTTTAAATGCTTTGAATTTGCATTGTGTAATCACTGCCTGGAACATTGGAAGCTAATCCAGACTAAATAATTCTAGTTCAGGTCCTTTACTAGGGGGTGTGGTGCCAACATCAAAGTCTACAACTAAATACATACATCAGAGTTGGGCAATTGGCAGTCCTGAGTTCATGTGTCACTCAAGTTCATTTGCCTAAGATTGCAGAGTAAAAGAGAACCTGGAGGAAGATTTATTTTGCAACACCACAGATTTGAAGTGCAACTCTGCTTACTCAACCAACCATAAAATAATCGGGGAAAATCAATATTTCTCCACCCCATACCCACTGTGGGTGAAAATGTTTTCAATTATCTTTCATTTAAAGAAATGCCATCTATCTGTTTCATTTTCTAGCTTGCTTTAAATTTGGATGTTAAGACCTTAGGCCAGGGGTCTTCAGACTTGGCCCTTTTATATTTGTGGACTTCAACTCCCAGAATTCCTCAGCCAGCATGGCTGGCTGAAGTTGAAGTCCACAAGTCATAAAAGGGCCAAGTTTGAAGACCCCTGCCTTAGGGCTACCTAAATTCCCAGCATTCTCTAATAGGCATGTTAGTTGCAAAGAATGCTCTGATATCTGAGTGATGCCAAGGCTGGGAAAGGCAGCCTTAGGAATCACTCCAGAAAGTGATAGCAATCAGATTAAAAATGTTTGTGAAAATCCTCCTTCTGGATATTGAGAGAGTTCAGAGACAAAGAGAGAGACATTTAATGTTCCTAAAGGGAGTGACTGAGACTGACTTTACACCAGCCACTGAATCCAAATAATTTAAAGACCCAGCATGTGCATTTATATAACATGCTGAGTCTGATTAGGCTTTCTTGTGGCTGGGCATGTTGTATGAACCTGGTCCATTAGGGAAGTTTATGGTTTAATGTGTAGTTCCAATCCCAAAAGTGGATCTATTCAGTGTGAATACAGGAAAAGAATAAATAGGTTTAAGTTAGAAAAAAAAGGGAATATATTACACTCTTGTTAGAAAGCTTTGAACTTGATT
This sequence comes from Bothrops alternatus, assembly GCA_034064705.1. Lineage (NCBI taxonomy): Eukaryota > Metazoa > Chordata > Lepidosauria > Squamata > Viperidae > Bothrops > Bothrops alternatus. The sequence continues at coordinate 3,378,711 of JARGCV010000122.1, forward strand.
TCTTTCAAATGGAGAAAGTTGACCAAGATTCTAAAGAAGAAGAATTCTCCCAGGCGTTCACACACAGCATGTGGATAGATGCCAGACAAGAAGCACCCGATATGAACAAAGCCTCCTTTATTATAAAGTTACATTAACGAGATCTTGCAAGACTGAAAGTATTTCTCTCTTTCTCGTCTCTGGAAAACTAGGGAGAGTCCCTTCTGAAAGTCTGAGATTCCCATGCTTTTCTTCCACCTGTGGACTCAGCTGCCTCTTATCAGATCATTGTCCTGGCTATAGGTCTTCCTCCAGACTCTCAAGGTCTTTCCCACATACCATCATAGTAGGTTCTGCCTGATTTCACTGAAATAATGTCACCCTCAAAACTTTCACGTGTATAGATGTAGCTGTTTGCAGAAGGAGTGTTTCTATTCCCCAAGAAGCTCTGACCTGCTCTTTCAGGAGATGCACCATTCTGATGTAACCTCTGAGGCTGGGTGTGATTGGCCCTGCTCCTCACACGTTTTCATATTAATACTACCATTTTTCTGTAGGAATTCTGTTCATATCAACTTCCCTTTTACTTACATAGATGCCCACTTTTCAATAAAATCACAACACCCCACATTTTGGTTCAGGATCCTCTGTGTTTTCTTAATTTGAGTTTTGTCTTACATGAATTTGTGCTGTTGATCTCAGCAAATATTAAGGGTAGGGTGGAATGAAAAGCTTTTGGAATGCTGAATAGGCCTCTCCTTTACCATACAAAGCATTCTGAGCAGCTTGGCAAACTAGTTAGGTGTGGATTAGATGACATAGTAATTAAGTGGATTCATATTTGGCTCAACAACTGCACTTCAAGAACTCTCCTCAGTGGTACCTTCTCAAACTGGGGAGAGAATAGGGTGCCCTGTGGTTCAATCCTATGGCTTTTCTGCCTTGCATTTGGCCAGCCTCACTTTGAATAATATCCCAAGTTCTGGACACCACATTTTAAGATCAACTTAGAACAGATACAGCGAACAGGAATTATTATGAATAGGGGACTAGAAACTAAATCCTATGTACAGGGGTCAGAAGGAAATGGGAATGTTATTACTTAAGAAAAGAATTTGGGAGAGTTATTAGATTACATGTTTCTTTCTTCAGGTATCTGAAGAGCAATATAGGGGGTTCCCCTCTCTGGAAGTAGAATATGGACTAACATTTGTCTTCTGTGCCTAAAACCAGGGGTGTCAAACTGCTGGCCCGTGGGCTGGATGCGTCACGTGGAAGCCGCGCCCACCCCAGCTCTGGCAAGGGGAAAAAGTTGCGATACATCACGACACATCACGTAACACGGCGAGTTTGACACCCCTGCCTTAAACCAACAAGAGTGGTAGTACACACTGCAGGGAAATGAGCAGAAAACCCAACAGCATGCTGTAAGCTACTTTGTAGTATCCAATCATATGGAATTGGCCATATGGAAATATCAAGATCCCGATATTCTGATTGCGTGCGTGATCTGATTTCACAATGATCACGGTCTGAGGCAACCTCTGCCTCACCCTAGTAGACCGAGAGTAGCGGGTGGCCTCAAACCTGGCTAACCCTAAGTACAAAATTCATTAGGAGTATCTGACTGATTCCAATGATTCTCATAAGGACAATGAGAACAGAGTAGGAGTCAGGATACAATGACAGGGCGGGGGGAGGCCACCATTGTTCATAGGAATGATCTTGTTTTCCCAGGGGTTGCTGAGGGAAGTCCCAGCAAAGAGTTGATGTTGTTTCAACATTACTAGGTTACTTGGAGAAGGGAGGGCTTAAAAGTCTCGGAAAACTTCCCTCAAAATTGATGAATATTGTCATTCCCAATCAAAACATTTTGGTCTGAGAATTTGCGTACACCTGCACACTCTTACTACGCTGTATTACAAACTAGCAAACCCAAAGGAAATGTAGGGTTTGGAGTGCTAGAGGAGGAAGTGGATATTTACTTATTTGATTTTTATCTCATTTATTAATCAACTTAAAGTGGTGTACATACTGTTCCCTATTTCCACACAATCACCACCCTATCAGATGGTTTGGCCTGAGAGAAAGTGATTATCCCATACCTAAGACAGGATTAGAGCTGGTTTCCCTGCATTTCAAATTTGTGGAAATTAGCCCAAAGGGAGAACCAGGTCCTGAAAGCCATTTGGGTAAACATAACGAGCATATCAAGATTCAGAGAGGGCCTTGATCACCTGAATTAAGTAGAAAATGACATAATATCCTGGTTCACCAAGGAAGAAGATGCACAGTACATATGTTACATAGTACAAGAAGGCTGGAATATATAAGGAGCACAAGCAGCCAGAGGTTCCCGGTGAAAAAATAATGGCAGGGAAATGCAATGATGAAAAATGGTAATGTAAAAGTGAGATTTACAGTATTTCTCCCTCAAAAAAGAAAGCTCGTCCTTCTAGATCTCCCAAATCTCTTATGCTTGGCTGGCCAATAGGAAGAGGATTTGAGTGTTGAGCTTTGAATGAACGGTAATAAAAGTAGAAAATCATTGTTTGTTATCCTAGCTCAGGGGTAGGCTACCTTGGCTCTTTTATGACTCGTGGACTTCAACTCCCAGAATTCCTGAGCCAACATGGCTCAGATTGGAAACTTCTCCCTTCCCCTCAGCATGGCTGGCTCAGGAATTCTGGGAGTTGAAGTCCACGAGTCATAAAAGAGTCAAGGTTGCCTATCCCTGTCCTAGCTGTGATAAGTGCAATTCCTGCTGTGATAAAGTATGGCTCTGATCTGACATTGTATAAGATACTTAAGAAATTATTCAAATGAACTTGAAAATAATGTAATACTCTTAATTTGATTAAGCCTGTTTCAGACCCAGGGCTGTGTTGGGTACATGCCTTGCATCACAGAAAAGCTGTTTGAAGAAATTTAGGTTGTGCAAATGGAATTTAAGCAGATCTGAGAGCCATAGGATTGTTAAGCTGAAGCCTGATCTTCACATACCTTCAGAATTGCCCCTGTGGGATGTTTGTTTCTAGAATGAAAGAAGCTGAGGATAGTTGTGACACTTATTTAAGCCTTCAATATGACGAATTCAGTTTAAGACTTCAAGGTTAGTGAAGCTTGAAATGCAATTGCTCAAAAGCATCTTGGGTGATGTTTAACTTGATTATAGCTTAAGGGCTCTCTTCATCTCAGAAGGAGCTTGCACACCTAGCTACCTTGCTGTCCCAGAACCAGGAGGGATTCCTGTTGCTTTCAAGTTTGCTAACCTCCCTCCCCGTCCTTCAGCCTGCTCTTACTTTGCAACTGGAATAGTACAATGCTATGCTGTTGTCCTTCATATGCTGCACTACATGGTGTGGTGAGAACAATGAGCAGTGGTTCAAAGTCAAATATCACTAACTGCAGGAAAAGTCACCCTCAACCATCATAGAGGATAAGTGCTGAGGTGTCAGGGGTGTCAAACTCAATTTCATTTAGGGCTGCATCAGCATTGCAGTTGCTCTCGGGAGGGGGGCGGCGGGGTGGGTGTGGCCTACTGGGTGGGTGTGGCCTACTGGGTGGGCGTGGCCAGCTCTACATCATTCGTGTCAAGGGTACCTGTGGGGGCCTGGGCAGGAGTGGGACAGATCTGAGGGTCTCTGGCAGAAGGGGGTGGGACCAGGGCAGATCCCATCAAGCCGGATATATGAAGTAGGCGAGGGCCATTTGCTGGCCACTTCCAGGCGATGGTGCATTTCTTTGTTCCTCACAAAGGGTGACATCTTCCCAGCATGCACCCAGGGGGTGGGGCCGACGCGGCAGGGGCTGATTCCTCGCTGTTTCCAGATGGTCTTGTCGAGCTAAGACTGAATGCACTTCAGCATAGATGGCCACCACAAAATTGTATATTGGCTCCCGGCTGACCTGGGCCAGGGCCAAGGCAGCGGGGGCCGTTCCCTCACTGTTTCCAGGATGGCTTTGTGGGCCACGTGAAACCACTGCGGGGGCCGCATCCAGCCCCCGGGCCTTGTGTTTGACATGTCTGGCTTATATGCTCCAGGAACATCATCCTAAAATCCCTAAAGCCCAGAAGAGAATGGTTGATTCCATAGCAGACTTGCTGGACTAATTGGAGCTAAGCAGATCCCTGACCCCAATGGCATCATCTTAAGCCACCTCCTCCATGCATCCTAAATTATCTGTGTTGAATGCCTTGGTGTAGCATGGCAAACACCACTTCCACACCAGATCCTGTAAAGCGATGGTCAGGCTGCCTTACCAGTGGGCTGACAATGAAACCAAATTGAAGTCACATAGGCATGCCATTGGCCAAGGGTAAGTGGGTGCCTTCGGCTGGGATAAGGAGTTGGTATGGATGAACTCTTGAGTGTGTAGCAATGTTGCTGTTGTTTTCCTAGCTAGAATAGCAGCATTTTATCAATGAGGATGCAATAATGTTTCTTTGCTTCACATTTCTCTGTATTCAATCAAACACCAATTAATCAGACTAACTGCCCTGTGGATTGCACTATCTCAGGGCAGATAGTATCCCAAATTATATGGATTAGCAGGAACCCACATTTATAGGGGAACTATAAACAGAGATTAAGATAAAATCAATTGTCAGAGATTTAGGGACATGACCATGCACTTTTTTTCCTTGCAACAATAGGAGAGTAACCATCACTGTCTGCTTTTAGAACGCTTTGTTCAACCTCTCTCTCAAGCCTTCAGCTATGGTCTTTTTTGATGGTCTTCCATCCAAACACTAAACAAGGCCCATCCTGCTTAGCTTCCAACCTAGACATTGCGATCTAATGACTTCTAGCTTTATGTTATGGCAGTGGCTCCCAACCTTTTTCTATACCCCGCACCCCTACAACGCTTCTGATATATTCTCGCACTCCTTACAAAAGTTCGAAATAATGGCAACGAATTATGCATATACACTATAATTTTGAAAACCCAAGTTTTCGCACCCCTTGGAATATCATCTCGTACTCCCGGTTGGGAACCCGTGCTATGGAGTCAGGAGCTACTTTGAAGTTGCACAGAATTGAATTAACAGGACTGGCCCCACCTTGCCCTTGTCATACTCTTCAGTGCTGTTTCATTATTATTATTATTATTATTATTATTATTATTATTATTATTATTATTATTAGCCCTACATGGCATTGGACCAGGTTATTTACGGGACCATCTGCTGCCCCATGAATCCCAGCGGCCGGTTAGGGCCCACAGAGTGGGCCTTCTCCAGGTCCCGTCAGCCAGTGTCGCCTGGCGGGGCCTAGGGGAAGGGCCTTCTCTGTTGCGGCCCCGGCCCTCTGGAACCAACTTCCCCCGGAGATCCGTGTCGCCCCCACCCTCTTCGCCTTTCGTAGATTGCTTAAAACATACTTTTGCCGGCAGGCCTGGGGCAGCTAACACCTTGCCCCTAGCCAGTGTATGTTTCTGTGTATGTTTGTGGAGTGATTGGTTTCTTTTAGCTCAAGGGTTTTTTATAGATATGTGTTTATTGTAATTTCTATCATGCTGTGAGCCGCCCTGAGTTCTTTGGAATAGGGCGGCATAGAAATTAAATAAATAATAATAATAATAATATTATTTATTCGATTTCTATGCCGCCCTATTCCAAAAAACTCAGGGCGGCTTACAACATAAATACTAACATATAGAAATCTGAATACATTATAAAACCTTATAAAATCTTAGATACATTATAAAACCCCTAAATTAAAAACCAGTCATCCAAAAACAAACTTACAACAAACATACACTGGCTAGGGGCAAGGTGTTAACTGCCCCAGGCCTGTCGGCAAAGATGTGTCTTCAATAGTTTGCGGAAGGCGGAGAGGGTGGGGGCAATACGGATCTCTGGGGGGAGTTGATTCCAGAGGGCCGGGGCCGCAACAGAGAAGGCTCTTCCCCTATTCATATAATTTAAGAGCCTCCAAAAGAGGTACCTGGCATAAAGCTTGCTATTCATAAGACTCAGGATGGCCTGTAACTAGGAAGATGAGAGCAACAGTTAGGATGACCGTGGTTTGACCCAATCTGGTTTCCGAGATATCTGATCAATAAAAGTTTTTAAAATGCCATGATCATGGGTGTGGCAGGATTTTGTTAGTTAACCATAGTCTGAAATAACCACCCACAGGAGATTTCCCAAGTTTGGGTTAACTAAAGCTTCATTTGGAGAGTGGGTGGCACACACCGGAAGAGAGGCAGAAGCTCAGATAGTGGAGAGATTTTGGACAGGGCACACAGCTGTTCATAAGTGAGAAGGAGGACACAAATAAATTGAAGAAAAATATATATCGTCAATCAGACATTTTACTCATTGCAACAATACAGAATACAATATGATAAATGCATAATAAATGCATTTGTAACAATAACATTTTATATGGCAGTTATGCTTACATGCCTATTGATTATTATTTAAATGAGTACAAAAGAAGGACTGCCCTCCCTAAAAGGTTGGTCACCTTACTTATTCAAAGATCAATTAACAGCACCACAAAACTTAAATTTGCTGAGTCCTTTCTTAACATTTCAAGAAAAGCTGCTAAAGGCAAACAGGAACCGTCCTGCCACCCCTGCCTATCCCTGGGGCAGGGCACTAGGGCGGTCCAACTATTTCCCAGGCCAAGCCAGCTTTGAATCAAAGCCCCAAAGTTTGGCCCCATACCAAACTCCTGAGCAAGCTGCAGCTTGCTGGGGAGACTCTGTTATTCTGTGAGCAGCCGCCATTCATTCTTTACTGGCTCTATAGATTTGGAGACAACGCCCGTTGTTATTTTTATGGCATGTGTCCGGTGTGTATATTTTCTCTCATAGGCGCACGTATGCAGACACGGATTGATAGGCGCAGTTAATTCAGCTGTCGTTCTGCTATTATTACCTTTCCCTTTATGACTCTTCAACACCCCCCCCATCCCCCATCTCCCGAGCGGTGAGTAATTCGCCAGTGAGAATGGATCAGAGAGATCGTCACCCATTGGTGGAGCCGGAGTCAGACAAGCAAGGCAGCCTGCCGATTGGCTGCGCTGCGGTCAGAAGTTGCAGGCTGTTATGAATGCGAGCAGTCAGCTCTGACCGGCAGTAACCTCCTGGGAGGGAGGAGGGGCAGCCCTGCCCACTTAATTGACGGCGTTTTGATTGGTTAGGAAGGCTGCTGCGGTTGCCATGGGAGGCCGGGGGTGCTTCTGGAGGGTGCGCTTCGTGCACGAACACGTTGAGCTCGCCTGACAATGGTGTACAGTTAGCCTGAGAGAAGGAAAATTCCTTTGTGTGGGTTCAGATGCGGTTTTCTTTTTGTTTTTTTTTAAACGGATTTCAGAGCTTGCCACTGAAACGAACGCCAAGTTGAGCCGGTCTGGCAGATCACTTTAAAGCAGGGGTCTTCAAACTTGGCCCTTTTATGACTGGTGGACTTCAACTCCCAGAATTCCTCAGCCAGCTTTGCTGGCTGAGGAATTCTGGGACTTGAAGTCCACCAGTCATAAAAGGGCCAAGTTGCTGGCTGAGGAATTCTGGGAGTTGAAGTCCACAAGTCATAAAAGAGCCAAGTTGCTGGCTGAGGAATTCTGGGAGTTGAAGTCCACAAGTCATAAAAGAGCCAAGTTGCTGGCTGAGGAATTCTGGGAGTTGAAGTCCACAAGTCATAAAAGAGCCAAGTTGCTGGCTGAGGAATTCTGGGAGTTGAAGTCCACAAGTCATAAAAGAGCCAAGTTGCTGGCTGAGGAATTCTGGGAGTTGAAGTCCATAAGTCATAAAAGAGCCAAGTTGCTGGCTGAGGAATTCTGGGAGTTGAAGTCCACAAGTCATAAAAGCCAAGTTGCTGGCTGAGGAATTCTGGGAGTTGAAGTCCACAAGTCATCAAAGGGCCCAGTTGCTGGCTGAGGAATTCTGGGAGTTGAAGTCCACAAGTCATAACATGGGCCCAGTTGCTGGCTGAGGAATTCTGGGAGTTGAAGTCCACAAGTCATAAAAGAGCCAAGTTGTTGGCTGAGGAATTCTGGGAGTTGAAGTCCACAAGTCATAAAAGAGCCAAGTTGCTGGCTGAGGAATTCTGGGAGTTGAAGTCCACAAGTCATCAAAGGGCCCAGTTGCTGGCTGAGGAATTCTGGGAGTTGAAGTCCACAAGTCATCAAAGGGCCCAGTTGCTGGCTGAGGAATTCTGGGAGTTGAAGTCCACAAGTCATCAAAGGGCCCAGTTGCTGGCTGAGGAATTCTGGGAGTTGAAGTCCACAAGTCATAAAAGAGCCAAGTTGGTGACTGAGGAATTCTGGGAGTTGAAGTCCACAAGTCACAAAAGAGCCAAGTTGCTGGCTGAGGAATTCTGGGAGTTGAAGTCCACAAGTCATAAAAGAGCCAAGTTGCTGGCTGAGGAATTCTGGGAGTTGAAGTCCACAAGTCATCAAAGGGCCCAGTTGCTGGCTGAGGAATTCTGGGAGTTGAAGTCCACAAGTCATAAAAGAGCCCAGTTGCTGGCTGAGGAATTCTGGGAGTTGAAGTCCACAAGTCATAAAAGAGCCCAGTTGCTGGCTGAGGAATTCTGGGAGTTGAAGTCCACAAGTCATAAAAGAGCCAAGTTACTGGCTGAGGAATTCTGGGAGTTGAAGTCCACAAGTCATAAAAGGGCCCAGTTGCTGACTGAGGAATTCTGGGAGTTGAAGTCCACAAGTCATAAAAGAGCCAAGTTGCTGGCTGAGGAATTCTCGGAGTTGAAGTCCACAAGTCATAAAAGGGCCCAGTTGCTGACTGAGGAATTCTGGGAGTTGAAGTCCACAAGTCATAACATGGGCCCAGTTGCTGGCTGAGGAATTCTGGGAGTTGAAGTCCACAAGTCATAAAAGAGCTAAGTTGGTGACTGAGGAATTCTGGGAGTTGAAGTCCACAAGTCATAAAAGAGCCAAGTTGCTGGCTGAGGAATTCTCGGAGTTGAAGTCCACAAGTCATAAAAGGGCCCAGTTGCTGGCTGAGGAATTCTGGGAGTTGAAGTCCACAAGTCATAAAAGAGCCAAGTTGCTGGCTGAGGAATTCTGGGAGTTGAAGTCCACAAGTCTCAAAAGAGCCAAGTTGCTGGCTGAGGAATTCTGGGAGTTGAAGTCCACAAGTCATAAAAGAGCCCAGTTGCTGGCTGAGGAATTCTGGGAGTTGAAGTCCACAAGTCATAAAAGAGCCAAGTTGCTGGCTGAGGAATTCTGGGAGTTGAAGTCCACAAGTCATAAAAGGGCCCAGTTGCTGACTGAGGAATTCTGGGAGTTGAAGTCCACAAGTCATAAAAGAGCCAAGTTGCTGGCTGAGGAATTCTGGGAGTTGAAGTCCACAAGTCATAAAAGGGCCCAGTTGCTGACTGAGGAATTCTGGGAGTTGAAGTCCACAAGTCATAACATGGGCCCAGTTGCTGGCTGAGGAATTCTGGGAGTTGAAGTCCACAAGTCATAAAAGAGCTAAGTTGGTGACTGAGGAATTCTGGGAGTTGAAGTCCACAAGTCATAAAAGAGCCAAGTTGCTGGCTGAGGAATTCTCGGAGTTGAAGTCCACAAGTCATAAAAGGGCCCAGTTGCTGGCTGAGGAATTCTGGGAGTTGAAGTCCACAAGTCATAACATGGGCCCAGTTGCTGGCTGAGGAATTCTGGGAATTGAAGTCCACAAGTCATAAAAGAGCCAAGTTGCTGGCTGAGGAATTCTGGGAGTTGAAGTCCACAAGTCATCAAAGGGCCAAGTTTGAAGGCCCCTGCTTTAAACCCTGCGGAGACCCCTCCACCCCTGTGAAAAATGGCCTCCCTTCGCAACTCCCCGTGTTAAGATGATTTCCTTACTTAGGAATTCAGCTGCCTCTTGGAGATTTTAAAGAAAACAGGAAAGGAAATGAGCCCTCCGAGTTGGGTGGACTCGGTTACAAGTGGCCATGGGTGCAATGTTGAAAGACCATGGCTGGGACAGATTGTCAGGGAGAAAACCTGTCTGCATGATTGCTAGGAGTCAAAAATAACTCGATGACACACAATCGATCCATCAAAGGTGGATATTAAATTGAAGCATTGATCAAGCTCTCTGTGCCGATCCTTCTGAACGAGGGCAGACCGAGAGCTGTTACAATGGCTGAGCAGTCCCTGGATTCAGATTTTACTTCCCTTAGTGATATGGTGCCCCAAGCACAGATTTAATAAAGTAAAAAGAAAATTCAAAACAATGGCTAAGAAGAGGGGGGATGGGGTGTGTGTGTGGGAGAGGGCAGGAAAGAAGATCTCAAGGTGGTCACTACAACCACACCATGGATTTCATCCATATTTTAGCCACCATGTTTACTTTTGAAAGCTTCCACCCAGGGGTGACAGTTGAAATGACGCCTTCTTAGGAATTATGAAATAATATCTGTGCTTAGTTCAGGATGCTGTTAGTTGTAAAATTCCTGTACAGTTTTATCACTTGACTGAATACTCAAAAACATCCTCTTTTGCTGTTGAATAAAACACAGGATATTTTGACAGCTGCAGCTTTCTCTAGGAACTTTAATAGCTGATTACAGGTATGATGTCTGCAAGGGATTCCTTTTTATCCTTTCCAGCCCACCAGAAGATTGGAAAGGGATTAACTGAAGGAGTCTGGCCTTTGTTTGCCAGCAAGGTAATTTTACCACACTAAATAAAATGGGAGCAAAATTGTTGCACCTAAAGAAGATGACCAAAGACAGACTGGGTTTTTAAAAGGACTGGATGTGTCTGGAGAATGTGCAGAAAGGCACTTCAGAATAAATCCCACTAAATCCCTGGGAGATGTGGATGGGAAGTAACTCCCAATGCTGCCAACTGCTTAATTCCGAGGCCATATTATTTCCTGGTCATGTGACCCAGGGCTGAGCTACTTTCAAGAGGATGAAAATTCCAGAAGTTCTTCTCTCCTGGCTTCCCTGCCTTGTTTCTTATCTTCAAGACACTTTTTTTTCCCTGGGATGATATCTCTCTAATCTCACCTTTGTCCTCTCTATTTCTATCTTGTTTTCTCTATCATCTCTCAATCTGTCTCTATCAAATTTATATAGTTTCCGATATCACGAATATGACTTTGGGTAACCTGCAATAAAACGAACAAAACAACTTTAAAATAACTGTTAAATACAATTCAATAGAAATAAGACTGGGGGAGCAGAATGGATCAACATCCCTCATGAAGGGTCTCTATTTGCATGGGATTTTTCAAGCCTGCTGAAGAAGTCACATCTTTTTAAACAATTTTTTGAATTAAATTTCATCATCAAATTAAAATGCAGGAAAAAGCTTAACACAGAGAAAAGTGCAGAGAGCGAGCGAGCGAGAGAGAAGGGTAACTCCTGACATTTCCAATGCAGTAAAATGCAGAAAAGTAACTTTTGCTTTACATTTCACAACGTTTCAAGCCATTTATATAACAACCACATCATTCCAATCGTCAAAACCTAAAATCAAAGTTTCATTTTTTCTGAACAATGCCCAGAAATGATTTCCAAGTAGTAAAAACAATACCAGCTCCAAATGCACTTTCTTCCTGGCCCTGAATGGGAGAGGAAAGAACTGATGTGAGACTTACAACTCCTCTGCCATCCTCAGGTGCAAGGCCAGTGAATTGCACGGGGTTGGCAGTTGGGTTTCCCTGCTCCTCTCGCCTTGACCCCCCCCTTCCCCCCCACCCCCCCTTGCAGAGGAGCACCACGGTTGTGCACTGTCAAAGTAGATCTGCATTTTTGCAGCAGAAGATTGAGGAATGATTAGATCTGTGATTTTAGGCTTGCATGGAGAAATTACAGTTAAATTGTTTCCAAACAAGCCAAGGCATTTTGTTGTCTGACCTACCCCTTCCAATTTCTTTCATGCCTTATATAAAACAAGGGCGCTCCTGTAGGGTTTGCAGACAATTGTATTGTCAAGAGCTGCCCCCTGGTGGTTCAAACTATTATTGTAATTAGCGTGCCAAAATTTGACTTGATACCCGTCTTTGGAACAAGCTACGGATACTTAGAATAGAATAGAATAGAATAGAATAGAATGGAATGGAATGGAATGGAATGGAATGGAATGGAATGGAATGGAATAGAATAGAATGGAATGGAATGGAATGGAATGGAATGGAATAGAATAGAATAGAATAGAATAGAATAGAATAGAATAGAATAGAATAGAATAGAATAGAATAGAATGGAATGGAATGGAATGGAATGGAATGGAATGGAATGGGATGGGATGGGATGGGATGGGATGGGATGGGATGGGATGGGATGGAATAGAATAGAATAGAATAGAATAGAATGGAATGGAATGGAATGGAATGGAATGGAATGGAATGGAATGGAATGGAATGGAATGGAATGGAATGGAATAGAATAGAATAGAATAAGGGAGAATAGAATAGAATAGAATAGAATAGAATAGAATAGAATGGAATGGAATGGAATGGAATGGAATGGAATGGAATGGAATAGAATAGAATAGAATAGAATAGAATAGAATAGAATAGAATAGAATAGAATAGAATAGAATAGAATAGAATAGAATAGAATAAGGGATAATAGAATAGAATAGAATAGAATAGAATAGAAATAGAAATAGAAATAGAAATAGAAATAGAAATAGAAGAGAAGAGAAGAGAAGAGAAGAGAAAAGAGAAGAGAAGAGAGAAGAGAAGAGAAGAGAAGAGAATAGAGCTGGAAGGGACCTTGGAGGTCTTCTAGCCTAGCCCTCTGCTCAAGCAGGAGAACCTATACCAGGGGTAGGCCACCTTGGCTCTTTTATGACTCGTGGACTTCAACTCCCAGAATTCCGGGAGCCGGCCATGCTGAGAGGAAAGGGAGAGGTTTCCAAGCTGAGCCATGCTGGCTCCGAAATTCTGGGAGTTGAAGTCTACGAGTCATAAAAGAGCCAAGGTTGCCTACCCCTGACCCATACCATCTCAGACAGGTGACTGTCCAGTCTCTTCTTAAAAATCTCCAGTAATGGAGTGCCCATGATTTCTGGGGGTAAGCTGTTCCACTGGTCGATTGTCCTCATATTCTTTTCTTTCTATATTATATAATCTAAGACTTATGTGCTAATTTGATTTTTTTGGGGTGGTATTTTTGAGCTCCATATGACGAAGGGATATGGATCTTTTAGACTGTAGGAGAAGATTCCTATTTGTCTATGGTGGCAAAAAAAAAACACACAGGAGTGTCAGATCTAGAAGGTAGTAGCAGATTATTTCTTTGTAGCAGATCAGGTATCTGTAGATCACGACCAACCATGTAGATATGGTTCAGACTTTAGGTTAAGGTGACCGATGATATGATTCCCAGATCAGGAGGCATTCCTCTTATTTCTAAGAAAAATGGATAACACTGGAATCAAATTAAACAGATAGTAGGAAGTAGAAGGTGGAAGTACAATGCAACGAGCCCAGGACTCTTTCAGTGAAGACTGTAACATTATTAATGCCAAAGATGCAGATGAAACGTAGAGAATTAAAGAGAGTAAGTGCACCAGAGTTCTCAGGGAGTTGGACTGCTTTTAAATAAACCATGTAAGTAAATCATGGAGAATATAAAACCAGAATTGCTCACAGAGATATGGACTTCAGTTATTGTTTTGGTCTCTGGAAAAATCCATGATTCAGACATTAAAACTTTTCAAAGATAGCTAATGCATTTGATCCAGACCAGGGATAGGCAACCTTGGCTCTTTTTATGACTCGTGGACTTCAACTCCCAAAATTCCTGAGCCAGCCATGCTGAGGGGAAAGGGAGAGGTTTCAAGCTGAGCCATGCTGACTCAGAAATTCTGGGAGTTGAAGTCCACAAGTCATAAAAGAGACAAAGTTGCCTACCCCTGATCCAGACAAAGAATAACCAATGCTTTTTTGACAAATTGTCTGTTTTCAAAAGTTTTTAAAAGTATCTGTTAACAAATTATTAAGGATAACTATCCCATTTTTGGCCCTTACTTAAATTTGTGGCTTAGTAAGTGTCTGAGGGTCAATAGGTGGTCAATAAATTATGGAACTTGGGTCTTCCCTATTTATTAGCATTAAGTCAAGAAAGTTGACCCTGTTGTACCATCTTGTACCATCTGAATGAGAAAGTTGTCAACAAGACAAGCAGGAATTTCCTGGAAGGACCATGCTTGGCAACACTTATCCCAGAAGGGAAATTAGAACAGGGGTCTTCAAACTTGGCTCTTTTTATGACTCGTGGACTTCAGCTCCCAGAATTCCTGAGCCAGCCATGCTGAGGGGAAAGGGAGAGGTTTCCAAGCTGAGCAATGCTGGCTCAGGAATTCTGGGAGTTGAAGTCCACGAGTCATAAAAGAGCCAAGGTGGCCTACCCCTGAGCTAGAGCAACTGATTACTGTGCAACTGTGGCCTCTTTCTGTTCTTTGTATCTTGACAAAGTGGTGTTTGATCAGCATGTCACTCTATTGTCCATAATATTATATTGAATGTAGCTCTAATATAGGCTCTACTGCAGACAAACGGTCCTAGTTATGAGACCATTGTGACTAGCCACTTCTTTGATGGTAAAACACTGAAACCACAAAGTTGATGTATGTCTTCCTTACTTGGTTCATTCTTCAAATTTGCTGCAGTGGGAGAGCCTGACCTTGGCTTGAGTCATCCTCTGGATCATGTTTCAATCCTGCTGACACTAATGGGCCAATATTGTGTTGTTTTATGCTGGTGTAACAGCTTTCTGGATTAAGTGCACTGAGAAATACAGATTGTTGCAAAATACTTCAGCTTGGCACATTTCTGATAAATCATTCCTCTGAGTAGACAGGCAGGATGCTCATGAACAAAGTACACAGATATCAGCTGCTTTTCCTTTTTTTCCAGCATGATGCAACTTGAAATAGATTTTTGAAACAGATTTTTGTTTCTTGCAGGTGGAATGGGATTCTTTTAGTTGGTATAGAGCAGATATGTCAAACACAAGGCCCCAGGGGCAGCCCGCGAAGTAGTTTCATGTGGCCTGAGAAACCATCCTGGAAACTGTGAGGGAACGGCCCCTGCTGCCTTGGCCCTGGCCCAGGCCGGCCGGGAGCCAATGTACAATTTTGTGGTGGCCATCTATGCTGAAATGCATTCAGTCTTAGCTCCACAAGGCTGTCTAGAAACAGCGAGGAACCAACCCCTGCCGCGTTGGCCCCGCCCCCTGGGTGCATGCTGGGGAGGTGTCACTCTTTGTGAGGAATGAAGAAATGGACCATGCCTTGGCGCTTGCCTCGGTCCCATCCCCTTCTGCCAGAGACCCTCAGATCTGTCCCACTCCTGCCCAGGCCCCCACAGGCACCCTTGACGCGAACGATGTAGAGCTGGCCATGCCCACCCAGTAGGCCACACCTACTCTATCCATGCCCACCCAGTAGGCCACACCCACCCGGCCCCCCAAGGGCAACCGCAATGCTGATGCAGCCCTCAATGAAATTGAGTTTGACACCCCTGGTACAGAGTGTTGCATTTTCATCGTCTGTGTCTTGTCCTGAGAGGTCTGGATCTCTTAGTCTCTACCTCCAAGGATAATGGCAGAGGCAATCCTGTAGTATTGTCACACCTTGCACATTTTCCTCCGTGTTTCTGAACTCACACAGTGCTTTAGGTGGTTTGGATTGCAATATTATCCTGGCGCACACATATTTGCCTTCATTCGGTTTCTCAAATGCACACGAAACTCATCCGTGCATTCATGGCTGGTGGAATTTATATATTTCTAATTAATACCCAGATTTCAATTCTATTCAAAAGGAACCTTGAATATATATTTGCTACAAGGTTGATAAGACTACTGGGCCTAGAATTACTAGGATCAATACCTTTTCTTTAGGAAAAAACATTTAGCCAGTGCTCCTTTGTTGTTGTTAGTTGCGAAGTCGTATCCGACCCATCGCGACCCCATGGACAATGTTCCTCCAGGCCTTCCTGTCGTCTACCATCTTCTGGAGTCCATTTAAGCTCACGCCTACTGCTTCAGTGACTCCATCCAGCCACCTCATTCTCTGTCTTCCCCTTCTTCTCTTGCCCTCCATCTTTCCCAGCATTAGGCCCTTCTCCTCCAGGGAGTCCTTCCTTCTCATTAGGTGGCCAAAGGACTTGAGTTTCACCTTCAGGATCTCACCTTCTAAAGAGCAGTCGGGGTCGATCTCCTCTAGGACTGACCGGTTTGATCACCTTGCAGTCCAGGGGACTCGCAGGAGTCTTCTCCAGCACCATAGTTCAAAGGCCTCAATTCTTCTGTGCTCAGCCTTTCTTATGGTCCAACTTTCACAGCCATACATTGCAACTGGGAAAACCATGGCCTTGACTCTCCATCTCCAGTGCTCCTTGGTCTGTTGTTAACAATTTTTATCTCTCTATATTTTGTAACAACGAATACTGTTTCTAGCCTCCGGTCCCACTTGTTCCAGTGAGACACTAATGCTGTCTGGCTCACGAAGATCAGAATGGAGGAAGAAAAGCAGCCACAATGTTTGTCTAGTTCTGGCTGTATTTGCTTCAGATGATACCAGAATAAACAGTTCTGTCCTCTGGATATCTGGTTAGGACCCTTCATTGGTGGGGGGGGGTTGTCTTCATTGCTACTGAGATATTTCTTCAAGGATGACAATCAGTGTATCTCTTAGTGGGAAGGATGGTAAGATGTTACCAAGAGATTTACACATCACAAAAGAAAAGATATTTAGGAGGAGGAGGAGGAGGAGGAGGAGGAGGAGGAGGAGGAGGAGGAGGAGGAAGAAGATGACCCTAACTTTTCTTTTGGATATGTTGAAAGAAGTGGGGTTTGATCAGCATGTCATAGGATCATAGAGTTAGAAGAGACCTGGATATCTTCTAGTAGTTCAACCTTCTGCCCCAGGCAGGAGTCCTCATACCATGCATCCATCCATTATATTATATTCCATGTAGCTCTGATATCCATGATCTTGATCCTGCCCAGGACTAGCCTTTGTTATGAGAGATCAGAGAAACTTCTTCAGAGGTGAAAACACTGAACGCAGAGCTGAAGTCTCTTTTTATTACTTAGATCATTCATCCAGTTGGTTGCAATGGGAGCCTGATGTTGGCTTGTGCCATCCTGTAGATCAGGGGTCGTCAAACATGGCCCTTTTATGACTTGTGGACTTCAACTCCCAGAATTCCTCAGCCAGTGTTGCTGGCTGAGGAATTCTGGGAGTTGAAGTCCACAAGTCATAAAAGGGCCAAGTCTGAAGATCCCTGCTGTAGATCAAGCTTCAGTCTGGTTGATATTAATAGATCAGTATTGCATGGTTTTATGCTGATGGACTAGCTTTGTGGATTAAGGTGCACTGTCATCTAGAGAAGAGAGTCTTCAACAGATAGTCCTCCACTTTCAACCACAATTAGGATGAGAACTTTCATTATTAAGCAAAATTGTTGTTGAATGAGTTGCACCTGGGTATTAACATTCAGTTTTTCCTCAGTGTTTCTCAATTCACACAGAGTTTTGGGTTTTCTCAAAAGCACCAAACATTCGCCCACGTATTCTCCTTGCCCTTGCTTGGCTTGTCCTTGTAGAAATTACACATTTCAAATCAATATGTAAAGAATGTTTCCTTTGCTGAAAGACACTCCATTGTGCTCCTCGGCCTGGTGGTGATCTCCCTTTTCTGTTGTAGAAATGTTATGTTGTATACTTGTTCCTTTGTGTAGTGCAGGATGGTATCTTGCTTTCACATTGTACTCTATGTCCACAGCAAGAAATGATGTTTCTAATCTCTGGATCCACTTCCTTCATTTTGAGGTTCCCGAGGCTGGAAAATTAGCATGTTAGCTGGCACTCAGTTTACTTGTTTCCAAAGAGTGTATCTTAACTTAAGACCTTTTATTTATTAACATGTTAAAAGTTACACTACTGCTGAAAAGAACGCTGGTCTTTGCACTTAGGACCTTCGCAGCATGCCCATGATCACATGACCAAAACTTGGGTGCTTGACAGACAGCATGTATTATGATGGTTGTGGTGTCCCAGGCTGCCAATTGGTCTCCGAACCCAATTCAAAGTGTTGGTTATGACCTATAAAGCCCTACATGGCATCGGACCAGGTTATTTACCGGACCGTCTGCTGCCTCATGAATCCCAGCGGCCGGTTAGGGCCCACAGAGTGGGCCTTCTCCAGGTCCCGTCAGCCAGACAGTGTCGCCTGGCGGGGCCTAGGGGAAGAGCCTTCTCTGTTGCGGCCCCGGCCCTCTGGAACCAACTTCCCCCGGAGATCCGTGTCGCCCCCACCCTCTCCGCCTTTCGTAAATTGCTTAAAACATACTTTTGCCGGCAGGCCTGGGACAGCTAACACCTTGCCCCTAGCCAGTGTATGTTTGTGTGTATGTTTGTGGAATGATTGGTTTCTTTTTTAACTTAAGGGTTTTTATATTTATGTATTTTATTGTAATTTCTATCATGCTGTGAGCCGCCCTGAGTTCTCCGGAATAGGGCGGCATAGAAATTAAATTAATAATAATAATAATAATAATAATAATAATAATAATAATAATAATAATAATAATAATAATAAAAATAATAATAATTCTGTGGTTGCCACTTGTGATCTTCCTAGCTGGCTTCCAACCAACAAAGTCAATGGAGAAAGCTGATTTACTTAAAGTTCTGAGATTCTCTTAATAACCAGAGGGGAAAAAAATGAGGTGCAATTTATTTAACAACAATCTTGCTTAATAATGAAAGTTCTGATCCTAATTGTGGTTGAAAGTGGAGGACTATCTGTTAAACACTCTCTTCTCTAGATGTTTTGGTCAGCAACTGAGGGGATAGAAGAGGTACTCATCAAATTTGCAGATGACACTAAGCTGGGGAGAATAACTAATACTTTAGATCAGTGGTTCTCAACCTTTCTAATGCCGTGACCCCTTAATACAGTTCCTCATGTTGTGGTGACCCCCAACCATAAAATTATTTTCATTGCTACTTCATAACTGTAATTTTGCTACTGTTTGGAATCATAATGTAAATATCTGATATGCAGGGTGTATTGTCATTGTTACGAATTGAACATAATGAAAGCATAGTGATGAATTACAAAAACAATATAGCAATGCTCGCTGGAGAAGCTTACTCTTCCTTGCTCACAAATGTTGGGAGGGAGGGAAGAGGAAGGAAGGAAGGAAGATTGAAGGGGAAAGGAAGGAGATGGAGAAGGAAGAAGATTGAAGGGGAAAGGAAGGAAGGAAGGAGAAAGAGATTAAAGTGGAAGGGATGGAGATGGAAGGAAGGAAGGAAGATTGAAGGGGAAAGGAAGGAGATGGAGAAGGAAGGAGATTGAAGGGGGAAGGAAGGAAGGAAGGAGAGGGAGATTGAAGGGGAAGGGATGGAGTTGGAGATGGAAGGAAGGAAGGAAGGAAGATTGAAGGGGAAAGGAAGGAGAAGAAAAGGAAGGAGATTGAAGGAGGAAGGAAGGAAGGGAAGATTGAAGGGGAAGGGAAGGAGATGGATGGATGGAAGGAAGGAGATTGAAGAAGGAAGGAAGGAAGGAGAGATTGAAGGGGAAGGGAAGGAGATGGATGGATGGAAGGAAGGAAGGAAGGAAAATTGAAGGGGAAAGGAAGGAGATGGAGAAGGAAGGAGATTGAAGGGGGAAGGAAGGAAGGAAGGAAGGAGAGATTGAAGGGGAAGGGAAGGAGATGCAAGGAAGGAAGGAAGGAAGGAAGGAAGGAAGGAAGGAAGGAAGGAAGGAAGGAAGGAAAAGGTGCTTTATAACGCCTGAAGGGGAAAGATATTTTAACCCCCGGTGGCTGATTGAGGAAGCCAGGTCCGTCGGACCGATTTCCAAATAAGCCTGATTGGGGAGGCGGGAGTGTAAATGATGTATCAAAGGACACTTCCCGTTGCCCCTTCCCCTCCCTTTTTGGCTACCACCGGGGAAAAAGCACAGGCGCATGCACGCAGGGGTAAGAAAGCACAAACGCCCAGATTGAAAACTGGTGCCAACGTTTCCAAACGAAATGCTCCAAGCCGCTTGAATGATTTCTCTTCCCTTCTGGCCGTTTTTTTCCGTCCCCCATATCTGAGCAGAGCTGCCGCCGGCCTGCCTCCGTAGCCAAGGGTCCCGGACCAGCGCCTTTCCAAACTCTGGCGCTGCTTGCAGCGGGGTGGGGGGTGGGGGAGAGGGATCCTTTGGAGGATTTTTCTCCTTTGATTTCAGGGCTCCGTTGCCAGCTCGCGGGAGTGGATCGCGGCTCTGTAATCTGCCTCGATCGATAGAAAGCCAGGAGGCGGCAGGAAGGATTGATCTTTGGAGAGTCATGTTTTCCCAAATGGTGATGAACTGCAACTCCCAGCATTCCCCACTCTTCCACAGTGCTTTTTAGGGCTGCTGGGGATAGTAGTCTGGAGCCTCCCATCCTCATCCTGGCACCTCTTGCGCTCTCCCAGCCGTCCCCCCTGGACCTGCCCGCCCCTCCAGCCTCCTGAGCGCCATTGCAGCGGCGGAATCGTGGGAGCCCCTTTCCACGCTGCGCAGCCCTTCACTGCCAAACCCTTCCCCGACTCATCACACACAAGAGGGGCATGGCCGGAGCGCCAGCTCCCGCTCGGAAGGCGCCGCTTCTCCCCTCCCGTCCCGTCTGGCTGGCCTCCGACGCACATGTGGGCATCGCCCTCTTCCCCGCTGCCTGGCTGCTTCCGAGGCCCGGAGCCCGGCAAGCTGGGAAGGAGCTGCTCCTGTCCACCAGCCCCAGGGCCACGCCGGGTGCCAGAGGGCCGAGGCAGCCTCTGACGGTGAGGTAAATGGGCCGGGTGGTGCAGGGGGAAGCTCCGGAGCGGAGGGCGGCCAGGGGTGGAGCACAGCTGGGCAACCAGGAGGTGGGCAGCCCAAGGCGGCGGCAAGCGTCATGGGCCAGGCACTCCAGGACGGCCATGTAGGCACACAGGGTGAGGCAGCGGCGGCCCAGGTCCAGCACCGGCTAAGCCACCAGCTGGCCCAGCCCAAGGAAGGTCAGCCACGTGCACCACCTTTGCACCCAGCACCCACCGCTGCCCCATCAGCACCACCTCCGCCGCCACCTTTCCCGTGCAGCCCTGCTTGTCAAGCGGGCCCCACGGCTCCCACAGCAGCTGCCGCAATGCACACCGATGGCGCACGAGGTGAGCACGAGGCAGGCGAGCACATGTTTTCCATGCTTCAGTGCCAGGCTCTCCATGCTGCAGCGCGACCCTGGAGAGCCTGGCTGACATGGTGAGCACGAGGCAGGAGTGCACATGGACTCTGCTTTTTCGGCAGGGCAGAATTAAGTGCTGCTCCCCACCTCCCACCCCTGATCCTCTTTTACTTACAAGTAGGAGATGGCGTAATTGCTCAGCAGGGAGAGGTGAAAAGTTCCTGCAAACTTGCCTTTGCTGCAGACAACTTGCATGTGCAACGTTTGCGGGCTGGGTCTTTTGGCACGCTCTGCAGTGCAGAGACAGCCATTAACGACCAGGTCTGGACAATTCCTATTGGCATTCGAAAGCCAATAGAATGGAGTCTATTGAATAGACTCTTAATCTATTCAATAGAATAAGAGTCTATTCAATAGAGTCTATTCTATTGGCTTTCGAAAGCCAATAGAATAGAGGGAGTAGCGAAGGGACTGCTGAGAGGCTTCTGGCTTTGGGAGGCCACCGTGAAAGGGAACAGCTTGGCCCCTTCCTCCCTCCCTACTACCACATGAGTGAATGGTTGGGAAGGTAGCTGAGAGGCGTTGGCGCTGGAAGAGTTTGGCACCCCCCACCATCATGCAAGGAGCCTGAAAAGAGAGGAGTTTAGCGACGGCCCCCTCCCCTCCCCCTGCCTCCCATTATGCGAGGGACGATCTGCGAAGGGACTGCTGAGAGGCTTCTGGCTTTGGGAGGCCACTGTGAAAGGGAACAGCTTGGCCCCTTCCTCCCTCCCTACTACCACATGAGTGAATGGCTGGGAAGGTAGCTGAGAGGCGTTGGCGTTGGGAGATCGCTGCAAAAGGAAGAGTTTGGTGCTCCCCCCCCACCATCATGCGAGTTGGTAGTTTGGGAGGACTGCAGAGAACCGCAGGTGTTGAGGGAGCAGCATGGACCTGGAGGTGAGGGAAGCAACGTCGTTGAGATTGGACTGCCTGACTCTCTAGCCAGACCCCATTGATGCACTTTATCTGACTGGCTGCGTACTCAAGAAGGACCCTTCTTGCATTGCGAGATTCCCCTCTCTCGCAATCATGGCCCTCTGTTTTACCAAGGGCCTATCTCGAGGACGGACTTTGGAGTCCTGAGAGATGGCATGTATTAAATAAGGGGCTTTGGGGTTTTTTAAGTAAGTTTTTAATGAAAGTTTTAAGGGAGGGAAGGGGTGGGGAAGGGGTGTCTAGGGTGGGAGAAGGAATTGTTGGAGGTGAGCAAGAAGACAGGCCAGGCAACGGAAGGGGACGGAGTCCTGAGGGTGCGGATGGGGGGTTGATTAAGGCTAATTTAGTTCCTATTAGTACCGTAAGCGGGAGGGGCAGGTATAGCGGGAGCAGGGGGCCGTATCATAATAAGGGAGTGCGCACCCACTGTTTACGAGTGGTTGTGTGCTCCGACCCCCAAGGCTCAACCGGTTCTCGGGGTTATCCAGAACCACAGGGCCCTGGCTGTAGGCTGGTGCTGTGCAACGCCAGGTCTGTGGTAAATAAGGCCCCCCTCATTCAAGATTTAATTTTGGAGGGGGGAGCAGATCTGGCGGGTATAACAGAGACCTGGTTGGGACCAGAGGGCGGTGTCCCTCTGGTGGAAATGTGCCCACCGGGTTTCCTTGCATTCCACCAGCCGAGAGCCCAGGGCAGGGGTGGAGGAGTGGCGGTCGTGATTAGGGAAGATTTTAGGCCGAGGGAGGTCACTGTTCCTCAGACGGCGGGCTGTGAATCCCTCCTGGTGAAGTGGGACCTTGGGGGCCCGAGGGCGGTGTTGATTACGTACTTGGCTCCCTGCCACGTATCAACCTCCCTGCCCAAGCTCCTGGACGTTATCGCCGCGGTGGTGGTTGAGGTCCCTAGGCTGATAGTTATGGGTGACTTCAACCTGCCGTCCGTGGGCGGGGTGTCCGGTGAGGCTCGGGAGTTCATGGCTTCCATGACAGCCATGGACCTGGCCCAGGTAATTCAAGGCCCCACACACACAGGGGGGAACACGCTTGACCTGGTTTTTGTCTCTGGACAGTGGCTGAGTGGTCAGAATATAGGGGATATAGTTATTGAACCCCTGTCATGGTCTGATCACTCTCTCCTACGCCTGGACTTTCTGACCGTTGCACCCCACTGCAGGGAGGCGGAACCGGTGAGATGGTACCGCCCCAGGCGGCTGATGGAGCCCGAGCGATTCCAGGCAGAGCTTGGGCCAATTCCTGAGGTTCGGATACACGACTCGGTCGAGGAGCTGATGGCAGCCTGGGATAGGGCTGCGGCCGGCGCTCTGGACCGGGTCGTGCCTTTGCGGCCTCTGATTCGGCGTGCGTCTCGATCGGCCCCTTGGTATAATGAGGGGCTGAGAGAGATGAAACGCCGGAAAAGACGCCTAGAGAGCAGTTGGAGATCGAGCCTTGCCGAATCTGACCGAACACTGGTAAGAGACCATATTAGGTCCTACCTAGCGGCGATAAAAGCAGAGAAGTGTTCTTACTTCACTGCTCTTATCGCGTCATCAGATAACCGCCCAGCCTCCTTGTTTAGGGTGACCCGCTCCCTCCTTCATCAGGAGGTGAGAGGAGACCCCTTAGAGGGTAGAGCTGAGGATTTCGGAAAATATCTGCATGATAAAATCGCTCAGATACGGGAAGGCTTTGATTTCAACTGGGTGTGTCCGGTGGGAGAGACGGAGTCCGGTCTTGAGACTGTTATCTGGGCTGAGTTTGACCCCGTGACTTCCGAGGACGTGGACAGGTTGTTTGGGGATCTTAGGGCGACCACTTGTTCATTGGACCCGTGCCCCTCCTGGCTGGTGCTGGCATCCCGGGAGGTGGTACGAGGCTGGTTCCAGGTAATTATTAATGCTTCTTTAAGTGAGGGTGTCTTCCCTACCGCCTTGAAAGAGGCGGTAGTGAGGCCCCTCCTTAAGAAGCCTACCCTGGATCCAGCTGTTTTATCAAATTATCGTCCTGTCTCCAACCTTCGCTTTCTTGCGAAGGTTGTCGAGAGCGTGGTTGCCAGACAGTTCCCACGACACCTGGAGGAATCGTTATACTTGGATCCACACCAGTCGGGCTTCAGGCCTGGCTATAGCACGGAAACAGCATTGGTCGCGTTGGTGGATGACCTCTGGCGGGCCCGGGACAGAGGTTGTTCCTCTGCTCTGGTGCTATTGGACCTCTCGGCGGCTTTTGATACCATCGATCATAGTATCATGCTGCAACGGTTGGAGGGGTTAGGTATAGGGGGCACTGTTTTGCGGTGGTTCGCCTCCTTCCTCTCCGGCCGGATGCAGTCTGTGTTGACAGGGGGTCAGAGGTCGACCCCGAGACCCCTCGTATGTGGGGTACCTCAGGGGTCGGTCCTCTCGCCCCTACTGTTCAACATTTATGTAAAACCGCTGGGTGAGATCATCCGTGGTTTTGGTGTGGAGTACCATCTGTACGCTGATGATACTCAGCTGTACATTTCCACGCCGAACCACCCCAACGATGCTCATGCCGTGCTGACCCAATGCCTGGAGGCCGTGCGGGTCTGGATGGGGAAGAACGGACTCAAGCTCAACCCTTCCAAGACCGAGTGGCTGTGGCTACCGTCGTCCCGGTTTAGTCAATTGACTCCTTTGTTGTCTGTTGGGGGTGAAACAGTGGCCCCCGCAGAAAGGGTTCGCAATTTGGGAGTCCTCCTGGATTCACGGCTATCTTTAGAGGACCATCTGGCGGCCGTGGCCGGGAGGATGTTCTATCAGGTTCGCCTGGTACGCCAGTTGCGTCCCTTCCTAGACCGGGACTCGCTATGCACAGTTACTCATGCCTTCGTCACTTCCAGGCTGGACTATTGTAATGCTCTCTACATGGGGCTCCCCTTGAGGTGCACCCGGAGGCTTCAGCTGGCCCAGAATGCGGCCGCGCGGGTAGTGACAGGAGCGTCGTGGCGCTCCCATGTAACACCGCTCCTGCGCGAGCTGCACTGGTTGCCGGTGGTCTTCCGGGTGCGGTTCAAGGTGTTAGTGACCACCTTTAAAGCGCTCCATGGCATCGGACCCGGATACTTACAGGACCGCTTACTGCTAGCAAATACCTCCCGCCGTCCGGTACGCTCCCACAGAGAGGGCCTCC
The DNA here is from genome assembly GCA_034064705.1 of Bothrops alternatus. NCBI lineage: Eukaryota > Metazoa > Chordata > Lepidosauria > Squamata > Viperidae > Bothrops > Bothrops alternatus. The sequence continues at coordinate 3,403,946 of JARGCV010000122.1, forward strand.
TCAGGGTGCCGTCGGCCAGACAATGTCGACTGGCGACCCCCAGGGGGAGAGCCTTCTCTGTGGGAGCTCCAACGTTTTGGAACGAGCTCCCCCCCGAACTCCGTACGATGACGGACTTATGCACCTTCCGTCGGGAACTGAAAACTTTCCTTTTTCAACAGGCCGGCCTGGCATAGAAGCTCCGGCTCCAACCGGGTGAAAATGTTTTAGGGGGATTGTGCAATTTTTAGGATTTTTGTAATTTTTAGGATTTTAGGATTTGTATATATTGGGTTTTATAGATTTTATGGCCTAATTTGTTTAATTTATTTTTAAATATTTTAATTTTGTACATTTATATGTTTTTTAAATTTTAAGGCTGTAAACCGCCCCGAGTCCTTCGGGAGAGGGGCGGTATAGAAATTTAATATAATAATAATAATAATAATAATAATAATAATAATAATAATAGCACAGCTCATGGAAAAGTTGAACAAAATTCATCAAAAAAAGGTGCCGGAACGCCGTTTTGAGCGTTCTGAGAAAAAAAGCCCTGGTCTTAGGTGACCCCTGTGAAACGATTGTTCGACCCCCAAAGGGGTTGCAACCCACAGGTTGAGAACCGCTGCTTTAGAAGATAGACTCAAGATTCAGAAGGATCTTGACCAACTTGAAAAGTGTGCCCTGTCCAACAAAATGCAATTCAGTGGTTAAAAAAATAAGGTCCTATATATAGGCAAGAAAAGCCAAATGCACAGATAGATGGAACCTGGCTCAGCAGTAGCAACTGTGAGAGGGATCTAGGTATCCTAGTGGACCACTACTTAAGTAGTGATCAGCAACCTGCTGCAATTGCCAAAAGAGCCAGTGCAGTCCTAGGTTGCATTAACAGAGGGACAGCATCAAGATCACAAGAAATGATACTACCACTTTATACTGCATTAGTGAGGCCACACTTGGAATACTGTCCCTAATTCTGGTCATCGTGATACAAAAAAAGATGTTAAGAGCCTGGAAAGTGTGCTGAGAAGAGCAACAAAGATGATAAAGGGTTTGGAGGCTAAACCATACGAAGAATGGTTAAAGAAACTAGGTATGTCTAGTCCAGCGGTTCTCAACCTTTTTCAGGCCACGACCCCGACCTGTCAAGCGCCGCGCATGCGTGGTGCTACCCCCTGCACCGTGCATGCATGGTGCTACCTCCTGCGCAGCGCATGCGTGGTGCTGCCCCCTGCGCCGGCCGAGGCGTAGGCCGCCGCCCATTCTGGGCGGCGGCAGGCAGGCCCAGGTACTCCTGGGCAGCTGCGGCAGTGACGGCGCAGGGCGGCCACGGGCTGGGCCACCAGCTGGCCCAGCCCAAGGGAGGTAAGACACCCACCGGGCCCCATGTGCGCCAAAAACCCTCCCTGCACCCGCTGCTGCCCCGCTAGCCTTACCTTTGCTGCCGCTCATTTGGGGCGGCGGCAGGCAGGCCCAGGCGCTTCTGGGAGGCCGCGGCAGCGACAGTGCAGGGCGACCACGGTCTGGGCCACCAGCTGGCCCAGCCCAAGGGAGGTAAAACACCCGCCGGGCCCCATGCGCACCAAAACCCCTCCCTGCACCCGCCGCTGCCCCGCTAGCCTTACCTTTGCTGCCGCCCATTTGGGGCGGCGGCAGGCAGGCCCAGGCACTCCTGGGCGGCTGTGGCAAGCAGCAGCGATGGTGCAGGGCTACCACCGGCTGGGCCACCAGCTGGCCCAGCCCATGGGAGGTAAGGCACCTGCCGGGCCCCACGCGCGCCAGCTGCCCTCCCTGCACCCGCCGGCCTCCCACCTCCCACCCCTGGCCCTCTTTTACTTACATTTTTAGTAGTTGCTCAGCCGGGAGGGGTGGAAAGTTCTGGATAGCTCGCCTTCGCTGCAGACAACTTGCAGCACCGTTTGCAGACTGGGACTTTTGGCGGGCTCAGCAGGGCAGAGACAGCATGGACAATTCCTATTGGCTTTTGAAAGCCAATAGAATTAGACTCTATTCAAGAGAGTCTATTCTAATGGCTTTCAAAAGCCAATAGAATAAGGGAGTAGCACAGTTAAGGAAAAGGGGAAAAATGGCGGACTGCATTGTTTGGCGACCCCCGTGAAATGGTCGTTCGACCCCAAATGGGGTCGCGACCCACAGGTTGAGAACCGCTGGTCTAGTCTAACAAAGAGAAGAACTAGTAGAGGTGACATGATAGCAGTTTTATAGCAGTTGAAGGGCTGTCACAGAGAAGAGGGGATCAAAGTAGTCTCCAAAGCACCTGAGGGCAGGACAAGAAGTAACCCATGTAAGATTATTAAAGAAAGATCCAACCTAGAATTAAGGAGAAATTTCTTCAGTGTGGGAACAATTAATCAGTGGAACAGCTTGCCCCCAGAATTTGTGGGCGCTCCATCACTGGAAGATCTTCAAGAAGAGATTGAGATGTCTGAAATTGTATAGGGTCTCCTGCTCGGGTTAGACTAGAAGACCTTCAATATCCCTTTCAACTCTGTTATTGTGTAGTCTGTATATTTCATATCTGGAATCAAGAATGTCCATGCACACAGTTATACTTCAGAGTGTGGGAGACTGTGTAGTGTGATTGCAGTCCCAGCAATTAGACATCCACACATATATCAATAGTTTTTCTTTTTTTCTTTACTCTATCAAGGACTGATTATCTGCTTGACTCCAATCTGAGGGTGGATTTGTCAACTCATTTGTTTTATAGGCTCTGTTCTGTTCCTCACCAGGAAGGCACTACACCGGTGATGGTGAACCTTTTAGAGACCGAGTGCCCAAAAACTGCCCCTGCCCCCACTCCACCCCGGCTCCGCCCCTGCTCCGCCCCTACCCCGCCTGCCCTCAGGGCCACTCACCGCCTCCAGGGCCCGCTGCAGATCGCCCAGCAGCGCCATGGCGACCATGCCCTCTGTCCGCACCCGGCAGCATCAACTGTGCACGATGGGGTGTGAGGGCAGAGTCTTGTCTACTCTGTCTGGCTGCCATGTCCTTGGCTGCACTGCTCTGTGTGGGCCACGCTCAGGGGTGACTCCCCTCCAGGGGGGCTGCTGGTGAGGAGGGGGTCACGGGGGAGGCAAGGTGGAGCAATGGCACGTGTGCCCACAGAGAGGGCTCCGAGTGCTGCCTCTGGCACGTGTGCCATAGGTTCACCATCACTGCACTACACAATCAAGTACTTTCATTTTAATTTCTTGCTTCTTTTACATGTGTGACACCACTGAATATCCTTTCCAACACTCTGAGCTCCTGAACTATTTTGGAGGAAAAAGTCTGGGGAGGATTTTGAATTGGAGGCAAGGTGAACCAAGAACATCTCATCTGAGTAAAATGAAAGGACATCCTGAATCACTGCATTCCACTCTGGGATGATACTTTGGACGAAAAGAGAAAGTATGTTCTGTTCCTCATGGTGGGACCTCTCGATCCATTTAGCCCTGGAAGAAAGGCACCAGTAGGCAACTCTCAAGCACAGCTGATCAGTTTCTGCCTTGGGGCAAGGTCTACCTGTTCTGATTTGGTGCACCAGGTCTCCCTGGCAGGGTTGATCTTTGCACAGGAACTTCTAAAACAACCCACATACAATCTCGAAGATGGTTAAAAATCAAACAAGTCTTTGGAAGAAGAAATGGTAAATTGCTGAATAAAAACACGAAGGTCACATCAACGCATGCATTGAAGAGTTCAAAGCTTCCTTTAGCTAGACAGGAAAATCACCAACGAGGAGTCAGGCTGTACTCCCAAGCCTGCTAAGTAACCTTCCCCAAAATCAGACTATGTTTACCCCTCTAAATCAGATTTCCCCAACCTTTCTAGCTTTGTGGACTGATGGGGGAGGTGAGGGGTGAGGGAATGGTTCCACGCGAGCAGCCAGGAAATGCTTAGGAGCTCAGCTCCATTTGCATGAGCAGCGGGCACGCACACCCACCACTCACACCAATGGAGCACAAGTGTTTGCCCACTGCTCATGCAAGTGGGAATGCGTGTTCCCGCCTGCGTGCCTGCCGCTTTCGCGGTGTGGTTCTGCACAGCTCATGGCCCAGTGGTGGGCCGTAGCCCAGGGATAGGTGACCTCTGCTCTAAATCATCTAAAAGATAAAGTTTCATTAAATTTGCCAGTGCAATATTTTCTCGTAGTTACTAATAAATGCAAATGCCATGAAACTTGACGTAAATAGCCACATAATCGTTAAATCATAGTAATGAAGAAGGCTATTTGATTTAGTCATCTTATTAATTCTTTGCCTCCTTGAATTACAGATATGGACTGCTTGCCCTACAGAGCAAGAAAACAGTGAAAAAGGAACATTACTACCAAGCTGGGGCAAAATGAGAGTAATTCAGTGGTGGGATTCAGCCGGTTTGCACCACTTCGGCAGAACCGGTAGCTAATTTTTTGTTGCCCAGGCCCAGAATGGACTTCTGGAAGCGGCATCCACACAGAGAATCGGTTGTTCACCTATTTGAATCCCACCACTGGAGTAGTTCTAGAGAAAAAAGGATGCAGTCCCTGTGTTTGATCTTGATGTGACACTATGGGATGGTGGAATAGGGAAACTGAAAGTTTGATCAACCCCAAAATGCTTCCAAAAGCTTTGGACAGCTGGTAGGCATAGACATTTACAATTTATATTGTGAACTCTCTACAATAATGGGTTGAGGAAGATATGATGGCGGGCATCAAGCAGTCCATTAGAGAGACAAAGAGATTTGTAATTTCTGCCAATTCCCACTTCTAGTGTCTTGCTATCCTGGATATTGGGTCACTAGGAGCTTTCGCTCTAGGTTAGTGTTCCTAAAAGCCAGGAGTGATTATAGTTAGGTTCTAGTCCAGGGGTCTTCAAACTTAGACCTTTTATGACTTGTGGACTTCAACTCCCAGAGTTAGGGTAATTAAAGTCTCCAAACACTGTGATTTCACACCTCTTCAAAACATTTCAATTTGCTTCTGAAAAGCATCACCCTTATCTTTTAGATTCTCTTAAAATTAAGAATTCCAGCATCACCTAATCATTTTTCTCCAATGTTCCTGCTATTTTCATTTGGAACTTGGGTCTTCCCTATTTATTAGCATTAAGTCAAGAAAGTTGACCCTGTTGTACCATCTTGTGCCATCTGAATGAGAAAGTTGTCAACAAGACAAGCAGGAATTTCCTGGAAGGACCATGCTTGGCAACACTTATCCCAGAAGGGAAATTAGAACAGGGGTCTTCAAACTTGGCCCTTTTATGACTTGTGGACTTCAACTCCCAGAATTCCTTAGCCAGCATTGATGCTGGCTGAGGAATTCTGGGAGTTAAAGTCCACAAGTCATAAAAGGGCCAAGTTTGAAGACCCCTGTTCTAGTCCTTTCTGATTGGATGGAGGAGAAGACAATGAACCTAGCACATCTTAATAAGAACTAGTAAGGTTTTCTTCTCCACTCATGTTTTGACTCCAAGCACAGGAATGGAGCGACAATGATTCCTGGGAGAACTTTATGGTAGTCAGATTCTGTGGAATCTGATCATTTTATAGTTAATATTATAGCCATAGAATGTGTCTAAATTAAAAAAAAATCCTGTGGTAGCTATTATGAGCCTGTGTTAGACACTCTGGTGTTGTGGTTCAGGTGCTGACCTAAAAAGCAAAAGGGGACAAATCGGCATCCTCCACATCCTCCTCATCCTCATCCTCCTCATCCTCATCATCTTGGCCCTTAGTGCTGACTGGAAGATAAAATTCTGAGCATGCAAGTGCTTTTAAACTGAATGTTATCTGTTTTTATTGCTTGTTGGGTGAGGTTTTGATATCACCAAGGATCTAGAAAATTATTGATCTCTTTGGCACTTATATTTTTCAACTTTAATTTTTTTTTCTGACAGTTCTTAAACTTAATTTACCTCAATTTAGCTTTAATAGAAGTCACAAGCATCTTACAGTTTCACTTTACTGGAAAAAATGGATTATTCTCCTCTGTTGATGCTTGGCCACCAGAGGGCGCTCCTAGTTAATTGTGTGGTCCTGAAATGAATATGTCATTTTTCTTTGAGTACATTAATAGAAAACTACCAGAGAGAGGTAGATTTTAGAGCTGAAATCTATTTACATAGATTTAAACATTTTAAGAATGCTATTACACTTATTAAACACATTTAAGAGTTACAAAGGGTTTCCACATTAGGTTTTCCAGTCTTTTAAGAATCCTTCATTAGGAGAGGTCTTTTTTTTTTTAAAAAAAGGAAGTGGTGAAAGAAAAGAAATGTGACTATTTAAAAGGAGGTTACAGTTTTTAATGCTATGTATAAGTAATCTGCTGATGTGCCAACTAATTCCTACCAAGTGTGTTAGAATCATAGAGTTGGAGGTTCCACTGAGGCCATCAAGTCTGACCGCCCCGCCCCATCCGCTTCACGCAGGGATCCAAATGAAAGCATAGCTGGCTGAGGAATTCTGGGAACTGAAGTCCACAAATCTTAAATGGTCAAGGTTGCAGACCCCTGCTCTAGGAAAGGTTCCCCCCCCCCAGTATTTAACCAGAATCTACAATTCTTAACCTAAGGAATAAAGAAGAGACTTCAACATTTATATGATATCCTATTAAATTTTCTTGTGCCACCAGCAGCGGGCAAATGGCGGGCGGGCGGGAGGTTCAAAAAGACAGGACGGCAGACCTCTCCCTTTGTAATGCATCAAAAAAGCAGAGCTTTTTTTAAAAATTATTTTATTAAAACCATCAACATTAAACATAAGATCATATTAAGAAGCAATTATCATATAACCTGCAATACAACTCTAAGGATCAGTCTTTGTAAACGTCTGGTTTAGCAAACATTCCTCACTCCTCGCGACCAGCCTCAACTATACGCCTGGTACATTTTATTTGATTGGTATTTCTCTTATACATGGTCTATCTACTGTTTCTAGTCTAACACCTGTTGTTCATTCGAGCTTTAGAAGTAAATTCATCTCAGTAGTAGTGCAATCTGTTATGATCCCTAACAAAAGATCCTGAGGTAGAAATTCAGTATCCTGAGGTAAAAATACAGTACGCCTTTCCAATATTAAAGCAATCAACATTAGATCTGGGCTCATATTAATGAGCTGTCCTCATAAGACCTGAAAAAACAGCTCTTGTATATGGTCTATCTACTATATCTAGTCTATCACTTATAAAAGCAGAGCTTTTATCGTGCAGCTTTGACTACCAGTTTGACTTTTGACCATTTTTCCATGTTTTTTTTTTTCCTTCAATCTCTCTCCTTCATTTGTTGCTCCCTCGCTGTCCTTGTGGCCTTCTCCGAAGCTCTCTCTTCCTGCTTCTCTTTTTAAGATGAGCTTTGAAGTACTTGGGGCTGGATCTGATCAAAACAGAATTATTATTACTTCACCGACTGGGGACATTTTTATTCTGTTGATGTGGCCTGAAATTGCGCTGGCTGCTTTTCCAGCCACGTCATAATAGGGGCTCACCAAGGAACGGTTGCTGGAATTGGGTATTTATTATTTATTTATTTACTTATTTATTTAATTAGATTTCTATGCCGACCTATTCCAAGAACTCAGGGCGGCTCACAACATGAATACTAACATGAAGAAATCTAGAATTAAAATACGTTGTAAAACCCATTAATTAAAACCAATCATCCTAAAACAGACATACAAACATACATACACTGGCTGGGACAAGGTGTTAACTGCCCCAGGCCTGTCGGCAAAGATGAGTCTTCAATAATTTGCGAAAGACGGAGAGGGTGGGGGCAATACGGATTTCCTGGGGGAGTTGATTCCAGAGGGCCGGGGCCGCAACAGAGAAGGCTCTTCCCCTAGGTCCCGCCAGGCGACACTGACCTGGAGAAGGCCGACTCTGTGGGCCCTAACCAGTCGCTGGGTTTCATGGGGCAGCAGACGGTCCTGTAAGTATGTCTAGTTTAACGAAGAGAAGAACGAGGGGGGACATGATAACGGTGTTCCAATATCTCAGTGGCTGCCACAAAGAAGAGGGAGTCAAGCTATTCTCCAAAGCGCCTGAAGCAACGGATGGAAACTAACCAAAGAGAGAAGCAACCTAGAACTAAGAAGGAATTTCCCGACAGTGAGAACAATTAATCAGTGGAACAACCTGCCTCCAGAAGCAGTGAATGCTCCAACACTGGAAGTTTTTAAGAAGAGACTGGACGGCCATTTGTCGGAAGTGGTATAGGGTTTCCTGCCTGAGCAGGGGATTGGAGTAGATGACCTCCAAGGTCCCTTCCAACTTTATTATTATTCTTATTATTATTACATCGCGGTTTGTTAATTTTCTATAAAACTGGTGCATAGCGAACCATCTGTTTGCTTAATGACCACTTAGTCCACTTAATGACCATTGCAAAAAAGATGATAAAATCAGGTCAGTCACGTGGGTGACCCACTTTATGACAGTCATGACTTATAACTTTGATGGGCAGGCTCCATTATGGTCGAGGGAATAGATCTACTTTTACCCAGTGAGGTGTCTCTCATCGTCCCATCTGACTTTGTTTCCTAGTAAATTTCTAGACTCCCTGGCTCAAACTTTGCAGGAGGTTCTCCTGACACTTGGCACAGAAAAGTCAGAGAATATCTCTTTTGTGTACTGGGATAAATCACTTTAATTTCTGATGACCTTTGGCCAACATGACAGTGAAGTCCCCTCTGATACAGCAGTTTAAATCCAAAACATTTGCATCCTGTTTTCCCATTGCTCGACAGGCTTTTTCACCTTGTGCCGTTCAGCCAGGAAGAGAGGCATGTATTAGTTGTTCACTTACCTGACATCTTGGTCCTGAGATATTCATTACCTATAAAGCCCTTTATGGCATTGGACCAGGATACTTACGGGACCGTCTTCTGCCACATACTTCCCTACGACCGGTGAGAGCGCACAGGGTCGGCCTCCTCCGGGTCCCGTCAGCGAAACAATGTCGTCTGGCGGGCCCTAGGGGGAGGGCCTTCTCTGTTGTGGCGCCCACCCTCTGGAACCAACTGCCTCCTGAAGTCCGCGTTTCTCCCACTCTTCTGGCCTTCCGAAAGAACCTTAAAACCTATCTTTGCCGGCAGGCCTGGGGATGATTGTGGACTGTTGTGTGAATGATGAATGTGTGTGGGGTTCCCATTTTTTAAATATTTTGTTTGGATTCAGATTATGATCTGTTGTTTTATATATATGTTGTAAGCCGCTCCGAGTCTTTGGAGAGGAGCGGCATAGAAATCCAACAAATAAATAAATAAATAAATATTCTCCTTATTGCCATAACTCTCCTAAGAACTTTGAATTGGCCTCTATTAATTGCCTTCTGTACCTTAACCAATTAGCTTCCAATTTTATTTTTATGTTTTCGGGTATTAGCCGTCCCACAGAACATTGTTGCATCTTCTGCCAATCTGATCTGCATTGCAACCACGTCTTCATTTATATCATTCATAAGAATAATGAAGAATAGAGAACCCAGAACTGGTCTTTGCAGCACCTCACTCAATACTTCTTTCCAAAATGATAAGTAGCCATTGATGAGCATTCCTTGAGCCAGCTTTGTATCTTCTTTATGATCAGGTCATCCACACATGCGTAACCAACTGGATATCTATTGTAATAATTTTATTATTAAACATTACGGCTAAACAGATAAAAGCTGATACAAAAGATAAAACAATAAAGGAAAAGATAAAAACGGCAAAAACAATATGGGTGGAAAAAATTAAAAAGACAGAAAAAGAAAAAAAATATAGCGGAGGAAAGGAAAAGGAAAAGATAAAGAAATGACTTTCCCCCTTAGTCCCAACAAGTATAAACAATTTGAACAACTCATCACCTCTTAAAATACAAAAAGAGTCTCTTCCTCCCATATTTCATTTCTTATCTATAAACAGATTTTTAAAGCCTTATCATTCAGTCTGGATCAACAAAAGTGGATTAAGGGTTGTCAGAAGTAACAACCTATTTACTTTAGCCACGATCAAACAAACCCATTTTATATTCCTCCTTTTTATTTTTTAACATTCTTGATCTTCCATCCCTTCAGATAAACATCCCAGAAATTGTTTTCCTTTTATTTTTTCTTTGCCCCTTCTCACAATTTTTTTCAGAACTTTAACAGATCTCTTTTGTAGATCCAATATAAGAAATGTATTCAAGTCACTCAGTTGGTTTGTCAGTTGCACATTCCTTTCAGTTATTAAGACATAGCCAATTTCATTTCAATATCCAATGTAGTAGCATCTTTTTCCATATCATTCTTGCAGCCTGTCATTTTCAAAACTATTTTTAGATGGGTCCCAGTCCCTCCTGGCAAAACTTACTTCTTTTCCACAACATCTCTTAAAACCCATTTATCTCTAATGGCAGACACTTTTGAGATTAACTTCTAGATCCATGACTTACAAATATCTAGGAATATTCTGGTTCTCTTTAATGTCCAGTGTTCAATTTCCCATCCTATCAGGATTTTTCTTTCTTTCAAGAATTCAAAACAATATAATTTTCTCACACGAAGGATTCCCCACAATCAGTTTCAAAATTTTATTTCAAATCCATCTGGACTTCTAATCCATTCACAACTTTCCAGAATTAATGCTTCTATCACCTTTTCGCTGCTTAGTAAATTTTTTTTTAAAAAAATGTCCTTAAAACTTATCTCTAAAACTTCTTTCGTTGATTAAAGGAAACTCAACCAGTGCCTCTTATCAAAGGTGTCAATCAGAAAATTCTTAATACTTGGAAAGCAATTAATAAATGATTTTCAAAAATGATTAAGAAAGGAGGTTCAGCAGAATGTTGTGTCCATAAGGCTACATTGCAGCTATGATTTTGGTGATTACTAACTGCTCAACTTACAAGTTGGCTGCAGATACCTCAGTTCCTGCAGTTTACTTATGAGAAGCAGCTGTCCAGAGTATGTTGGCTATCTCCTGATCTCTCCTTTATCTGGAGTGGATTGACTGCCCAGAAAATTCGGCCTGGCGGTTAATCTCACTGCAATGCTGTCTCTGCTTCCTAGAAATGCTTAGTTCACCGTGAGTTCTCACCAGAAACTCACACATAACCCGCTTGCTAATCAGCATGTGATGAGAGATTCTGTTAAATACTTTATTGAAGTGAAGGTATATTACACTTCAGCATTCCCACAATCTATCAGGGAAGTTGGCTGATCAAAATAAGATAAAATTATCCAGAAATATTTATTCTCGATAAAGCTTTGTTAATGTCTGATAATGATTATGTTTTTAAAGTGATTACAGTCTGAAAACTGTATTGAGGAGTCCTTGGTGCTCTCTGAGACTGCTTGTTTTCTTGCAGATGTTTTGTTACCCTAACTAGGTAAAAACATCAGTGCTAGGGCTAGACAATATAGTGAAAATTGTATTATCTGCTCCACCCTTTCCTCATGACTTTGTGACAGGTTGTGGGGGAAAGCTGGGAAGGGAATAGAGAGCGGACTTAATCATGTCTCCATCATCTCTTCCCAATTTATTTCATAAACGGCAATTTAGCCAGGGCAGAAAGAAACCCAAGAAGAAAAATTTCCCTTCCAACTTTATTATTATTATTATTATTATTATTATTATTATTATTATTATTATTATTATTATTATTATGATCATCATCATCATCATCATTCAAAGAGACTCTGTGTTAATTAACTTATAAATGAGTTATTGTGGAAAATCCCCGCTTTAGCTTTCAAGATGTCCTACAAACCCCAAATTATCATTATCCCTTAGTGAAATTGGCGTAGTTTTTGCTTCCTTAATCTAAGGTCACTGTTTGGAGCTTGATGAAATTAATGTTACACTGACTGGTCTATAGTTCCCCAGAGTTTTTATATTTTTTAAGACAGGAGCAACATTTGCCCTCCATTCCTTTGTCTCTACCTGTTCTTCAGGATTTCTTCAAGATAATATATATAGGCTTGGTCAGTATTCTAATATGCAGTTCAAATGGACCTGAAGATTTCACCCCATTCAAATTAAAAAAGTATTTGCTGGTTGTGTTTCTATCAAGTCTTAAGTTTCCACCCTGCCCCTTCAATTTGTCTTTCACAATATCCTTGTGGAACACAAGTAGGAATTGAGTACCCTTTCTAGATTCCTAGTTGCGTTTGGCCTTCTTACTGCTCTTCTGCTTCTTTCCTTATTCCTTATTTTGACCATCACTTGGTTTTTAAAATCATTTTTAAACAACCTTTGCTAACCTCTTCTTATATTGATTATTTGCTTTCCTAATATCAGTTCTACAGTTCTGTATTTCCTCATTTAGAGCCAGTTGGTGTAGGGGTTAAGGCACCAGGCCGGTAACTAGGAGATGTTGAGTTCTAGTCCCATCTTAACTTTGAAAGCAGTCTGGGTAATTCTGGATCAGTCACTCTTTCTCAGCTCAATCCATTACACAGGTTGTTGTTTGAGGGAAATTAGAAGGAGGAACGAAAGAATATTAGGTATGTTCACTACCTTGAGTTACTTATAAAGTAATAAACGCAGGATAAAAATCCAATCGATAAATAAAATTGTATATCTCCTCTTTAGATCTTCACTAAGATTTTTCTGTAGTTCCATTAGCTTCTTCTGCTGTCCTCTATTTTTCCTGCTCCCTGGAATTGTTAACATTTGCGTCATTAATACCTCCTGTTTTAGAAACTCCTACCCTACTCAGTGAGTCCCTTGTCGATTAGCATAGCTTGTTGTGGTTTTGTATTTATCATTACTCTGAGCTTACTAGAATATTTGAACCTCAATAGATTAGTCTGATATTTTCAGTTTTAGATTCTCTTAAAATTAAGAATTCCAGCATCACATCATCATTTTTCTCCAATGCTCCTGCTATTTTCATTTTGAACTTGGGTCTTCTCTATTTATTAGCATTCAGTCAAGAAAGTCGACTCACTTGTATCATCTTGTACCATCTGAAATGAGAAAGTTGTCAACAAGACAAGCAGGAATTTCCTGGAAGGACCATGCTTGGCAACACTTATCCCAGAAGAGAAATTAGGGCAGGGGTCTTCAAACTTGGCCCTTTTATGACTTGTGGACTTCAACTCCCAGAATTCCTCAGCCAGGCATTCAGCACAATTACCCATCACCCCCCCTCCACACACACACTTTCTGTTGTCCTTCAATTGCTATATTCAATCCTTGGAGTCATCCCAGTATGTTATAAATTATAGTTTCCTTTCTGTTGTAAGAGCATAAATACTGTTTTTTTTAATTTCTCACATTCTGAGCAATAATGCATAGACAAATCAATATAATGTTTTCTTTCTTTCTTTTTTTTTTTGGAGTGGTTTAAGAGACCTCATTCAGTGGTGGGATTCAAATAGGCGAACAACCGGTTCTCTGTGTGAATGCTGCTTTCGGAAGTCCATTCTGGGTCTGGGCAACAAAAAATTAGCTACCGGTTCTGCCGAAGTGGTGCGAACCGGCTAAATCCCACCACTGACCTCATTGCAACTACACTCCTAATTTGTACAGTCTGGTTCTGAGGTCCTTATTTCCACTCAGTGGGGCTGCTTACGTTCTCTCCCATATGATAATGGGATTTTTTTGTGCCTACCTCTGTGCCCTAGCGGTGAAAAGTATCAGCAATGGAAATTCTTGCTTGGCAGAGTCTGTTTCTCCAAATTCTATCTCTACTCTTTTGTGAAGATTTATTTTAAAGCCCTGCTAACCAAGTTTATCAAGCCAATCACATTATTACTAGTCCTTGTGAAGTATAACCACATCAGTCTGTCTTCTAGGTTAGGGTTTTCAAATGGTTGCTTTAGTACCACTACTCTAGGGTCCCACAAGAACTTAATGGTGTTCCTGAGAGACAAATGGTAAAACAAAACAAAATCTTCATTTGAACCCATCAGGGGAATCCATATCAATTTTTCTAAGACGCAGCAGGAGTGGTGGAGCTTGTTCTCCAGTAATAAAAAGCCATGGTCACCATTTTGTGGACGGGGGTTATTCTTTTTTAATTAACAGATTCTGTGACCTAAATAATGTAGATGTAGTCACAGTAAGCACATTTATCATATTCACACTATAATAGAACAGAACAGAACAGAACAGAAAAGCGCTGGAAGGGACGTTGGAGGTCTTCTAGTCCAGCGCTCCCCCCTTCAAGCAGGAGAACCTATACCATCTCAGACAAGTAACTGTCCAGTCTCTTCTTAAAAATCTCCAGTGATGGAGCGCCCATGATTTCTGAAGGCAAGCTGTTCCACTGGTTAATTGTCCTCACTGTTAGGAAGTTTCTCCTTAATTCTAGTTTGCTTCTCTCTTTGATCAGTTTCCAACCATTGTTTCTTGTCCTGCCTTCAGGGACTTTGGAGAATAATTTGATCCCCTCTTTTTTGTGGCAGTTTTAGTTTCAGGCCTTTGATCATCTTAGTTGCTCTTCTCTGAATTTTTTCCAAACTCTCAACATCTTTTTTGTGATATGGTGACCAAAACTGGCTGCAGTATTCCAGGTGTGGTCTCACTAGGGTTCTATAAAGTGGTGCTAATACTTTGTGTGATCTTGATTCTATGCCTCTGTTTATACAACCCAGGATTGTATTAGTTTTTTTGGCGGCTGCTGCACATTGCTGGCTCATAGTCAAGTGATCGTCCACTAGGAGTTCAAGGTCCCTCTCACAGTTGCTGTTTTTGAGCCCACCTAATCTGTACTTATATCTTTGATTTCTCCTGCCTAAATGTAAAACTTTGCTTTTCTCCACATTAAAACTCATTTTGTTGGATAGGGCCCATTGTTCCAGTTTGTCAAGATCTTTTTGAATCCTGAACTTGTCTTCTGGAGTGTTGACTATTCCTGCCAGTTTAGTGTCATCTGCAAATTTGATGAGTTCTCCTTCTATTCCCTCATTTAAGTCATTGATGAAGATGTTGAAGAGTGCTGGTCCTAAGATGAAGCCTTGTGGTATCTCACAGCTTGCTTCTCTCCATGTGGATGTAGTGCCATTGAGGACTACTCGCTTAGTATGGTTTGTCAGCCAGCTACAAATCCATCTGGTGGTGATGTTGTCTATTCCACTATTGGTGATTCTTTCCTTCTTTCCTTCTTTCTTTCTTTCTTTCTTTCTTTCTTTCTTTCTTTCTTTCTTTCTTTCTTTCTTTCTTTCTTTCTTTCTTTCCTTCCTTCCTTCCTTCCTTCCTTCCTTCCTTCCTTCCTTCCTTCCTTCCTTCCTTCCTTCCTTCCTTCCTCTCTCTCTCTCTCTCTCTCTCTCTCTCTCTCTCTCTCTCTCTCTCTCTCTCTCTCTCTCTTTCTTTCTTTCTTTCTCCCCCCTCTCTTTCTTTCTCTCTTTCTTCCTCTCTCTTGACTCCCCCCCAATCCCTTTGTTGGCCCATTTGTCTTTGAGGGACCTGGGGTGTTCTTTTGATCAGTTCAGTCTCTCTCTTGGCACTTGAGTTGTGATTGGCTGAAAGACTTAGAAGGGGGGGGGAAATCTTTAATTAAGAAGATAATCTCTTCTTACAACTTTCAGTGGCTCCATTTCTCCAATCCCTTTTGCTTCCACTTCAGGACTGATTGTCCTCCAGCATAGTTTAGGTCTTTTAACTTCTCCATCCTCAAGGAGCAGAAGCTAGACTCTCATTTTACATTTCTTTGAGTTTGTTTCTCCTTCTGCCAATCATTTAATAGTCCAAATTTTTATGTTTTGGTTTCACAAACTTTCTTTTCCTTGTTTTGTTTTTGGAAGACAGATTATGTTTTGGATTGGTTGTTATCCAGGCATTTTGTTCCTTGTGTCCCTCTTCCATCTCAGCCACCCTTGGTGAGTAATCAGAGTTTTTTTGCTTTACTCTATAGACAGGCCGATAGGAACAATTGTGCAGAATTAAGTGCTTTTGTTCTTTGATGCCATTCATCACGAGCCCTTTACTGAAGTCAATATTTTGATAAATCAGGGAAACTCAAGAGAATTACTTTGAAACATGACTTCTCGCTTTCAAGATGAACCGTTCACTAACCTGGATAACTTCTATACTGCAAGGTTTCCAACTTCTATACTATAGCATTCACCAAGCTGTAGATTTATTTAATTTCTTTTCCATGTATGACTTTTACCCAATTTGGACAAACACTTTAGTGAATGATGTTGTAAAA
Organism: Bothrops alternatus; assembly: GCA_034064705.1. NCBI lineage: Eukaryota > Metazoa > Chordata > Lepidosauria > Squamata > Viperidae > Bothrops > Bothrops alternatus. The sequence goes on from JARGCV010000122.1 coordinate 3,420,033, forward strand.
AGTCATTGAAATTTCAGCTTGTTAGATTAATAATTGGATTGTAGGGGGAAGATCAGGCATCATAAGAGATAGGTTTCTGCAATTTCATTGCATTTCTTAATCTCAAAATGTCTGGTTTGCTTTTCATAAGTTTTCACTTATCGTTCTTAGAATACCGATCCAGATAAACTGGATCCATTCCAAGTAAGCAGAGAGTTAATTCAATTGATTTTTAAAATGTTTTTTCATAACTTTGTTACTAAAAGTATTAACAGAGGATAAAAGCATTTTATTTGAATATTTTTATTGAAACATTTTTCTGGAAAGGATGTCGAAAAATAAAGAATCACAATAAAAAATAATAAGCAGCATATTACCTTTAACTGGACAATTATTCACATGTGTAAGTTCTTATAAATATGTAACACTGCGCTTATCATAAGTAAAATAAATTCATTGACAGAAGTCCTTGATTCTCCCTTCCCATCACTTGATATTGTTTGCTGTCTATCCTTTTGAGGTTTAACTATCTTTCCATTGGGAGAGATCAATTCATTACAGATTACATTGCCAAGCTGTCAGCTATTTTGATTGATTGATTATATGCCATCAAGTTGGTGATGGTTAAATACTAAACATTTTTGACCACTTAATTTAACAGTGATTTCACCACGTACTAAATATAAAAGCATGCAAAAAAATTTTATATATATTTTTAATAAGACTCCAGAAATTATAACAAGAGAAATAAGCAGCAACTATAAATTTTAAGCTCAATCCACAGGTCAGGAGAATTTCATGTAAGTACAGGAGGATCCACTGTACACAGATGCACAACCTTTATCACCTTAAGGACCACCCTGGTAACAGTGACTTTTGTTTTTATTATCCCATAGAAGGAGCACTGTAATTTACTCTATATAGTGTTGTCCTTGAAGAAAATGTGGAAGTTAAAGCTGGAGCAAAATGCAGCTGCTTGCCAGAAGACATATGCTGGGGGAGGGGGTCTGCATTGACTTGATTTGTGGGCCAGTTCAAGGTGCTGGTAATTCCTATAAAGTTCTTCGTGGCTCAGGTCCTTCATCGTTGTAGGATCAGCTCCACCATGTAGAAGCTACTTATTGGCCATGCGTGAGGCGAAAAGGCAAGCTGAAGACCCTTCCCCGCTTGATCAAAAGAACCAGAAGGACGAATATACTCCATTTCCATGGCTGCTCCAGCTTGTCCCATCAAAGCCAGGCAGACCCCTCTCTCTTAATGTTTCTGAACTTAATTAAGATACGGTTCTTGCTTTAAGCCTTACATGTTGGGAAGGCAATATATTGGGAGCATTGTCTCTCACACTGGCTTTTGTGTGATTTTATTATATTTATTATGAATTCTTTTGATGGATTGTGTATTTGGAGTTTAAATAATGGTGTGTCTTTGCTTAGGATCATGTATACATTTTAATAAATGAATAAATAAAGGTTGAGGGCTATACTCTGGAAGGGAGGGAAAGAAGTTTTTTATGGGGAGAAGTGAGGATGTTACATCTTTATAAGGCTAAAGGCATCCATTTATTCCTTAACTCCCTAAACTGCCAACAATACTAAAGAGGGCCAACATTCTGGATCTCATCTATTTGTTGGGCAGGGCCTCCCTGACCTATAGTATTGAAGGAAATCCCTCATGTGTGGAATACCTAAAAACCTTGTGTTTACACCTGCAACTTATGATTTGGAAGCTCAATAAGAAGGTGAATGCTAACATTTGGGAAAATTCTGCTGCTGCAGTCTTTGCTGCAAAACAGCAAAGTACTGTATACTTGAACTGCTGATGTTTTTCTGGTGAGGAAAAAAACGCAGGACTCTTCCCCATTCTTAGAACTTAGAACATGGAGGTTTCCTAGTCCAATCCCCCGCTCGAACAGGAGACCCTATATAATTCTACACAAATGGTTGTCTAACATCTTCTTGAAAATCTCCAGTGAAGGACCACCCACAATTTCTGGAGGCAAGCCATTCCACTGATTAATAATTCTCATTGTTAGGAAATTTTTCATTAATTATAGGTTGGATCTCTCTTTAATAATATTCTACCCATTATTTCTTGCCTTGCCCTAAGTGCTTTGGAGAATAAATCAGTCCCCTTTTCTCTGTGAGAGCCCCTCAAATACTGGGAGAAAATTATCACATCACCCAGTGGTGGGATTCAGCCAGTTTGCACCACTTCGGCAGAATCGGTAGCTAATTTTTTGTTGCCCAGGCCCAGAATGGATTTCCAGAAGTGGTGTCCACACAGAGAACTGGTTGTTCACATATTTGAATCCCACCACTGATATCATCCCTAGTCTTTCTCTTCATTAGACTAGATATACGGTATCTAGTTCCTGCCACCATTCATCATACGATTTAGTCTTCAGACTTTCGTTGCTCTTCTCTGTAGTCTTTCTAGAACCTCAGCATCTTTTTTTTTTATTGTGGTGACCAAAACTGGAAGCACTATTCCATGGGTGGTCTTAGCAGCGCAGTATAAAGCAGTACCGTCACTTCACACGATCTTGATAGTATCCCTCTGTTGATGCAGCTAAGGACTGCATTGGCATTTTTGGCAGTTGCAGCAGAACAGTTTGTGCCTGCTTTTTGTTCCTGAGGACCAAGTCTGTTGTTCTTTCAGGAGTTTCTCCTGGTCCAGTCTTGAAATCAAGAGTTTGTGCTTAATGCCACTTCACGAAGGAGTTTAAATTGCAAGGAGATGATATCTCCCAGCTGACATTTGATGTGCTTCCTTATCCCGTTAGCCAGGCAGTTACCACCACTGCACATCTTCCAAAATACCCAAGCTTATTGAAAGATGAGATTTGCACTGAACCTGGTTAGACAATGGTAATGAATAGTGGCCAGATTTTTCAGGAATGGGTTGCAATCTGTGAAGAAATATGTACTTAGTTTGCCACTCCAAAATGACGAACATATCCATTTTGTGATATTTGGATGTCTGAGTCTCCATCCTACTAACAGGATGAGTTTTAGAAATGTTTTCATTGGCGGTCCTGCATGCCTTGTCTATAGCTGATAGCTCCTTCTTTCTGATCACATATGATGCAGGCTTTTTATGGCAGAATAATGTTTCATAGCAGTACTTAAACAACCTAACATTTTGTGGTGGAAGTCAGGGGGGCGTATGTCTGTCTGTTTGTTTATGTGTGGGAAGGTTGGGCAACCCAACTAATTAGAGCAATACAGTCTGACCTCACCCATTCATTTGTACTGGGATCCATCCTGATAAATCCCATCTAGATTACAGGTTAATTCTCCAATCTTTGTTACCTTAACAAATAGAATGGAATGACTCTATTTGGAGATTTACTGCATGGATTGTAGCTACATTGCCACACCAGAAAGGAGCTACCGTGTAATTTAATTTAATTTAAAAATTAATTAATTTAATGCCTTCCTTATTATGTGGATATCAGCCAAATGGAAAATGTTATACAAATATAAAGTAAGATCATGAGTAACCCCAGTGTCTATCCACTCATGCTTGTGATCTCAATTACCTCTTTAGAATAATAACATTGACCTTTTAAAAAAAAAGATTTGATTTGGTTAATGCAGATTTTATTGGTTGTTTGTTAACTAATTTGATTTTGTTTGGTTGATGGTTGCAATCTTCCCTCTCCCATCCTCATTAACCTCTATGAACGCTTCTCAAATAAATTCTTGAGAATGATATGAAAGAATTTGATTCAACTTGTGTCAGTGCTCAGGTTAATTCATGACTGAAACATACCCTTCAACACTTTACTAAACTGAAATTTATTCAGACAGGCAGATTCCTGTAGCTTAGCTGATAGGAGAACAATGCTACTTCCCTCTGTTCTAAACAGCAAGAAATCGGAAGAAACATATCATAGGTTTTCTCCAAAAATATGGCCTGCCGAAAGTTGAAGGCTTTTTAGCATAATATTATTTTTATAGTTTTTCTTCTTTGTGGTTGAAGGATATAATACAACTGGTATAATATAGCTACAATTGTTATATCACAATATATATAAAGATATATTCAACAAAACCTAACTAGGAAAAGTATCAACAAAATGCAAATGGTATCTCTTTAATAAATGTATCATTAAACAAAACCTTTATGAAAAAGTAGGCATTAAATGAATTCTCCAAGTGCTTTCCTAACATAATCTTATAGATAATGCATCTATGAAACTATACCTCATCAAATTAATCAGTGGGCAAGTGTGCTATTTTTTTAAAAAAAATGTTTGTGTGTGTTTTAGCAAATTACCAAATCAATGAAATGTGTAGCCTTTTGGCAGAGAGAGAGAAAGAATGAAACTTTTCCTATTTTTAAAACAGAAATACCTGGTATAGTCGAATGAAATCGGTAAATCCTGAGAATCATTTCAAAATAGGATAATAACCATAGGAATTTATATAATAGTCTTGGCATATGTTCTTCAACCATATAATTTCCAGCCGTGATACTTGTGATTTTGTCTGTGTTACCACAATAAATTTTACGTACAACGTACACCAAGGCAGTCTTGCTTAAGAGGTTAAATGTTGCTCCTTAAAAAAGGTTTAGCCAGAATGAGTGCCTTCCTCGAATTGTTATCTGGTATTGCCAACTAAAAGCACTCCCCGCAAAAAAATTCTGGAATAAATTAGATGTTAGCATGTGGGTAAATGATTAATTATTTAATCATAAAACCCTAGCATAGTAAGGAGTCATGAAAGCCATGGAGTCCAACACCCCCTCCCCTCATTCTTTGCAAGAATTTAAATTAAAGTGCCTCAAACAGAAGGCTGTCTAGCCCCTACTTGAGCACATCCAGGAAAGGGGTGGCCACTGCTTCTGTGGATAATTGATTCCTCTGTTGAATTGCTCTTACAGTAAGGAAACTTAAATTAGAATCTGCTTTTTATACTTTAAATCCAGCTTGAAAGAAGACAACAGGTCTTGATCTCCTTCTATGGGACATGTTCCCGTAATTTAAAGAAGATTCACCAATCCTTTCTCAAAACTAAATGTGGCCAGGTGTTCCTCCATAAGGCTTAGTTTTTAGCCGCCACTCAGATCATCTTTATTATCCTTCCCCAAACTTTCTCTATTTTCTCTGAATCCCTCTCAAAGTATGATGTCCAAAAGTTAAGAAAAGCACAAGAGTAGAATGATTACTTCGCCGAATTTGGAATTACCTTTTTGTTGATGAAGTCTAAACTGGGATTTTCTTCTTTAGTAGCTGTATATTTTTGCTGGCTCATATTCAGTTTTCAATCAACTACAATTCTAAAATAAAGTTTTTCATTTATTTTTTTAAAATATTAATAGCAAGTGCGGTTTTCACCCACCCCATTCTTTATCTTTCTCCTCCCACCCCACCTTAAGTAAAGCATTTCTATCAAGTTTCGTTCTGTTACTTTAATCCTCTTTAATCCTCTGCCCTTTATGGCAATGGACCAGGATACTTGCGGGACCGTCTTCTGCCTCATGAATCCCAGCGACCGGTTAGGGCGCATAGGGTTGGCCTCCTACGAGTCCCGTCTGCTAAACAATGCCATCTGGCAGGACCTAGGGCAAGGGCCTTCTCCGTTGCTGCCCCAGCCCTCTGGAACCAGCTTCCCTCAGAGGTTCGTACTGCTTCCTCCCTCCTAGCTTTCCGGAAAGTGCTGAAGACGCATCTATGCCGACAGGCTTGGGGCATATGAGCTGTGCTCTGCCCCTCGGCCCTAGGAGTGTCCCGCCATCAACGGCTGTGAATTGATTGTGTTTGTATGTGGTGTGAGTGTGGTTAATTTTAAAGTTTTTATTGTATTCTTGTTGTGAGCCGCCCTGGGTCTTCGGAGAAGGGCGGCATATAAGTCTGAATAAACTTAAACTTAAACTTTTCCCAACCTATCGAGATTGCGTTTCATTTTAAACCTGTCTCCTAGGGTGTTATCGAGGCCACCAATTTTGTACAATTGCACTTCCATAGGCATTGCCTCCAGCTTTTTCATTTAAAACACTAATGAAAATATTAAAGAGTAAAGGACGTAGGAATGGTCATTGTCATATTTCTTCAGTGTCCACTTAATTAGTGTCATATTTCTTCAGTGTCCACTTAATTAGTGTCATATTTCTTCAGTGTCCACTTAATTAGTGGGATATTTCAATTAGGGTATATAATACATATATAATTCCCATAGTTGTTTTTTTTTCAAATGAGATAAAATTAGCTTGGCAAAACTTGCCCTTTACAATCCATACCTATTTTTGGTAATTGCCACCTGTTCTTGACAATCTCCTCTGCAACAGAGGAATACAGGAATCTCCCTCAAACACATGGAAGAGCAGGACTCTGCTTCCTCTTTCTCCTCATGCCCCAAGTAAACCAGAGAAAGTTGTTCTCAGCCCCACTGGGTTCAGTGCTTTTTTTGTAAAAAAAAAAAAAAAAAAAGGTGCCAGAACTCACACATGTCATACAACCCGCCTTGCCTACCCTACAAGGTTCCATCCAAAAAAGGTACCGGAACTCCGTTCTGGGCTTTCTATGACAAAAAAAAAGCCCTGATTGGGTTCATGCTATCTCCTAAGGCAGGGGTCTTCAAACTTGGCCCTTTTATGACTTGTGGACTTCAACTCCCAGAATTTCTCAGCCAACGTGCCTGGCTGAGGAATTCTGGCAGTTGAAGTCCACAAGTCATAAAAGGATCAAGGTTGAAGACCCCTGATCTAGTCCCACTGTTGCATGACTCTTATTATCAGGAGGTTTTCTGTAAAATTCATTTACTTCTCTTAAATTCAAAGCTGCTACATTCTAGGGACCGAGGCTGTCAACTGATGGGCTCGTAATTATTGACCTCTACCCATCCAGCTTTTTTTAATTAAGACTTTCACAAAGCACTTTTGAGTTCAAGGGGAAAGAGTCACCAGTCCTGGCCATCTTATGCCACACGGAGTATTCTTTCCAGATACAAAGGACAGCACTGGCCAGGCTAATCTGCTACAGCCTGAAGTAGGTCTACATTTTTCTATATCAGCTAGGATTTCTGAGCCAGCAATGTTAAGTTGTTGTTGCTATTTTTTATGTGACATCGATTGATTCTATGGAGTGGTTTTCTTTTCCAGATATTTATTAATATTTACACCAGACTATATTTTATGTTGCATCGTATTTCTACTACATCGTCCCAGTACTTAATAACAGTAGGCGTTTGTGATAGTAATGTTGTTTTAGTCACTTTTGTTAGAATTTATAGACTGACAAATGACTGGTTGTAAATTTTGCAGGAAGGGCACTGTTCACTTAGGCACTCAATGAAATACACAATTTTATTAGAAGGCACAAAAATTCTTTCTTGCAATTGTACAAGCTTGTTCTTTCTGTAGGCATGTGATTTATTTGGTCCTGGAGATTTAAACATTTGAAGTAAAGAACTATGTATCTATGAATCGCAACTTGCCTATCCGTCCTTTCATCCTGTTTTTCTTAATTTTCTGGTCACTTTTTGTTGGTGTTGGTGTTGTTAAAAAAGACTGAATCAAATAATAGTTACGCAGCTGTGACTTTTCTGTGTTGTGCATTACCATACCTAGCACTCCTCCAATTTACCTCATAAACAACGAGCCTGTGAGGTGGATTCGGCTGAGAGAGAGTAATTCAATTATTGCAAATCCAGGCCTGCTTTCAAAAAAAATAAAATGAAAATTTTTAAAAACTCAAGACATTCATTTCTTAAAATTTGATCAGGCTGTAGACCAGGACAGGGAGATTAGTCCCTACAAGCCTTAGCTAATGGGATGCAATTGTCATGTGTGATGAGGTGAGGGAGGGAGATCTCCGCCAGGCGGGGGGGGGGGGGGAAAGACAGGGGGTGAACTGGGACAGTGCAGTGGAATTCCAGACATTCCCTTTGCTGCTCTCCATTGATGAAGCCTTTTCTCCTTTCCAGGTCAGTGAATAATTTCCTGATGACTGGTCCCAAGGTAAGTGCATTCCCTTTGATCTCCATTCCTAATTTCAAGAAGCACAAATCATCTGGACCTTGTTTCTTTCCTCCTTCTCAGATTTGATAAAGGTCAGGAGCGTGGCTGGATATTTGCAGGCTAAATTTGACTTGCAAACACAAGAAAACTTTTTTTTTTTGCTTTTTTAAATTCTTGCTCCAAAGAAGAGAACCCCGTGTGATTATTTAATTAAATCGTGGACGGGTCTGTGCCATTAATTCTTCAGTGGCAGCAGGAAAATTGGCTTGTAAACAGTAATACGGACGCTCTCAACTGACACATGGTATACACATCCCAGAATCTGGCTACTAAGGGTGTTAATTTAACAGAATAATAATAATAGAATAGCAGAGTGTTGGAGGTCTTCTAATCCAACTCCCTGATCAAGCAGGAGACCTCAACTTCTTTATAGTAACACTGTTCCTACAAAATATACACCTTGCCACAATAATTAGCGTTCCAGATAATTCAGTGTAAATTATTTTGATTAATGTACACGGGATTTGTTCAGAATCACCAGTTACTGTAGGTTGCTGGTGGGAGCCCAGTGTTTCCACTATGTGATGTTTACTGGCTGAATTACTTTGGACTATCAGACGTTTTTTATTTGGCAGCCTACTTCTTTCATATCAGTTCTAATATGCTTTGATTGGTATCTGTACCCCAGTTTAGATCTCTAGCTTCATAAAGCCACAGGTTCCTGATTATTCCCTTCACTGCATCTTCCTAGCAGCATGTTTGGCCAGGAAATTCTTCAGAGCCAATACTGTACTGTTAAAAGATTGTAAAATTCCGGCTCCTCAATGAGATATTTGGTTAAAAATTGACATCTTTTGAATACATTTTGGTCAGTTGTTATTTTTTTAAAATTCCTTACTGTTAATTTCCTTCGAGAAGATGGGAACTCCTAGTCCCCCTCCCTGCGCTTTGCCTAAAAATTGTTTTGGAAAAATAGGAAGGTTGATGATTTCACCAATTTGCCTGGAAGCTCCTTCTCTGTTCTGACCATCCTCCCCTTGCAGGCGTACCTCATCTACTCCAGCAGTGTTGCAGCTGGTGCCCAGAGTGGTATTGAGGAATGCAAGTTCCAGTTTGCTTGGGATCGTTGGAACTGTCCTGAGAGAGCTTTGCAACTCTCCAGCCATGGTGGCCTTCGCAGTGGTAAGGAAAATGATAGGGGGGGGGCTGCTTCCATTAGCTGTGTACCAATTATATTGTATTTCCATATGTATTATATTTCTCTGCTGGAATTGGATAAATAAGAGCTCCTTATGGAATAAGTTGTTGCCTGATATTCTAATGTCCTGCAGGTGTGTGCTTCTTTTAAACTGCAGGTAATCCTATCCCAAGAAGATATTGCTATCGTCCATAGCCATAACCAATTTGTCTACTAGTTAGAAAACAAGAAGACTAAGGCAGAAATAAGTGGACAGTCCTCAGACTGGAGAAAAGATTGGAGTGAGATCCTTTAGGAAATGAGATTAGTTTTTTCAAATGTGTTCATGAGCAGTCTGGGGACAGGAGAAAACATGGAGGTTGCTGATGGTAGCAAACCATTCTGGATAATAATAAAAAAAATTCAACATGGGATTACAAAGAACTTCAAAAGCTCCTACCCAAACAGGTAATCTGGCCTCAAAATGGCTGAAAGTAAGTGAAGCATGTTGCGCTTGGAGACTCAGCAGATAAGAGGATAGTAGTATACATAGCCATTTGTTATATGACACAGATAGAGATGTTTATTCTTTCTCAGTATTAAAATCTCTTTTAACTAGTGAAGTATGAATCAGCAGTGTGCTGCAGTTGCCAAAAAAAAAAATGCCAATGTAGTTCTGGGCTATATAAACAGAGGGACAGAATCAAGATAACATGAAGTGTTAGTACCACTTTGCAATGCCTTGGTAAGACCCCACTTGGAATACTGCATCCAGTTTTGCTCGCCTAGATGTTGAGGCTCTAAAACAGGAAGAACGGTTGCAGGAATTGGGTCTGTCTACTCTAGTGAAAAGAAGGACTAGGGATGACATGATAGCAATGTTCCACTATTTGAAGGGCTGCCACAGAGAAGAAGGGGGGTGTCAATCTATTTTCCAAAGCACCCGAAGGCAGGACAAGAAGCAACGGATGGAAACTAATCAAGGAGAGAACCAACCTAGAGATAAGGAGAACTTTCCTGACAGTGAGGACAATTAAGTGCAAAGGCTTGCCTTCAGAAGTTGTGGGTGCTCCATCACTTGAATTGAACTGAACTGAATATTTGGTCAAATGTACTTAGACACACAAGGAATTTGTCTCTGGTGCAAAAGCTCTCAGTGCACGGGCAAAGCAACAGAACAATTGTAGTCATCATCATAATACTAGATGGGGAGTAAAGAATGGAAGGATAAATAATAATACTACAGCCCTATTACATGGGTAAGTAGTGGAGGCTTTTAAGAAGAGATTGGACAGCCATTTATCTGAAATGCTATAAGGCAGAGATCCCCAACCTTTTGGGCACCAGGGACCGGTTCCGTGGAGAGAGATTTTTTTCACGGACCGGAGGGTGCGTGGTTTTGTGTGCTGCCTGCATCTCACGGATGGGGCTTTGCTTGTTTATGCGGACTGGTTGCTGGCATGCTGTGGCCTGGTGCCAGTCCACAGACTGGGGGTTGGGGACCCCTAAACATAAGAACATAAGAAGAGCCATGCTGAATCAGGCCAAAGCCCATCGAGTCCAGCATTCTGTGTCACACAGTGGCCCACCAATTGTACATGGGGATCTTGAGCAGAAAGAGAAGGCAAAACCCTCCCTTTCCCTTGACCCCCAACAAATGGTACTCAAGGGAATCCTGCCTGACTCAACCAACATAGAGGTGGCACATGGACATCCGTTTTAATAACCACCGATACACTTGGCATCCATGAATCTATCTAATCCTGCCTTGAAGCTGTCAAGGCTGACAGCTGTCATGACCCCTTCTGGAAGTGAATTCCATAAATCAACGATCCTCTGGGTGAAGAAATATTTCCCTTTATTTGTCCTCACTTTCTTAGCTATGAGCTTTAGGGAGTGCCCCCTTGTCCTGGTATTGTGTGATAGAGAAAATAATTTTTCTCTATCCACCTTTTCTATCCCATGCATGATTTTATACCCCTGGTGTAAGGTCTCCTACTTGAGCAGGGGGTTAGACTAGAAGATCTCCAAGGACCCTTCCAATTTTGTTATTCTGTAACATTAATTCCATTCAAACTAAATATTGGTCTGAACAAGCACTTGACTGAAGGAAGCACTGTAATTATAGAATTACAGAATTACTAATAAGCACTGGTTACGTTCTGCATAGTTCTACTACTCCAGAGGGTAAGGCCTGTTGAGAACTTTCTTGACCACTCCTATCAGCTTTCCATAAGCTACCGCCATTTGTCAGGGAAGGAGCCGGCCAGCACTTTTTTCACCTGTTGTCTTCTGACCTAAAGCTGCTATCTCCTTTTTCTTTTAACAAACTGGGAAAACCAATTACATATGAACAGACACTTAATGTGGCCACTGATAATTTAGGAATGGTAAGCTACTACTTCTTCTTTTGGGACAAAATTGTGCATGATAAGACAACATGCCCAAAATACGCTTAAAATATTTTCTTCAGTAGTTCTTTAATGAGCTTCATGAAAGCAGCTCCTGTGCATTAATGCAGGGGTCTTCAAACTTGGCCCTTTTATGACTTGTGGACTTCAACTCCCAGGATTCCTCAGCCAGGCACGCTGGCTGAGGAATTCTGGGAGTTGAAGTCCACAAGTCATAAAAGGGCCAAGGTTGAAGACCCCTGCATTAATGGGAGCTAGTTCTTTTTTTAAAAAAATTACTGTAAACAACTATTAATACGCCGCTCCCCTCACAGTTTTATATATTTAACAATATATTTCACTGAAAATCACTTTCCTCTCTGTCAAAAGGAATCCTGGACTGGACTTTCAATTGAAAACAAAAGCATCTTATAGATTTACCAGGCTAAAAAAAGTCATAGGTTCTACTGTTTTCTCCTAAGCTGCAGTTTCTTTGGCTAAGTTGTTGTGTAATTATTTCACAGCTAACCGAGAAACCGCTTTTGTCCATGCAATCAGCTCAGCTGGGGTCATGTACACATTGACACGAAACTGCAGCCTTGGGGACTTTGACAATTGTGGATGTGATGATTCTCGCAATGGACAGTTTGGTAAGAAGTAACCTCAACAGCACATTCCCTCTCTTTTCTCCACTGGCCTCTTGCCATGCTAAACTTCATTCTAAAAAATAGAGGAAAGAGAACAATAATGTATTTCAAACACACTCAAAAGCCTTTAAAAAAAATATGTGCAGGCAAAATGTCTCCTATTTGCATAGTTCTATTTATAGCTTTTCTCAGGTCAGGAATCTGAAAGCAGGTGATATTTATATAGCTATGCAGGTATCTTATCCAAGTATTCCTCCCCTTTCTGGGCTAATGCCCAGTAATTCTAATTCTTTTTTTTTTAATGCACTAAAGTTGAAGCTTTCTTCTGCTATCTATCGGCTTGATTACGCAAAGTATTTCCCAATGTAGGCAATAAAATTATCAAAGCCTTGCTTGGATCAGGAGATGTTCTTAAAACTGATTTTCCTATTGATTGGCATGGAAAAAGCCTAAATGGTAGCATCCTTTTGTTTTCTCACAAAAGGAGCTGAAATATGCAGAGGAGAAGGAAGAGAACAAATGGGCCAAATTTCACTGAAAGTAGTGTGAAGGTTTCGGAGCTACCTTTCTTAGTTTTCATGCAGACTTAAATTTCTCGGGTAAAATTTCAGACAGTGGGAAATGAAAAATGAGTAAGGAGGTATAAATAGTCAAATTCAAGGTTTGGTAGACAGTGAGGAAGGAAAATTGTTAATGCTTCTCCTGGATGAGAAATTGAGAAGAAAAGTAAAAAAGAAATAGTTTCATAAAGGTGTAGGAAATTAAAAGACCTGATGATCCCATGCAAATTTTTTTTACAATCTCTGGAATATTATTGTTAATCTGGTTACAATAAGATCCTTCGCTGGCTAAAATAAGTTAGTAGAACTGTTTCACGGATTCATCCCTTAAAATTAAAATCTTCTGTACCAAGAAAACATAATTTCAGCATTGCGTTGCATTTTTTTGGTTGTTTAGATCAGACATCTAGGTAAGAAGAAAAAGGAAGCAACTGGAATGGAGCAGCCATGCCACAATTTGTATGCTGTGACAGGGTGCCAATTTATTGCTGGACTAACTAAATAACTAAAAATAATATCTCACACTTTGGGGGGAAAAAAGGAGAGGCCTCTTTGCCAGGATGATTCCCCTCCCTACTGTGACATTTTGTGTAAATGGAGGATGAAGACATAGCCCAGTGGCACTCAGAGCCCTCTCTATGGGCACACACGCTATGTCCCGGAGATGGCAACTGTCCCTCTTCAACCAGCCGCCCGCTAACTGGCCGAGGTCAGTTGGCCGAATGCATCCTAGCACCCATGCGCTCGCTGGCCTCTGTGTGCAGGGGCTGATGGTGTCAGGCAGCAGCTGCCCCCTGCCCCTGCCTCACCTTTCCCAGTGACAATGGTACCCATGCCCTGCCTTGCCTTGCCTCACCCCGCAGGACGAGCCTCCTGCCCACCGCCCCACCTGCCAGAGACCCCCTACATCTCCCCCAACCCTGCCCGGCCCCCATAGATGTCCCTTCCCACAAGCAACATCGAGATGATCACACCCACATTGGCCACACCCACCCAATCTGCCATGACCACCACAGTCACGCCCATCCAGTGGGCCACACCCACCTGGCACCCGGCGATAAATAAGTGGGTTTTGGGTTGCAGTTTGGGCACTCGGTCTCTAAAAGGTTCGCCATCACTGCCGTAGCCTGTTTTTCTTACATGTGACTTAGTAGTCTTAGCAGAACAGTGATTCAGGATAAGCCAAAACTTGGCATGGAGGGGATTGGGGTCCAGAAGAATGAACATGTATTCTGAATCCCTTGCCTTGAACTCTGGGCTTCAGCCAGATCTGATGCTGTTCTTAGCCCACCCACTGATGTACCCCATCTAACAGTTGGGTGACACCTTTGTCTCTGCAGGAGGCCAAGGATGGCTGTGGGGAGGCTGCAGTGACAATGTGGGCTTCGGGGAAGCCATTTCGAAGCAGTTTGTGGATGCCCTTGAAACAGGGCAGGATGCCAGAGCAGCAATGAATCTGCATAACAATGAAGCTGGCCGAAAGGTAATCTCATTCCCATACACTGCAAGGAGAAAAGTCAGGAGAAGCAAGGGAGAGTCAGAGTCTTCCGGTGTCCGCTATGGGTAAATTTTTAACGAAGCATTTGGCCGCTGAAATAACCCTCCGTTTTGTGTTATCGGGGAATTTCAGTTGCTAGAATTGAAGAAAAAGCTAAAAAAAAGTTTGGGGTACTCCTGTATGTGGGAATGATCTCGGGAGGCTGAAGAGTCAGGTAAGAGAGAGCACAGCCTGCAGCTGCAAAAGTGGGGGAGCAAGGGGCTCAGAACAGACCCTCCCCTAAGTTTATCGGTCTATAAAGTATAACAATAGCAGAATTGTACTTTCAAACTTGCAAGATTCTCTTAATATAGTTTTACAATAAAATAATTTTAGCCAATCTGTTCGTGTTTCCTGTCTGGTCTACTTTGTGAAGCTGATAATTCCAATGTTATTCTGAATGTCCACTCGATGCAGAAAGGTAACATACCTGTGAATAATGTTAGGATGTAGATTGGGGCAAGTTGACTCTTGGCTTTGGAAATTCTTTGATTGCGCTGATTGAAGTATGATTTCTAGCTCTGCCAGTCATGAAAGGGGAGTTACTCATCCTAATACAAAATTGAGAAACCTTTTTCTTATCAAGTTCGGGGTCACCCAGCGGAAAAGTCAATCAATGTCTGAACTATTGCAATGCTTGGACCAGATTTCTCAAATATATTGTACAGGAGGGCACATTTCTCTTTCTCTTCCCTACAACTTCCTGCTTAGAATAGAATAGAGCTGGAAGGGACCTGGGAGGTCCTCTAGTCCAGCCCCCTGCTCAAGCAGGAGAACCTGCACCATCTCAGACAAATGACTGTCCAGTCTCTTCTTAAAAACCTCCAGTGATGGAGCACCCACGATTTTTGGAGGCAAGCTGTTCCACTGGTTGATTGTCCTCACTGTTAGGAAGTTTCTCCTTAATTCCAAGTTGCTTTTCTCTTTGATCAGTTTCCAACCATTGTTTCTTTTCCTGCCCTCTGGTGCTTTGGAGAATAATTTGACCCCTTCTTCTTTGTGGCAGCCCCTCAAAGACTGGAATGCTGCTATCATGTCACCCGTTTCCTCTTTCCTTTAGACTAGCCAAATCCAAGTCCTGCAGACGTTCTTTGTACATTTTAGTCTCCAGGCCTTTGATCATTTTAGTTGCTCTTCTCTGAACGTTTTCCAAAGTCTCAATATCTTTTTTGTGATATGGTGACCAAAACTGGTTGCAGTATTCCAGGCGTGGTCTTACTACCGGTAGGGTTTTATAAAGCGGTGCTAATACTTCGTGTGATCTTGATTCTATGTCTCTGTTTATACAACCCAGGATTGTATTAGCTTTTTTGGCTGCTGCTGCACATTACTGGCTCATATTCAAGTGATCGTCCAACTAGGGCTCCAAGCTCCCGCTCACAGTTACTGTTTTTGAGCCAGATCTCGCCTAATCTGTATTTATACATTTGATTTTTCCTGCCTAAATGTAAAACTTTGCTTTTCTCCACATTCAAATTAATTTTGTTGGATAGGACCGATTTTTCAAATTTGTCAAGATCTTTTTGGATCCTGAGCTTGTCTTCTGGGGTGTTGGCTATTCCTGTCAGTTTAATGTCATCTGCAAATTTGATGAGTTACCTATCTATTCCCTCATCTAAGTCATTTATGAAGATATTGAAGAGTACTGGGCCTAAGACGGAGCCTTGTGGTACCCCACTGCGTACTTCTTTCCGCGTGGACTACTTGATGAGTACGGTTTGTCAGCCAGCTACAAATCCATCCGGTGGTGATGTTGTCTATCCCACCTTTTTCTAGCTTACTAAGCAGCAGGTTGTGGTCTACTTTTCTCTCTTTCTTTGCCACAGGGCCGATCCTGTCATTAAGTATCATGAAATGGTTCTTCCTTCCAACCTGCAGCTTGACCCTCTTATGTTATTTTGTTTACAATGCACAATGTTCTTCAGAGCAGCTTGCCTCCTTGCATGCATTGATCTCAGAGATCCTATAAGTGACGGTGTGATGTGGTGTCATCCTTGTCCACACTATGCCATTCTCAGAGCCCTTAACCTGGTACCTGGGGTGGGCTGTTGCCCGGCTAACCAGAACTATAGCAGTTTCCCTGCTGCTTTCAGAAGCATGCAGGAGAAAGAAGTGGCAGGTGCTCTTTCCACGTGAAACAGTGTTGGATCCCCCTTGAACTCTTGTTTCTCACTACTCCACTCACCACTGACACCCTCACTGGTGTGTGCAGGTGCTCAACTATTAATGATTGAAATATCTTCAAATGTGCAAGAAAAGAGCTTCAATATAGAGAATATAAAACAGACATTCAGAAAATGACTATTTTTAAGAAATAAGATGAAACATAGAATTGTCCAACAAAACCTACTTCCTAGTGACATAGCTTGGAGATGATCTGGGAGCCTGTAGCACGGAAGGACTGAAGCTCTATTCAGAAGGGAAGAAGACTTGAGAAACAAACTATTGGATACGGCTAATGGACCACTTTTAGAGTGCAGACTTTTATTTGTTATTTACAGCAGGGCCAGGCAAACTCAGTATGAGCCTGGTCCCCGTTTTGCTGTCATGATTTGTGCTCCATTCATCATGCAGTTTTCAAATTGTATACCATCAGTCAACTGCAAAACAGGGGAAAGCCAAAGAGTCTGAGCGATTTATCATTATTACTTTTTAACAGTATTTTTATGCATATAGTAAAATACCATTTGCAATAACGAGCATGACTATCACTTCCTACCATCAAACCGGTTTTTTTTTTCTAGAGTTGACATGATAGAAGGAATAAATACTTGAGGAATCCAAATAATAGCTTTGGAAACTAATCACTCCATTCAGTCCTTCATTATGTCATGGTTCCGACAGATGAAACCCATCAAAAGAACCTCAAGGCAAAATTCTTTCTTAAAGAAACATTTTATTCAGGAAACAAAGTATCGGCACTACATAGTTGAACCCAAAACTAAATTCCCTTCCCCCACATACAAAGTAACAAGTTGCAAATCCCACCCTCATGAAGCAGTCATAAATCACATTCTCCAATTTGCCTGAAGCACCAGGCTCCCTCTCCAGCTTCTCAGCCCATCAAAACGTTATCAGTTTGTGTCCTTGAGTTCCCATGGAGCTGCATTATTATTATGGCTAGCTGAGCTCGTGTATTCACCCCATCCCCCCTTCTGCATCTAATTCCTAAACAGAAGAAAAAGCAAGCTGAAAGCAGAGAAAAATGGCGGCAATTTCCCTCAGTTGTCAGAGAGGGAACATCCATTGTCACAGCGTTGACACATTATTTTAATCTGGAGAAAGAAAGCAACTTGCTGGTAACATTGTACAAAATCCTGAAATATCTTTCTCGAAGGAATGACAAACATTTTCTTGTAGCCAGATGTTAAGACAGATTTTAGGCAAAATCTCAATTAATTTTCTATGTTGAACTGAAATAAGACATTCTTGTTCCTTAGTTTTGTTGCTTGACCTCTACTTTGTTGTTGCGTTAATCTCTAGGCAGTGAAAGGGACTATGAAGAGAACCTGCAAGTGCCATGGGGTTTCGGGCAGCTGCACCACCCAGACCTGCTGGCTGCAACTCCCCGAGTTTCGAGAAGTGGGGACATACCTGAAGGAGAAATACCACAAAGGATTGAAAGTAGACATACTGAAAGGGGTTGCCAACAGCGCTGCAAGTCGAGGCGCCATAGTGGAAACCTTCAGCTCAATCTCCAAAAAGGAGCTTGTCCACTTGGAAGACTCTCCTGACTACTGCTTGGAGAACAAGACTTTGGGCCTCTTGGGCACGGAAGGCCGGGAATGTCTGAAGAGAGGCAAGGCCCTGAGTAAGTGGGAGAAACGGAGCTGCCAGCGCCTGTGTGGAGACTGTGGGTTGGCTGTGGAGGAACAGCGAGCAGAAATGGTGTCGAGCTGCAACTGCAAATTCCACTGGTGTTGCGCAGTTCGCTGTGAGCAGTGCCGCAAACGTGTCACCAAGTATCACTGTGTACGCAAGGAGAAGGGAGAGCAGCACGGGGGCAATGTGCCCCAACGGAAACTCAGAAGGAAGCAGCCTTAGTGCTGACTCAGCATCCTTTGCTCTTTCACAACATCTCGTATTTTATTCACTTCTACTTTGTTTTCCATATTTAGATCTATCTATGAAAAGGAAGCCTTCGCCTATCTAGTCTTTAACCCCACTTTGGAGAACCCACTGGAAGACGTTTGCAGATGTTCCAGAAAAGATGAACATAGCCCCAAGGTGATAGACTGTTACGGAATGAGTTTGGCTTCCAAGCCAAAGGGAGAAGCTGAATGGATTTGGCCTCTGATTTTGCTGGGAGGGGATTTAGGTATTCCTCTCCTTGCAGACTCTGTGGCAGCTTGAAGGCACATATGAAATGAAGTCCACAGCCATTTGCCGTTCCCTGATCAAAAGATGCAAACTGACTGAACCAAAATAAAAACAACCAACCCACCTTGTCTGAAAATACACTCCTGAAAACTGTCTGAATCAGTTCAATTATTATTTTTTTTAATCACCATATCGAAGAATGAAAGTAGGGTATTTTGAATTGTTGGCAGGGGTTCTTGAGCCGTTCTGTTGACAGCTAGCTAAACTAGAGAGCCAGTTTGATAGAGTGGTGAAGACATCATGCTAGAAACCAAGAGGCCATGAGTTCTAGTCTTGTCTGAGTCAACAGTTGGATGATCTCGGGTGAATTTTTTTCTCTCAACCCTCGGAAGGAACAAACCACTTCTGAAAAATCTTGCCAAGAAAGTCTCCAACAATTGGACAATGACGGAAAAGAATAAAAAAAAAACCCTAGAGTAATATATTTTCAAAGGCTTTCTGTGTTAATATCAAATTTCCCTCTGTTGCAGATTTGTTGACCAAGTCTGAAAAGGCCAACATACAAAGTAGTTACTCCCAACTACAACCATTGTTTACAGAAAGGGAATCCAGCCATGTATCCTTGTTTAACCTCTCAAGTTTTGATGCTTCCTACCGGACTGGAATGTCACGTCGTGCTTACAGTCAGAAATATTCTCAGATCTGCAAATCCAAATCTGATACTTTAAAATAGTTTCCCTTCTTGCATAGAGTTTTGTTTTGGCATCTTAGAGCTCTAGAGTGAATTAAACAATTTTTATTTGGGACACCTGACTGGGGTAAGAGGCATGTTAGGAGAGAAAGTGTTGCTGAATTATGAAATTATCCTATTTATAAATAATACGCTAGCCTATGTTAGGAGGGAAAGGGAAGGAAAAGGCTGCCAAAATGGAATATAATTTTAAGGAAAATTTGCCATATTTTTAGAAGTAAAAATATTTGTGACACATACTGTGTCCTAATTTCAGACAAAATCTACTCAGAACCTTTCCATGTGATGGATTGAAATTTGTTACACATTTGTTGCTCATTTGATGGTTCCAGTAGTTACTGAACTTAAGAAGACAGATAACCATGTCTTCTATTTGTAATCCTTCCAAATCTTTGAACCTCCCTCCCTCCCTTCTCTTTACAGGGAATATTTATGAGAGGAGCAAACACTATACTCAGATTCCATTTGGTTGAGTTCACACAACATACTTTACCAGATTTAATAAAGACATAGCAGATGATCTACATAGCTGCTAAATTGGCCAGAATCATCTTGAAATTGTTTCATGGGTTAGCTTCCATGAATCCAGCCCATATGGTCACTTTATCTTTCAAATTTTGTGTCAGCTCAGTATTCAAGAACCAGATTAGATAGATTACGTGAAAATACAGTATCTTCCCTCAGTGAAAGACAGAAGTTGCTTTCACAGAAGCAGTAACTATACTTGATCCTCTGACTTTTGATTACTACCAATAGCATCTGTGGTGGAGGATGGGTGGGGTTAACATCTGCCAGAAGGCAGCTGCAGTATCATGATCCAAACCCTACCCCTTTTGTACACCTGTATGAAAGAGGCTGAGCTTGGAATGTGAGAATATACTGATCATCTTGCAATGATGCCCCACATGTTACTAATTATTAGCAGATGCAGATCATTGATTCTGATCCACTTGCAAAAAGATACAACAAACTCATGTGATGAGGGCTGCCCCAAACAATGTCACAGTAGGAGGAAGATACTACTATATTACTGAGACTGTTGGGACTACCAGAAGTTCCACTTAAAGTGCTTTTGTTTCAGGTCACTGGAAAATGAGGAAAGAACAGAATGAGGAAAAACTAACAGGACATTTGCCGAATAAATTAATAGAGGGGAGATTGACTGAACAGAATTCCACCCAAATAAATGGTAAAATATGCTGCAATTTTCAATGTTTAGCTAAGATTCGGTGTATATTCTCTACGATAAGAACTCAAAGAATTTTACTTGAAAAAATTCTTCCTTTCTGGTAGAGATTCTAGGCTTTGGGGGGGCTTCTCTTTGATCATCAACAGTGCAGTGCAGTGTAAATAAGGGTTTTAGAGACTCCAGCTGGAAAATGTCAAGGTGCCATTTGACCTTCTTAATCAGCTGCTGTCTCAAATATTCTGATTTAGTGATCCCATGACTCCCTCTCTCAAGCTTCTTCAGATACCTTGAACATGAGCTAGTGATTTGCTTGGATTTTCCTGAGAATTCTTAGCTAATTCTTGGCTTCTACGTAGGAACAATCTTCCTAGCATTACGCTGTAAGTACCAGTAATAAGAATACACTTTGCAGTTGTGAAACTGAGAGCAAGTATTTGTAAACAATAGTGTGTTGTTGATTTAAAAGATGTGAATTATCACTGGCCATATTTGAGGTGAACCATGTACATCAGACATGTCAAACTCACGACGTCACGTGGCATCGCGCAACGTATTGGAGCAGCAGTTCTCAACCTATGGGTCGCGACCCCATTTGGGGTCAAATGACCGTTTCGCGGGGGTCGCCGGACACCACGGTCCGCCATTTTGTTTTGGTTTTTTTTTGTCGCGCGCACCACGCATGCGCAGTTTGGGCCGTCGCGCGTGGGCTGCGCATGCGCGGATCGGCCCGTCGCGGTCCGCCATTTTGTTTTTTGTTTGTTTTTTTCATCGCGCGCGCGCTGCGCATGCGCGCATCAGCCCGTCACGGTCTGCCATTTTTTTTCATCATGCGCGTGCTGCGCATGCACGGTTTGGGCCATCGCGTGTGCGCCGCGCATGCGCGGATCGGCCCATCGCGGTCCACCATTTTGTTTTTTGTTTTTTTTGTCGCGCGTGCGCGGCGCATCAGGGTCACACCGCGCATGGGCGGCGCAAGTGGGGTCTCAACCTGAAAAAGGTTGAGAACCGCTGTATTGGAGCTTTTTCACCATTGCCAGCAATGGGGGTGGGTGCGGCTCCGGTATGATGAAACCTGTCTGCAGGCTGGCAGTTTGACACCCCTGATGTACGTACTTATTTAAGTGCTGTGTTGGAACATTACCGGCATCTATACTAGCTTGTAAGCAGCCTGGGGGGGGTCTTACTCTCAGACTTTTCATTGGAAAACTGGACATCTAGATTGATATTCTATGTCCAATCCCACTGTTTCAGAATGAAATCCTCACCATGAAAACTTCTTTCTTAATCACTTCCCGAATCTTCCCCCTTCCATGGCATAGAAAATTAAGATATAAAAAAAACTAAGCACTTTGAAGTTTTATTGCACAGCTAACATTATTATTTGCTCTTGTGAGTTGTGTTTTCTTTGCTGGACTCATAAAATAACTACAACCACGGATGACCTGTACTGTGGATTAGTTATCCAAATTTGTGGTGATACATTGGGAATTTTCTGTAGGTTCAGACAGAAAACTATCTATTTCAATTTTTCTTGTTAATTTTCCCAAGAAAATTAGGCACAGAGTTTTTAAGCCTGTTATAATAAAGAGCTTAGGACTTAACCAGTAAATAAATTGAAAGTTAAGTGATGCTTCTTTTCTAAACATTAAGGTGCCTGATAAATTTGCCATGTTCAGCCTTCCACCTCTGAAGCATGAAAGGCCTCCAGTGGGAGGAGCACAGAGGAACATAAAAGGAATATATTAGGATTTGTTCTTTATCTTACCTATATGCTGCAGATGCCTGTACTTCTGTGTTCATCATTCAAGTCTGTTTAAAAAGGGTGGCAGGGAAAGAAAATAAGGAGCTGGGAGACTGAGGAATTGAGACTACAAACTGAATCAAGAGGAGCCAAATAAGTTGCCAATGGCTGTGTCATGCTAGAAATGAAGAGAGATTTCTGTCTCAAGCACAACATAAGTTAATAATAATAATAAAGTTGGAAGGGACCTTGGAGGTCATCGAGTCCAACCCCCTGCTCAGGCAGGAAACCCTACACCATTTCGGACAGATGGCTGTCCAGTCTCTTCTTAAGAACTTCCAGCGTTGGAGCATTCACCACTTCTGAAGGCAGGCTGTTTCATTGGTTAATTGTTCTAACTGTCAGGAAGTTTCTCCTTAGTTCTAGGTTGCTTCTCTCCTTGATCAGTTTCCATCCATTGCTTCTTCTCCTGCCTTCAGGCGCCTTGGAAAATAGCTTGACTCCCTCTTCTTTGTGGCAGCCCCTGAGATATTGGAACACTGCTATCATGTCCCCCCTCGTCCTTCTCTTCGTTAAACTAGACATACTCAATTCCAGCAACCATTCCTTGTATGTTTTAGCCTCCAGTCCCCTGATCATCTTTGTTGCTCTTCTCTGTACTCTTTCTAGAGTTGACCAGTCTTTGGTCCTCTATCTATGCAGCCTTGGCTGAGGACTGAGTATTTGAGTGACAGTTGAGGGATGGTCAAATTCAGCTGCTTTGTCAGCAAAGGAGAGGAAATCACCTTTGTCTGCCCTCTCTCTGCTATGCTTGTTGAATGGCTGAAAATAAGGAGCAGTAGAAAGGCTTTGCTTGATGGCCCATTGACTCTTCTGGAAGGGGCATCTGCTTCAGCCCATCTCAAGGAGAGAAGGCAGGAAAGGCTGTTTTAAGGGAAAGCCTCTTGAGCAGGGGTCTTCAAACTTGGCCCTTTTATGACTTGTGGACTTCAACTCCCAGAATTCCTCAGCCAGTGTGCCTGGCTGAGGAATTCTGGGAGTTGAAGTCTACAAGTCATAAAAGGGCCAAATTTGAAGACCCTTGCTCTTGAGTATTGAAGAACAACAGAGGTTATGCTCTGATTGAGGGAAACGGGGAGCTTCTGAAGTCTGCTAAAGTAGAACACAACAAATATATCTGCAAGTAGTTTGTATAGTACAGTTCCAATTTTGAGCCTGAGATGAAAGATTCATTATATTATTTCCATAGTCCTTTAAAAAAAAATACACATGCCGATATAGTAGATGGTAAAGTGCAGAACATGCGTGAAATAAACCAAGTTCAAATCCTTTTTTGATCTTCAAATTCACCGGAAGAAACTTTAACGAGAAATAAAATATGGTTGAAGAAGTCCACAAGTCCTCTCTTGATCTTCTGGGAATAATGATGATGATGATAGAACTAGGGAAGATAACAAAATACAAAGACCTGCAAGTAGAAACAGAATGACTGTGGCAAAGGCAAGCAAGGGTAGTACCAATAGTAATAGGTGCCTTGGGTGCAATCCCAAAACAAATGGAACACCACTTGAAAACCATTGGCAATGACAAATTCGCCATTTGTCAATTGCAAAAGGCGGCTTTATAGGGAACAGCTTCCAGCCTGCGACGATATCTGTAACACCATGAAACATCCAGATCTGCCTATCCTTGGTAAGGACTCGATAGGTAGACAAAAATGCCAAACCCAGCCTGAACAGTGTGAATAATAGTAGTAGTAGTAGTAGTAGTAGTAGTAGTAGTAGTAGTAGTAGTAGTAATAATAATAATAATAATAATAATAATAATAATAATAATAATAAAAGCAAGGGTAGTACCAATAGTAATAGGTACCTTGGATGCAATCCCAAAACAACTGGAGCACCACTTGGACATCTTTGGCATTGACAAATTCGCCATTAGTCAATTGCAAAAGGCAGCCTTACTAGGAACTACTTCCATCCTGCGAAGATATCTGTAATAATATCCAACATCCACATCTGCCTATCCCAGCTCCTTGGTAAAGACTCGATAGGTAGACAAAATTCCAAATCCAGTCTGAACATCTGGCTGACTGTACGATGATCAATAATAACAACAACAACAACAACAACCACAACAATAATAAATAATTTAAAATGTCAGTCCAACAAAAAATTGCTTCATAGCAAAGCAGTTCTGGTGCTCTGCCCCGTCTCCTCTGGTTTTTCATTTTCTCTTTTAAAACTGGTCAGCGTTCCATGGCCAAAGCATCTTCACGCCCACTTCTGTTTGCGCTTTCTTATTCTTCTTACTTCTGCAAACCTCACAGCTCTCCTGAACACACTGTAGTCAAAACTATTCTGTCTGAATGGTCTGGCTATAGCCACAAAGGCCAGGGCTTGTAGAAAGGGAAGTCATTCTTAGAATAGATCATGGATAGGAAGGATGAAGAATCGGAAGTATTGGTCCATGGGACTAATTCAGCCTAGAAACCTCACTGTGGTCCAGCCGTGCCTCCCGCATTCTGTTTGACAGAGGGAAGAAGGGAGTAAGGGGGGGGGCAGGCACAGGTAACCAATAAATTCACCTACTTTGGGCTTCATCTTTGTTTTCTCAAGAGAGAAAGGGGGCAAAATTCCTGGGAGACACCCCCCCTTCTACATAGAGAAATGAATAATGTCACAAGATAAATCTCCATGTGTATTTCTTTTTATATATATATATATAAATTTTATATATATATATAAATTCAAGTTAAATGCCATTCAACTTAATACAATCATTTTAAATTTGTAGACCTTCTTCACTCTGTATATCCAAGTTTAACTATAAACCAACTACATTTTAAAAATTTTAACTTTCACTTCTTTTCAGATCAATCCATTGGACATCAAACAAACAAGTCATCTTATTAAAATTAATAATTTTCATGTCGATACACCCATCCCTTCAACAAGTACATTCTTAGTCTATTTGATATATATCTTCCTATAATCAATAGATAAATATTTGTATATGTAAACCAGGGGAAGATTCAAGCTAACTGCTATCCAACTTAATACAATCGATTTAAATTTAAATTTGTAAACATTCTTCACTCCTTGTGTCAAGATTTAACTATAAGCCAGATACATTTTCTTTGATTGGTGTTTCTCTTGTATGTAGTCTATCCACTGTTTCCAGTCTATCATATATTGTTCATTTGAGCGATCCTTCAAATATGCTGATATTTTAGCCATTTCTGCCAAATTTATTACTTTCAAAGTCCATTCTTCTATAGGTGGTATTTCTGGCTTCTTCCAGTATTGTCCCACCAACAGTCTCGCTGCTGTGATCAAGTTCAGAATTAAGTTCATCTCTGTGGTAGTGCAGTCTTTTATGATCCCTAACAAAAACACCTGAGGTAGAAATTCAATACGCTTTTTCAAAATGGTTGGGAGTGTCCACCATATTTTTCTCCAGAAGGCTTTAATTTTTCTACATGTCCACCATATCTCCATGTGTATTTCTATGTGGCCTGCCAACGTTTGATATTCATAAAGATGTTCTGAAATTCAGCCAAAGGTCAGGGTTTTTAAGGTTTTTGAGATGGTGAAGCATTATTCTGGGCTATTAATGAAGTGACAGATCAACATGGGTACGGCTGGAATTTCTGCAAGGCAGGTTGGGTGTCTATGATGTCTTTAAAAAGTCATATAGCTTTTTTTTTTTTTTACTTTCCTAAGGAATATTCCTGGATAAGTAAATTAAAAGTAAGAATCCCATTTCTTATGATACCTGAGCAGGGAACACTGTTATTCTGTTTTGCTTGGTTTCAAGATCATTTATCTAACTGTATGTGTCAAGTGTCAGACATACTTTATGCAGACAGAGTAACTATGAAGTTTTTATACAACATTGGAAGGATACATCTCCCTGATTTCATGGGTACTCTCAGGATATGGTGAAATAAGTCAAAAATGGGAACAGTGACAGCCCAATCAAATTCTTGTTTTTTTTAATGTGTGTTTGCATGTGTGACAGACATAAAAATAGATATGACTTTAATATCCTCACAGCTGTCAACTCGACCTGTGTACACCCAACCTGATTTACAACACCAGATCATTGTGAGATGTTCTTTGACAATTTGAACTGATTGTTGTTGTTTTTTGTTTTGTTTTTTTGATACAGTATATCCAAGCACATTGGTACGATTTTTCTCGGGTTAATGTTACATATTTGCAAGCTGCCTTTCTCTCCCCTCTTTCTAGTATATTATATCCTTTCTACCTCTCAATTCATGATATGAGTGGATGCTATTTTGTAGCAGTTTTAATGTATTGTTACTGATATTTGTACTCTTCTTTTCTTCTATAAGTTTAATAAAGGAAATTTAGCACAAAAAGAAAAAAACAGAAAAAAGAATGTGATAGATATTGTCATTTGCCCTTCATTAAAAATGACTGCCCAAGGATCTAGTGAAAGCAATACATATTTGCCGTTGTGTATTTGTCTTTGAATAAAGGCAGAGTGTTGATTAAGAGGTTGAATCTTCAAGCAGCAGGCAATCTGGAAGATTTCTTCTCCAAACAATGCAACATAAAAAAAAAGCAAATAGTCCCTGAGAACTTGACCTTCAATTTCTGTAGTATGCATAGAGGCTGTTACAAATATTTTCCAGTTTATGGTTAAAATTTTCAAAATCTCTATTCTAGGAAAAGCCAATGGTTGCATTTAAAATGGTGAATTTCTGAACTTTGTAGAGTTTTCCCTGTCTTTTATAAATGTTATTGCAGTTGTTAGCTTTACAGTCTAGGAAATTTATCTGTGCACTTTGAAAACATTATATTCAAGCATCAAGATAGTATTTAAGTCTCAGATACTTCCAATCTTTTACCTTAAAATATTTTTGTCCATCTTCTATATTTTCAGTATATTCCAGGTATTGTTTGAATTTATATTTATTGGAAGAAATGAACTTGAGTTGATTTAGATATCCCCCTGATTTTATCTTGGGAAATTCTTTGAAGTACTTGATTTGTTCACCCATTTCTTCTGGGATTACTGTATTTGAGTTTATATTTGATTCCTCCATTATTTTTTTTTGTAAATCAGGTTGATGAATTGTGTAACCATGTTCATTCTGTAAAACTATGATTGTTGACTGTTGTCTTAAGACATTTGACTTTGCTTCCTCTATTGTGCATCTTCTGGCATCAGTTTTAATCCAAACTTCTAACATAATTGTATTAAAATCATATGTTTCTGGCATAGAATTGCCATAAAGAAGCAGAAAATGTAGTTGATATTAAATAAAACCAAATGACAAATCATGATTCACAGAGATGGAAGGGACTCCAGGAAATATCTAGTCCAAACCCCATAACTTCACTGAAAGGGAACAGACCACTTTGTGAGAGAAATCATCCCACTGGTTGATACATTTTACCACAGGAAGGAAATTTGAATTTCAAGATACCCATTTGACGACAATCATTTTGAGACTCGTATCTTTCTCCTCAACCTTCTGCTATATTTCTGCATTAGAAAATTGTAGAGAACATCTTCTACAGCAGGGGTATCAACTCGCAAATGTTGTGTGACGTGTTGCGATGTATCGTGACTTTTTTTCCATTGCCGGGCAATGGAATGGGTGTGGTTTTGCTATGATGCATCCGGCCGGTGGGCCGGCAGTTTGACACCCCTGTTCTATAGTCATACAAGCACTGTTGTGCTAAAAGGACAGGCTTCTTATTACTTTAATGATGGCTGGATGATGCTATGAATATACTACTAAGCCTAGTGCAGGGGTAGGCAACCTCGGCTCTTTTATGACTCGTGGACTTCAACTCCCAGAATTCCTGAGCCAGCCATGCTGAGGGGAAAGGGAGAGGTTTCCATGCTGAGCCATGCTGGCTCAGGAATTCTGGGAGTTGAAGTCCACGAGTCAGAAAACGGCCTAGGCCTAGGCCAGAGGTAGGCTCTTTTATGACTCATGGACTTCAACTCCCAGAATTCCTGAGCCAGCATGGCTCAGCATGGAAACCTCTCCCTTTCCCCTCAGCATGGCTGGCTCAGGAATTCTGGGAGTTGAAGTCCACGAGTCATAAAAGAGCCAAGGTTGCCTACCCCTGGGTTTGAGAGAGCAAACGCTGGAAGCCTTTTTCCATCATTGGGCCAGTATTCTGAAAAATGGCTTCCATGGGAAAGCCTCATGGAAGTTGCCACCCAGTTGCCTGAACCACAAGACGTGCGGTAAACAAATTACATACATTGTATTGATAAAATAAAATTGTAACAAACTTGATAAGTAAATAAAAAAAATAAACTTATTCGCATTCTGAAAAGTGCAGAAAGCAGAATTTCCCCAGAAGGCATTTGGTTTATAGTACCAAGTGCCGTCTGAGATGCTGGTTTCTGTATTTTTGATTGCAAGTATTCATTTGTTTGTTGTATTTCCTACCCAGGGGTAGGCAACCTTGGCTCTTTTATGACTCATGGACTTCAACTCCCAGAATTCCTGAGCCAGCCATGCTGAGGGGAAAGGGAGAGGTTTCCATGCTGAGCCATGCTGGCTCAGGAATTCTGGGAGTTGAAGTCCACCAGTCATAAAAGAGCCGAGGTTGCCTACCCCTGGCCTAGTGGGAAAGGCCTAATTTTCCCTTATTGTTTAGGTCTGGAATAACTGATCTTCTTGGGCCTTCTTTAACCTGTAAGGTTCAACCTTGATGGACTTTGTCTTCTGATAAATGACAAGGTAAAGTTCCCACTACTATTGTAGAGTGCAATATTCATTTATTTCTCACATTTATATTCTGTTGCAATCATAAGCAGACATTTAGTGCCTCATAATATATGGAAATACAACAAACAAATGAATGCTTGCAATCAAAAATACAGAAACCAGCATCTCAGACGGCACTTGGTACTATAAACCAAATGCCTTCTGGGGAAATTCTGCTTTCTGCACTTTTCAGAATGCGAATAAGTTTATTTTTTTCATTTACTTATCAAGTTTGTTACAATTTTATTTTATCAATACAATGTATGTAATTTGTTTACCACCCGTCTTGTGGTTCAGGCAACTGGGTGGCAACTTCCATGAGGCTTTCCCATGGAAGCCATTTTTCAGAATACTGGCCCAATGATGGAAAAAGGCTTCCAGCGTTTGCTCTCTCAAACCCAGGGGTAGGCAACCTTGGCTCTTTTATGACTCGTGG
Source organism: Bothrops alternatus (assembly GCA_034064705.1). Classification (NCBI taxonomy): domain Eukaryota; kingdom Metazoa; phylum Chordata; class Lepidosauria; order Squamata; family Viperidae; genus Bothrops; species Bothrops alternatus. The sequence goes on from JARGCV010000122.1 coordinate 3,449,491, forward strand.
ACTTCAACTCCCAGAATTCCTGAGCCAGCCATGCTGAGGGGAAAGGGAGAGGTTTCCATGCTGAGCCATGCTGGCTCAGGAATTCTGGGAGTTGAAGTCCATGAGTCATAAAAGAGCCTACCTCTGGCTTAGGCCTAGGCCGTTTTCTGACTCGTGGACTTCAACTCCCAGAATTCCTGAGCCAGCATGGCTCAGCATGGAAACCTCTCCCTTTCCCCTCAGCTGGCTCAGGAATTCTGGGAGTTGAAGTCCACGAGTCATAAAAGAGCCAAGGTTGCCTAGCCCTGCTCTAACCTCTCGAAAATGAGGGACAACCAACTGCTTCTCCTGGGCATGATTGACATTTGAGTCAGCATGCTGTGAAAATCACTCAGAGGATTTCATTGGACCTTGTGTCAGAGTGAGTACAGCACATCTCAGCTATTCATTAAAGCAGTCTGTTGGTTTTCAGACTTCTGCACTGATCTGAGATAATAGCGTGGGGGTGTGGCTGCTTTAAGAATTGCATTAAATATAATCAGTCAAGGCTTAACATCAGTGGCAGATTGACTGACAGCTTTAGTGGGTAGCTGAGGAGTACTGTTATTCAAGGAGGAACTGAAATATGTCTAAATTATTTTCAAAGTGTTCAAATCCTATTATACAAGATTGTCATGATATGAAATAAGAGCGAAGTCAATACTTTCAGCCCTCAATCTAAAGCCTAGTGGACAAATTCATGTGGCCATAGCTGGCATCAGAGATTTCTGAGAATGTGACCATCCTTCAATTGGTAATATTCATTCCTGCTCCATCCTTTCTGCTTCTCAGACCTAAAATTTCTCAGACCAAGAGGCCTCCTTCATATGAGACCATACCATACATTTCAGAACAGTATTGATGCTGATCTTGACAAGCTAGTCACATAGAATCGCGCACACGCTAAGGCTTCCAGATCTAAGCTTTAAAAAAATCTGGACAATCATTGCAAAAAAGGCAGATAATAACTTTATGCTGCACCAAGATGTTTCCCCCCCCCAGGTCAGAGAAATAATAATTCCACTCCGCTCTGCATCGATCAGATTCTGCTTTGTCTCATTCTGGGTATTTGACTTCAAAAAGGTTTCTGATTAACTGGTTGCAAAGGGAGACAATGAGGGTGAGAGTAAGGGAACACTGAGGAAAGGCAACTGTAGGGAGAATATGAACAATAACAACAACAACAACAAAAAGATTTCTTGTAATATCCCAGAACTCAAAATAATAGAACAGTTACAGGATGCTAATGGATTATGATTGATGAATAACAATAAAACTCACAAATGAAAGCAAATATACGCGTCCCAGGATAATGTTGCAGGATCCAATCTGGGTCGGTCACTGGGACCAGACGTTAAGTCTTTTGGACTCGTGCTGGAGCCCACCCTTGAGGGAACTTCTCTCTAGCAGAGAGTCCAAAAGCTTGGACGTCTAAACCTCTGGTCCTGGTGACCAACCCAGACTGGATCCTGCAACAATAAAACTCTTCCTAATTGTAAAACATCACTATCAGTGACTCATACACAGGACTGTCTGCAGGGTGTGGCAAAAAAAAAAGCAAGCCAGGGTAGCAGCTGGGATGGTGCGACTGAAGCTCTACATAAGTCAGACACGTATTATCATGTTTGGTGGACATGTGATAAAGTAAAAAATTATTGGAAAAAGATACATACTTGTTTAGAAAAGATGTCGGAAGAATATGCAGATTTTAAACCTGAACTTTTTTTTAATTAGGTATAATGCCAGAAAAGACTAACAAACAAAGCCTATATTTGATTTTACACCTCACAACAGCAGCAAGAATAATATTTGCGCAATATTGGAAAAAATAAAGGGATACCATCAGATGAAGAAATAATTAAAAAAAATACTAGAATGAGCAGAGATGGACAGATTGATTATGAAACTAAAAGAAAAAGAAGAAACAGAATATTATCCAATTTGGGACTTATTTTACCGATGGCTAGAGGAAAGAATAAAGGATTAGGAATTAAATATGTATTAGCGTATCTAAGCTCAAGACAGCACGTTAGTTGAAAAATTATTACTGAATGTATGGAAAAAATTAATAAAATCTTATTAAAAAAACTCTTCCTAATTGTAAAACATCAGTTATCAGTGACTCATACACAGGACTGTCTGCAGGGTATGGCAAAAAACCCAGGGTGGTAGCTGGGATGGTGCAACTGAAGCTCTTGTTTTGCGTGACCCATGCAGAGAGCCCCCCATCCCCACCACCAACCCCCCCAAGATATTTAGTAGGCTTCTCTTTTCTGGATATGTTTAACTGGAGGCTTTAATGCTTTAATGTGGATTCTTTCAGTGAGCAGAAAATGGATGGTTTAAGGATCAACCTGAAAAAAATATTGGCTTTGGAATGATCCACCAATTTTGAAAGTCTTTTTCTCCTTGAGGTTAATTAGGGAGCTACAGCAGATAGCAGGTGAAGTCAGACTGACTTGATGCCTGAGGGGCAAAACTGCAGACTATAGAATTGCCTTGGTGTTTCTAGGTCAGTGGTGGCGAACCTATGGCACGTGTGCCAGAGGCGGCATTCAGAGCCCTCCCTGTGGGCACGCACGCCATTGCCCCAGCCCTGCCTCCCCCACGACCCCCTCCTAACCAGCAGCCCCCCTGGAGGAGAGTCGCCCCCGAGCACGGTCCGTGTGGAGCAGCATAGCCAATGACATGGCAGCCGGGCAGTGGGGACAAGACTCCGCCCTCAGGCCCCGTCACAGTTGCACAGTTGATGCTATGGGGCGCAGGTGGAGGGTGTGGCCACCATGGCGCTGCTGGGCCACCATGGTGATCTGCGGCAGGCCGTGGAGGCGGTGAGTGGCCCTGCGGCAGGCCTGTGGGTGGGGTGGGGATAGAGCGGGGGCAGGCTGGGGGTGGAGCAGGGATGGAGCAGGGGCAGGCTGGGGATGGGGGCGGTTTTTGGCCACTCGGTCTCTAAAAGGTTTGTCATCACTCTTCTAGGTGTTCCAATAAAGATCTTATTTTGGCTGCAGGTGACATTATTATTATTATTATTATTATTATTATTATTATTAATAATAATAATAATAATAATCAAACTTTTATACTGCCCCTCTCCCGTAGGACTCGGGGCGGTTTATAGCCAGATTAAAACACATAACAATAATAAATATTATTACTAAATTAAATTAATACCTAGGCTGTCACTAAAACAAATTAAAATCCCACCTATCCTCATACAGATAGTCCTTGACTTACAACCATTTGTTGTAAGTTACAAATGGTTGAAGTTACAATGGCAAAAGTCTCTTGTGACTAGTTCTTGAATCTGCAACTGTTGCAGCATTTTCGTGGCCCTGTGATCAAAATTCGGGCATTTGACAATCAGTATATATTTACTATAGCCAGAGCATCCCAGAATCATACAATCACCATTTGGGATCTTCCCTGCCAGCTTCCAACAAGCAAAATCAATAGCGGAAGCTAGAATTCCATTATGACTGCATGATCCACTTAACAACTGGAATGATTCACTTAACAACCACCTGGTCTAGTGATAGAACTTCTGGTCCCAACTGTGGTTGGAAGTTGAGGATTACCTGTATATCTTAATGAATGTAGTGGTAGTTCTGAAAGTTGCTTTGAGGTCTAGCACCCAACATTTGTGTGAAGGGAAAGCCAGCAGGGTCTGGCATCCAGGGATTCTTTCAAGTTGAGGATCTTGTGATGGGAAGATCATGAGAGCTCTTTTCTTCCACATGAGCTCCTTTCGGCTAGAAGCCTAATTTGGAGTTATGGCCTGAGAGATCCATATTCTAGAGCAGGGGTCTTCAAACTTGGCCCTTTTATGACTTGTGGACTTCAACTCGCAGAATCCCTCAGCAGGCATGCTGGCTGAGGAATTCTGGGAGTTGAAGTCCACAAGTCTTAAAGTGGCCAAGTTTGAGGACCCCTGCTCTAGAGTTCTGGTCAGCAGAAAAACAATAGGCATGTAATATGCTATGATACGGTTCCACCCAGATGTTCAATTACAGAGAGGGGTGGTTGCTACCTGTGTCTTCCACCTACGTGGGGAAAAGTCCTGGCTTAGCAATGCTTCATCTTACCAGCGAACAGATCTTAAGGAACAAGTCCAACTGAAAAAAAAGTGAAATGGCAATATATAAAGGCTCCAACTATCAGACACATTTTACCTTTGTGCCGTGCGCTTCTCATTCCAAGCTAGCACTTCCTCTTTCCCCCCATTCCTGAGTTCTCAAAAGCCCAACCGTGCCCCAAGCAGAAGATCCATTTCTTACATGTTCCTCTCCTGAAATCCGGCTTCTCCCTTTCCCCTTTCTTAAGACCAGTTCCTAGCTGGGCAAAGGGAGGCAAAAGGAATACGAGAGCAACTCCCTTTTCTGAAAGCAGGAGGGCTGAGCCTCCCCCCCCTGCCCGTCCCCACAAGTGTGGCCTCTTTTCAAGGCCAGCATTCCTTTCCACACCATTGTGGCCTCGGGGCCCATTCACTGCAGTGCCATCTTCTGGTAAGGGGCAACCTGTCCCCTCCAGGCTGATGCCAGAGAGATGACATGCTGCGAGGGGGTGGGTGGGTGGAGGGGGGCAGCCCTTTCCCTCTCCCCTCATGCACAAACTGGAGCAGAATAGCTGCACCCCAGGTTGACCTTCGCAGCAGGCTGGGGCCAGCCCAGGGTCGCCTGGAGCAACAACTTTCCCAGTGGCCAAAGCAGCGGGCCATTGTGCTCCCATATTGGTTGTTTCCACGTATTCATCTCTTGATGAAGGTGGATTCCTCGGAGGAGAAATATTTACGTTGGCCTCCCCAGGTGGCCATGCTCATACCCAGCAACACAGAACCAGCTGCTCCCAATCAAACCGTCTTTAACTGGCTTTGAGGGGCAAGACAGAGAAAGAGAGAGAGAGAGAGAGAGAGACAACCAAGAGTCTTTCCCCTCCCCTCGGTGGAGTTGATGGAAAGTCCATTTCTCATGCTAATCTCCTCTGGCCTTTCTTCACAACAACACCTTTTCCAAAAGTGTTTGGGAAAAGTCCTTGTGGCAAGTACACAGCGTCCTGCTGTTTGGATTCTTCCTTGTTTAGTCCTGTGGGTCTCTCACTCCAGCAGGGCCATTTATAAGGGGGAAGGAATTAAACAAAGCCTTGGGAGTTCATCAACCTCCCACTGAAATTCACAGCTGCTGAATAAACTAATCCCCTCTTCAGGGCTTTCTTTCTTTCAATGGGCTCTTGCTTCAAAGACACTTTGGGAAAGGACTTTGCAGGAACTCACACTGTTCCCTCAATAGAAGTTAGTGCAAGTATTGTGCCCAGAGCAAGTGCCTTTACAAACCCAAATGGTTGAACAACCAGCCCCTTCTGCCTTTATCCATCTGAAAAGCTTCAATCTACTCTGAAGACATCATCTTATTTTCAGACACCCTTGAGTGTGAGGATAGGCTCACATCCCCAGCTGGCTTAGTGGAGGCAGAGACATCCACACCACCCTTGGGCTACACATTGAGAGCCCACTATGACAAGTAGAAGGGAGGTCCATAGGCCTGTAGTTGTTAGTTAGCAGCATTACTTCAATGTGAGAGTAGGGTAGAGTCACTCCGGGCTGGGCATTGTATGGCTCTTGAGTATCCCCCCCTTCCTTTCCCCATTGGTGGGAATTGATTTCTGGAGCCTTATTGATCACAGGGAAGTCTGTCTGTCTGAAGGCTTGGAAGTATCCGTTTGATGGGGAATGGAGATGTAATACATATATGTAAAAGGAGCTTGGAAAGGTGTGAACATGCACCTGCTTATATGCAGGTATTCCAAGAATGCAAATTTCTGCAAAGGGGTGGGGAGTAGAGGCAGGAAATCGAGAGACGGGCAGCATCAGGCATTTCTTTCCGTGACTTTCTTGCCCAAACTGTCGTAGCCTTGTTTTTAGGAGAAAGCCAAGAATTATGCCAGTGGCCTTCACAAAATTTGTACTTCTCAGGGGCCTCATTATTCCTCCTCCTTCTCCTTTCACCTTGCAGACCAGTCCTTATCATCATTTGTCGGCAGTGGCGAGGGGGGCATTTGCCCAGGTTCGCCTGGTGCACCAGTTGCGTCCTTACTTGGATCGGGAGTCTCTCCTCACAGTCACACATGCCCTTGTCACCTCGAGGATCGACTACTGCAATGCTCTCTACATGGGGCTACCCTTGAAGAGTGTTCGGAGACTACAATTAGTGCAAAATGCAGCTGCGCGAGCAGTTGTGGGCCTTCCTCATTGTGCCCACATTTCACCAACTCTCCGCATGCTGCATTGGTTGCCTATTGGTCTTCGAGCCCAATTCAAGGTGTTGGTTATTACCTATAAAGCCCTTCATGGCATGGGACCAGGATACTTACGGGACCGTCTTCTGCCATATACTTCCCTTCGACCGGTGAGAGCGCACAGGGTCGGCCTCCTCTGGGTCCCGTCAGCGAAACAATGTTGTCTGGCGGGCCCTAGGGGGAGGGCCTTCTCTGTTGTGGCGCCCACCCTCTGGAACCAACTGCCTCCTGAAGTCCGCGTTTCTCCGACTCTCCCGGCCTTCCGAAAGAATTTAAAAACCTACCTCTGCCGGCAGGCCTGGGGATGATTGTTGATTGTGGTGTGACTGATGAGTATGTGTGGGGTTTTATTTTTAATGTTTTTTTGTTCGGATTTAGATTAAATTGTTTTATATATATGTTGTGAGCCACTCCGAGTCTTCGGAGAGGAGCGGCATACAAATCCGAATAAAATAAAAATAAAAATAAAATAACCCTGAAGAATACCGTTCAGTAATCTTCACTAGTGGCCAACAGAAAATACATTGCAATATAGACTCTCCAAGAACAGAATTATTCTCAAGAACAACATAATATTTTTTAATCTTAAAAGAATAATCTACAAGAGTAGATCGCAGCACATCTAAAACCATTACCAAAGGGCTCCTAAACCCCAAAATGTAACATTTTAACGGTATAACTATAACCTGTAATATAACCTGCCACACAATGAAACTGAAGGGGGAAAAAAAAAGATCAATTAAGTTTTCTCTGCACTGGCTTTTATCTGATTTTCATTGCTGCAGCACAAACTAAGCACAAGCATCAGCTGACATAGGAACAATTTATAAGCCATTTGGGAACACTAATCCTTCTATCTGGATGCCAGGATGCAGAGGACAAATACACATTTAAGACAAGTCACTCACTTACAGTGGGCTCACATTCCTGCATAGAGGCCACTTTCTTTAGCCAAAATTCCTTATTAACATCTATCTCAAAGCAGGCAATTGACTCTTTTCAAATGCCTATTCATTCTCCTTTGCTATCACGGAGTAAATTGCAGGCTGGGTAGGATACTCAAAAGGCCAATCCTTTTTTTTTTGAACACTTTTCAAAATGTGATATCCTTTTGTTAACAGGAGACTGGGACCACATCTGATTTAAAATTGGGTGGATTTGGGGTTAATTCAAGTCTGGCAATTTGAAGCAAGACAGGAGGGAGGCTGAAAGGAGGATTAGCAATCCTGGCTAGTACAGTTCTATAACTGAAACATGCTCCTTTGCTATCTTTTAATTGGTATTAACTTCTCAGTGGAATCTCAAAACTATCATCTATCTATCATCTATTTATCGTCTCTCTTTCTCATCATCTACCTAATCTATCTAATCCCGTGGTGGTGAACCTATGGCACGCAGAGCTCTCTCTGTGGGCACACGTGCCGTCGCCCCAGTCCTAGGCCTTCAGTTAGGTTTTATGAAACTTTTCTGCTTTAGGCCTCTGCCGCCATGTGCAAAAAAAAAAAAGTTTCAATCAATCAATTTCAACTTCTCGTGGGAAAAAAAAGGTCTCACAAAGTTGGAATTGATTGACTGAAGTTTTTAGTCCCACCCAGTCTGCCGTTACCGCCGCAGCCATGCCCACCCGGCACCTGACGATACGTAACTGGGTTTTGTGTTGCTGTTTGAGCACTCGGTCTCTAAAAGGTTCGCCATCACTGACCTAATCTATCATCTACCGTATCCACACATACACACACCCTTTTCAGGACACATGCCCAGATTGAATAGAGCTAGGTTAGGAGCACATAAAAATATTATAAAATGTGTTGGTATCTATCAATCACCAAAGGCTTATAGCAGTGGTTCTCAACCTTTCTGAGGTTGAGACCCCACTTGCCCCGCCCATGCGCGCCGCGACCCCGACCCAGGGACGTGCGCGTGTGCGCGCAAAAAAAATTTCAAATTTTTTTTAAAAAAACAAAAACAAAATGGCGGCCGGATGGGCGGATCTGCGCATGCGCGAAATGGCCCATCTCACGCGCCACGCATGCGCGCATCCGCCCGTCGCGGGCCGCCATTTTGTTTTTTTTATTTTTTTTTAAAATTAAAGAAAAATAAAAAAAACAAAATGGCAGCCGCGACGGGTGGATCTGCGCATGCGTGGATCGGCCCGTCACACGCGCCACGCATGCGCACATACGCCCGTCACGGGCCGCCATTTTGTTTTTTTTATTTTTTATTTTAAAAAATTTAAAAAAAAATAAAAAAAAACCAAAATGGCGGCCGTGACGGGCGGATCTGCGCCTGCGTGGATCGGCCCGTCACATGCGCCACGCATGCGCGGATCCGCCCGTTGCGGTCCGCCATTTTGTTTTTATTTTATTTTATTTTTTTTAATTTTTTTTAATTTTTTTTCCGGCGCGACGGGCGGATCTGAGCGTGCACAGCGCGTGCGCGCCAAAAAAAATTAAAATTTTTTTTAAAAAAATTAAAAAAAAAATAAAAAAAAAAAATAAAAATAAAAAAACAAAATGGCGGCCGGCGGTGCCCGGCGACCCCCGCGAAATGGTCTCGCGACCCCAAATGGGGTCGCGACCCCAAGGTTGAGAACCACTGGCTTATAGGCTACAGTGAGGCCAATCACTCACTCCCTATTTCAGCAATTTGAGAATTATGAGGAGGAATTGTTAAGAGGAACCTTTATGTGTAATGGAGACAAAGGCCCTAAGAATCAACCTGGCAGAGGTTTTTTTTTTTTGTTAAACATTTGGCTATGAGCTTGGATTTATAGCTATGGGGGTAGTGACAGGAGCATCATGGCGCTCCCATGTAACACCGCTCCTGCGCGAGCTGCACTGGTTGCCGGTGGCCTTCCGGGTGCGTTTCAAAGTGTTAGTGACCACCTTTAAAGCACTCCATGGCATCGGACCCGGATATTTACAGGACCGCCTTCTGCCAGCAAATACCTCCTGCCGTCCAGTACGCTCCCACAGAGAGGGTCTCCTCAGGGTGCCGTCAGCCAGACAATGTTGGCTGGCGACCCCCAGGGGGAGAGCCTTCTCTGTGGGAACTCCAACGCTTTGGAACGAGCTCCCCCCCGAACTCCGTACGATGACGGATTTACGTTCCTTCCGTCGAGAATTGAAAACATACTTTTTTCAACAGGCCGGCCTGGGATAGGAGCTCCGGTACTAACAAGGTTATAATTGTTTTAGGGGATTGAGCTTTTTAAGACATAATGTATTGGGTTTTAAATGGATTCAGGGCCAAATTGTTTAATCTATTCTTAATCATTTTACTTTTTGTATATTGATGTGTTTAATTTTGGGCTGTACACCGCCCCGAGTCCTTCGGGAGAGGGGCAGTATAGAAATTGCAAAATAAATAAAATAAATAAAAATAAATAAATAATATGGAGACATCTGCAACTTGGGTTCAAACTTGTCCTTACGACACCGGTGACCTACCTAGATCTAAACTTTGGCTCTTTTTGAAAAAATTGCCAGGAAGGCCTGCTCAGTCTCCTCACAAACATTCCCAACTGTCATGCCAATCCATGTTGATATGACATCATGGGAAGACATGATTAGAACTTCTCCAAAGTTGGCAGTTGTGTTAGCAAAGCAATGGGTGTTTAGCACTGAGTGGCTGCTGATTTCCAGGGAAATGAGAGTGTGTTTTTCTTAGGTGCCCTTCCTGGTTACTTTCCCTGCTAAACTCTTGTTTCCTTGTTGATTGCTTAAATCAGAGGTCCCCAACCTTTTGGGCACCAGGGACTGATTCCGTAGAGAAAGGTTTTTCCACGGACTGGAGAATGCGTGGTTTTGTGTGCTGCCTGCATCCCACATATGGGGCTTTGCTTGTTTGTGCGGACCGGTTGCTGGCATGCCGTGGCTGGGACTGGGGGTCTGGAACCCCTGACTTAAACAATGTCTGATTGAATCTACTCCCTTTTTCTGTCACTGTCCTCGTTAATTTCTTTTCCATATCCAATCACCAATTCCCAACTCTCATCTTCTTTAACCAGTGATGGCAAACCTTTTAGAGACCGAGTGCCCAAACTGCAACCCCAAACCCACTTATGCATCGTCGAGTGCCGGGTGGATGTGGCCCATTGGGTGGGCGTGGCTGCGGTGGTAACGGCAGACTGGGTGGGACTAAAAAGTTCAATCAATCAATTCCAACTTTGCAAGATCTTTTTTTTCCCACGAGAAGTGGAAATTGACTGATTGAACCTTTTTTTTTTTTGCACATGGTGGCGGAGGCCTAAAGCGAAAAGGTTTTATAAAACCCAGCTGAAGGCCTAGGACTGGGGCGACGGCGCACGTGCCCACAGAGAGGGCTCTGAGTGCCGCCTCTGGCATCCGTGCCATAGGTTCGCCACCACTGACCTATACGCTATTCCCTTCATTATGGGAACAGAGAATGTTAGTGCTGATTTGTCACAATCGAGGCCAACATGAGCTCAGCGGAGGGCACATTTAGCTTTAGTAGCTTACACTGGTTCTGGACTTTGTTATAAGCAAGCACGCCTTCAGCCCTCTGGCAAAAGTGATGTTTGATCAGTTTTGCCCTGAAGTGAAAGAAAAGAATTAAGAAATATTCTGTACTGACGATTTATTTGGCATTGGGTGGCAGATTTCAGGCTTTATGAAAATGCCCAGTTTCTGCTATGCCTCTTTAGGAAATGGGCCAGATTGGGGCAGATAAAAGATAAAAGTGCAACAATTTCTGAGAATTCTGGCTGAAGGGAATTATCTGAACCACTTCCAATCTGGAATTAGGATATGAAACCAAAACAGCTGATTTAGGGAGGGGACATGCTGATAATTGAACTGCTCAGAGGAAGAGAACTTAGATCTTAGCATCTTGTTATGGTTCCGGCTAATGAAACACTTCAAAGAACTTCCAGGCATTGATTTATCTAAAAGTCTTTTATTGCTTCAAAATGTTGGCACAGGCACAACCAGGTTTATGCTAAGATCTAAGTCAGTGGTTCTCAACCTTTTTCAGGTTGAGACCCCACTTGCTCCGCCCATGTGCGGTGCGACCCCGGTGCGCGTGCGCGTGTGCGCGTGCACCAGGCCGATCCGCGCATTGCGTCCCAAAAAAAAAACCCAAAACAAAATGGCGGCCCGCGACGGGCCGATCCGCGCATGCGCGGCGCGCGTGTGATGCCCTAACCGCGACGGGCCGATCCGGGCATGCAGGGCGCACCCCCCCAAAAAAACAAAACAAAATGGCGGCCCGTGGTGTCCGGCGACCTCTGCAAAACGGTCGTTCGACCCCAAATGGGGTCGCGACCCATAGATCTAAGTTCTCTTCCTCTGAGAAGTTCAATTATCAGCATGTTCCCTCCCTAAATTAGCTGTCATATATCACATTATCCAATTAGTGTGAAAGTCAAAGTTTTCCTTCCTCTTTCTTTCCCCTCGTTTTGCCCCCACCCTCTTTTGCTCTGTATTAACCCCAAGAATACCAGACAGTTCTGCACATTGTCAAAGCAAGCATATACAATATTTGCAGCGTTGACATCAGCATTTGTCACACTTTTGGTTGATCTGTCAGGAATGGGATATTGCATCTATCTTGTCTTCTCAGCTGCTTTCAATGCCATTGACCAGGGCATCCTTCTGGATCAACCCTAAGGGTTGGGTTGGGTTGGGGGTGTGTTGTTCTCTTCCTTCCTCTGGGGCTGATTCCAGTCAGTGTTGACCACAGGGGGAAAAGTCCTACCCTCAGCCCTTGCTTTGCAGGATGCCGCAGGATTCTGTACTGTCTCCTCTTGTTTAAAACGTACATGTGGTGGCTGAAGTAAACTGGCAGTATGCTGATGAGTATCTTCAACCTGGGCCAACTCAGTGATGTTTTGGAGGTCCTGTCTTGGTGCCTGGAGGCTGTGGGGTTGGGAGGGTGTCTGCTTTAGCCACATCACATTGTCCTAACGTTCTGGTTATGACCCAGAACGTCAAGGCAAGGCAGGCCTCTACGGAGTCCTTTATTGCTCTAAGTAAATCTTCCAACAACCAGTAAGGATCCACCCCACACTACCCTGAAGGCAGCCACCCTCAGTCCCCCAAACAACAGCCTGTACATAACAAAGAAAGTTCACAGAGTAGGAACACGCTCACCGGGCAAGGTCCAGGGTCCCAAGTCAAATCCACCCGGCTGAGGCCATGAGGCAAACTGTAATCCACAAGGCAAAGTCAAGGCAGAAAAGGCAATCCTCAGTGCAAAGACAAGGTACAAGGCAAAAGGCAGTCCTCAAGGCAAGGCAAAGCAAAAGGCAAAAAGCAGTTGGCAAGGCCAGGCAAAAGGCATGAGCCAAAGCCAGGAGAATGTAAGCCAAAACAAACAATTGTTCCTAGCAAAGACTAACTCCCCACAGCTTCTCCTTAAATCAATCCACTCCAGGTGTTCCTTGTGAGGAGGGGTGGGATAACCTTCTCCCAAGTAGCCTTGCAGCCCTTCTCTGGGCTTGCCTACACTCTGCTCTCTGTGCTCTTGGATCGAGTGGTGGAGGCAGCTGTTCCTCACAGAGGGGATCTGCTTCCTCCCCTGTGTCTGTGAGGGCAGGCAGCTCTCCGTCTGGTCGACCGCCTCCCCAATGCCTAAAGGGCCTGGGACAGGATCGTCCTCAGCCCCTGGCCTCTCCAAGCATGCCAAGGGAGACATGCCATCTCCGTCGGATGGTCCTGGTTCCAACTCCTCCTCCGAACCGGGCTCCGATGGGCGCCATGACAGTTCTGGACTTAAATGCTTCAGCCCTTTTTGCCTAGGTAATGGTTACTGTGTTCACAATTAAGGTCTCATTTCTTCTCTACAGCTCTACTCCACCAAAGAATGAAGAAGCAGCTTCTCCAAAGCACTTCTGCTTGCTGCTTTCTTGGTAATTCCACGGAGGTTTCAGAGATATACTTCAACGTGTCTGTTACTTTTTTTTTTTTTTTTGCTTGGAACAGTTGTCTACAAAGCAGAACTGGGCAAACTATTTGGTTTCAAGATTCTCTGACTTAAAGAAGACTCAAAGATATAATTTTCCATTTCTACGGAGCCTCCTATACCGAATATGGAATTATATTTTTAGAACTCAAGTTCCCAGCTCAGTCAAACATCAGATTTGAAAAAGAGATGTTGAATCATGTTTTCCCTAGCAAGGAAAAAAACAGAAAAGCACTTAATTTCAAGATTCTCCTTTGGGCTTAAGTGAGATTCAAAGAACAAACATATTGCAATCCCTGAGGCCTAATAATGAATGCAGAACTCAACTACTAGAACTCAGGTTCCCAGCTTAGTCAAACATCCAACTTCAAGAGGTGTTGAGCTTCCCTCTTCTTGTCTCCAACATGGCTGGGGAATTCTGGGAGTTGAAGTCCACAAGTCTTAAAGTGGCCAAGTTTGAGGACCCCTGGTCTAACACAATCTAACAATCTAATCTCTTTTATGTGTTAGATCTTCCTTCCTTCTGCTGTCTCCTCCGTCCATCGTTAGTCACTCACTTGCTTAAAGACCCAGTTTTGTCCAGTTCAAAACAAATCTTGTAATTAATCAAATACTAATTTAGGTATGGCTGTGAAAGTTGGACCATAAGAAAGGCTGAGCGCAAAAGAATTGAGGCCTTTGAACTATGGTGCTGGAGAAGACTCCTGCGAGTCCCTTGGACTGCAAGGCGATCAAACCGGTCAGTCCTAGAAGAGATCAACCCCGACTGCTCTTTAGAAGGCCAGATCCTGAAGTTGAAACTCAAGTACTTTGGCCACCTAATGAGAAGGAAGGACTCCCTGGAGAAGAGCCTAATGCTGGGAAAGATTGAGGGCAATAGAAGAATGGGACGACAGAGAATGAGGTGGCTGGATGGGGTCAGCGTGAGCTTCAATGGACTCCAGAAGATGGTAGAGGACAGGAAGGCCTGGAGGAACGTTGTCCATGGGGTCGCGATGGGTCGGACACGACTTCGCAACTAACAACAATAAAATTATATTAGTTAACATTAATATGTTCTTTCTCTCATTAGTAATAGGAGGCTGCTTCACTGCTACATTCTTTATCTGGCTGTGTGATTATCTTTGTTTGAAAGCAACAAAAACCTGCCAACCCCTAGAGCTTTCTGTCACTCAAGGAAGCGACAAATACTAAAAGAATGATACTGCCCTCTGCTGAACGACAAAAGTGCAGCTGAGTGGAATTTTGACATGACGAGGCCTGTGTTATCTGAAAACAGCAAAAATGAAACAGCACAATAAAAGGTAAAAAGTACATCCACCAAGTTTGACATTTATTGCCAAGTAGGAACGATGCCTATGACCGAACCACTGGCTCATGGAAGGGCCCAAGCAGGATAATCCAATTCCTTTTATTATCCTTTTCGTCTGCTATTTTCTGTAACAACACAAGAGATCTTTTGTAAGCACTTTTCTTAATAATGTCTGTGATATTTTTAAGGGATTTACCTCGTTTTATTTTATTCGATATTCCTGATGCAGACGGTTAAAATACAGATAGTCCTTGACCTGACCACAAGTGAGCCCAAAATTTCTGTCGTTGGGATAGCTAAGTGAATTTTATTCCATTTTACGAACCTTTCTTGCTAGAGTTGTTAAGTGAATGACTGCAGTTGTTAAGCTAGTAACACAGGTGTCGTGTGAATCTGCTTCCCCGCTGACTTTGTCATAAAGGGAGACACTGCAACCGTCATAAATGAGTCAGCTGCAAGAGTCTGAATTTTGATCACGTGACCAGCCGAATGCCACAATGGTTGTTAAGTGTGAAAAATGGTAATAAGTCATATTTTTCAGCGCTGTTGTAATTTTGGTCACTAAATGAACTGTTTGTAAGTTGAAGACTACCTGAAAACAAAAGACAATTTGTCTTACATAGTTGCAGATAATTTGGAGGCCTATTTATTCTACTCACACATCAGAACTGCCTTCCTAAGAGCCAAACGTGGATTTGCCCTATAGCCAATCTTTCTCACTCATCAGACTAGTTAGTATAAATCTTCATTCTGATCAATTGTGCTCCTAGAATTTAATTTTGGAGCTTGTGCCATAAAGGCAGAAGACTATTAATTTCTAATTCAAACCATACAAAAGCTATTGTGGCACATCCAATGCCAGGTAACACATAAACTATCTGCTTATTGGCTATATCAGGCATTAGCAATCCAAACAAAACCGTTCAATTCAGTCTTTTGATTATAATTTTATATAGCATTAACAAATTCAAGAGAATACAGCTTTTGTAATTTCTTTCCATTCTACAGTCTTGAATAATTTAGTTGATTTTTTTTTAAACCATTGTGTTTACCCTTTAATTAATTCAATTAAACTCTAGGGAATCTATGTGAAACTGCTGCGTCTGTTAGAAGCTGATAGTGAGATCAAACGATTTAATGACCAATATTGAGAAAAATTATCCAGCTTTTCAGTACTGAATCAGGATAGTTTTGAGTTTAGAAAAAATTCTTCCTCCTTCACCAGAGCCATTTCAATGCTATCCTGACTATTTTGAGTTGTTTAGCAATAAAACGTAGACTTATATACCGCTTCACAGTGCTTTACAGCCCTCCCTAAGCCGTTTACAGCATATTGCCTCCAACAATGGCTCTGGACCAGGATACTTACGGGACCGCCTTCTGCCACATACTTCCCTACGACCGGTGAGAGCGCACAGGGTCGGCCTCCTCCGGGTCCCGTCAGCGAAACAATGTCGTTTGGCGGGTCCTAGGGGGAGGGCCTTCTCTGTTGTGGCGCCCGCCCTCTGGAACCAACTGTCCCTTGAGGTCCGCGTTTCTCCCACTCTCCCGGCCTTCCGAAAGAACCTTAAAACTTATCTTTGCCGGCAGGCCTGGGGATGATTGTGGGATGTTGTTTGAAAGTTGTACGTGTGTTGGGTGTCTATTTTTAATATTCTGATTATTCTTTGATGTTTTGTATATGTTGTAAGCCGCCCCGAGTCTCCGGAGAGGAGCGGCATACAAATCGAATAAATAAATAACTAAATAAACAAACAAACAAACAAACAAACAAACAATCAATCTGGGTCCTCATTTTACTGACTTCGGAAGGATGGAAGGCTGAGTCATCTCGAACTGCCAAACTGCTGGCAGCCGGCAGTCAGCAGAAGTAGCCTGCAGTACTGGACTCTACTCATTGCACTACTACGGTGTACAAAGCTCAGAACAATCCATTGTGAATTTAGAACAGCTGTGGTGATCTTGAACTTTTAGCTTTTCTCATCAAGGGAAGAGGCAGTAATTTAAATATTTAATTCAGTTATTTATTATAATCGAAATGGCTGCCCACTCAACATGCAATTTAGACATAGAAGGGATACAATTGGTGTATAATAACCATCTGGGATGGGATTAGAATTTGACTTTTTGATTCAGACACTCCATGGTCTCAGGTGTGACATTTGAATATGCTTACTCAAATACTTTGTCTTGTGTGTGTGTGTCTGTGATTATCGTTCTGGTATTTGGGAAGGCAAGCTGAGCTTATACAGAGCAAAGTGTCTCAAAAATGTATATGCTTTTTCTAAAGACTGATTTAGATTATACCGTAACCTAAAACTAATCTCTGGCCAAAATGCACAAACAATTAATAGCCAATATGAGTTATGGGTTTTTAAAAAGTACCTAAAATAAGGATTAGTCTATTTTACATTACCCAGGGCTTTTTTTTCTCATAGAACACCTAGAACGGAGTTCTGGCACCTTTTTTGGATGGAACCTTGTAGGGTAGGCAAGGCGGGTTATATGACATGTGTGAGTTCCGGCACCTTTTTTTTTTTTTTTTTTTTAGAAAAAAAGCACTGTATTTACCCAACAGATAATTATTACTGGGTTATTCTTTCAGGTAAATATGGTCTTAAACCTGAAGCAAGAGATACAATGGCGCTTAAAAATATGTAGCTCTGAATAATTTTTCTCCATGAATAAATGAGCAAGTATAATGTTTTTGACTTCTCTTCCGTTATTTTTGACTCATTTGTTTAATTGGCTACTTCATTTTGTTTTAGGACTTATGTGGAAGTCTGATTACATTTTAGGTCATATTGATGGAGAAATATTGAAAGTTCAAAAGGATTCATAAATATAAATTACCGTACCTCTGATCTGCATATTTAGTGAAGCCCAAGGATATATTCCCACTGCTAGGAAGAATTAACAGATGCAAGACTCAATTAAATCATACATTTGCATATGTAATTACATTTATTTTTCTTTTCTTCAGACGTCTCATGCCCAATGCATAATGACTCAACATTCAAAGTGATAGGATACAGGTTACACATGGAAAGAAGCATCATTGCTTTTCCAGGACAATCTTTAAAACAAGAATTAGGTGAAATATAGATCTACCAGAGGTCAAAACAAAACAAAGCAACCCCTGCAGCTCCAGATACCTTTAAATCTCATAGTGCTTCTCTGACAGTGGTTTAATATTGGGATCTGATCTGTGCTCCATATATGTATTATGATAAGGAAACTGCTTTGGTCCCTGAAATGAAAGGAGACAGTAAGAATCAATTAATAACATGGAACGCTTAAAATGCGGAATCTCACATCAGAATTAAATCTGGTACCATTATATACTCTGTATAAACAATTATTGCCTGCTGATGTAATGCAGTATGTGATGTGAAACTTGATATAGAGGAGAGATGCCTTTTTCACAGAGCACAGCCTGGCCCATATTTCTTTCTTTCTTTTTTTTAAACAAGTTTTATTGATTTTTTTATTTTTACAACAAAGTGCTTGAGAAACAACATGGTGATAGGGTAATCAATCATCCAAACATTGAAGATGCCCTCTCTATTTCCCTCAAATAATATCATATATTCAAATTAATGTATTTTTCAATAAAATTCAATCAATCAGAGCAATCATCAATAACATTTCATCTATACAGATCCAAATCCTGTTTTTAAGCTTTACTAATTTACAATTACCATATTCTAATTTGGCTTTTAGATAGACATATTATTAATACTTCAGGTGTCCTTCCTTTCCCTTTTTCCTTAACCTAATCCTTATCTCTAAAATATACATATTATTTCAACCATAACGTTCTTATATTTTCTACAAGTATTCTATTTTTAATCTAGTAACTCATTTATTAATCCCATTTCTTCTTTTATCAGAAATCCCTCTTATTCTGCTTCCATTACAAAATAGCTATCCTTCCTAATAATAAGAATATTACTCCAAAAAATACATTTCTGCCCTATTTTAAATCTGTAATCTATCAATCAATCTATATCTATAAAAAGCTCTTTTAATCCACTCAATAAAGTTTAAATCCAATCCAAATAATTGTTATATCCACAAGTTGTTGTGAGCCGCCCTGAGTCTTGGGAGAAGGGCGGCATACAAGTTTAATAAATAATAATAATAATAATAATAATAATAATAATAATAATAATAATAATAATAAAGATCTCTAAAGCCTTATTTACCCGTCAAGTAAAGTTTTAAATCACATTTTTAAATCTAACTCTAGCTTTCTTTCTAGCCTGGCCCATATTTCTGAGCAACAGGAAGGAGATCCTACAAACAACCTGGAGAATGAAGAAGGCATTGACTTTAAGTCCCCAGTAGCAATCCTGACACATTTCATACTGTGTCCTGGATCCCTTGGAAGAAGGACTGTTTCCACAAGAAACAGCTGGGAATGAATGGTGAACATACTGTAAGCTGTTGTTTGAGTGAGCGAAGTCTGAGGCAAGTTTTACTGGTAAGTAAATAAGACGTGCCATGAATTTTCTACATACAGTAGTGGCCAAAATTGTGGAAACCTTTTGGGAAAAGTGTACAATAGAAATGCCACCTTTGGTTAAGTTTCCACCCATTTTTCTTCTAATTTCTTTATAAATGTAGCCTTGATCACTTAATAATACTATTTTTACATTGCTTTCTAAGCAACCAGTCAACTCTTTGCACCATGACTTTAATTGTATTACGTTTTACAAGCTCACTAAATGAAAGAACACACAAAAAACCCAACCAACCGGATAGCGATCACATAACACACTGACCAATGTCCTCCTCTCAGCTTCAATACATGACATCAAAAATTGAATCATACTGTGATCTGATTGGCTCATTGCCAAAACAAGATGACACCCGATTGGCTCTCTAAACACTCATGCTCATTGGCTACGATCAGATGAAGGAAAGCCACCTGATATTAACCTAAGCAGGTTGTGCTTCCTTTTTCTGGTTATTTGGCTATAACTTTTCATAGAATACAGTACAGATAATTGAATAAACTTTGTTGCATTACATTCTGGATTAAATTATCTTTCCATTGATATATAATTTTATGGTATTACTCCCCCCCAAAAGTGGTGTTATTAGCCATCAAACCTCAAAAATACACTTTTCCCAAAAGGTTTCCACAGTTTTGGCCACTACTGTAGGGCAGAAGTGCCTGGAATATTTTGGGCTGTAGCATCATATTAGAAGGAACTGACAACTTTAAAATGATGCAAGGATTATACTGTAATTTTAAAGCGAAGAACAATAAACAAGTATAAAATATACTCATTGTATCCAACATTCAAGATTTTTTTAAAATCCCAAAAAACTACTCATTATTCTTTCTATCAGTGATTTTTTTTTCATCTAAAGAGCTGGGATACTTTCTATTTACCACAGATGGAAACTTACACTGGTAATTCCAAGATTCTATTTCCCCGCCAGTAAAGAA
This sequence comes from Bothrops alternatus, assembly GCA_034064705.1. Classification (NCBI taxonomy): domain Eukaryota; kingdom Metazoa; phylum Chordata; class Lepidosauria; order Squamata; family Viperidae; genus Bothrops; species Bothrops alternatus. The sequence goes on from JARGCV010000122.1 coordinate 3,469,497, forward strand.
AATATCCTTGAATTAAATGTTAAGAAAAAATTCCAAAGTCACATCTCTTATGCACAAAGTTAAAAAAAAAAATGCAAAGGACAACTCGCATCAGATCTTAAAGAGAACAAAAATTCCGCTAGTAAAAAAATGGTCTAAAAACGATATTCACATGAGAGGTTTATTTTTTGGGACCAAGGTTTGAATTTTCTGGATCAACTTTCTAACCCTAAGCTGTTTTAGCTCAACTTGGAAAGTATCTCCTCTCTCTCTCTCTTTTGTAATTTATTTATTTGGGTTTGTATGCCGCTCCTCTCCGGAGACTCGGAGCGGCTAACAACATATAAACAACAAAAAAGTACAATATAAAAAACCCAAACAAAGCTATCTAATAAAAATCAGTAAAAAACACACATTCAATACAACAATCAACTACAATCATCCCCAGGCCTGCCGGCAAAGATGAGTTTTTAAATTTTTTCGGAAGGCCGGGAGCGTGGGAGAAACACGGACTTCAGGAGGCAGTTGGTTCCAGAGGGTGGGCGCCACAACAGAGAAAGCCCTCCCCCTAGGGCCCGCCAGACGACATTGTTTTGCTGACGGGACCCGGAGGAGGCCGACCCTGTGCGCTCTCACCGGTCGTAGAGAAGTATGTGGCAGAAGGCGGTCCCGTAAGTATCCTAGTCCCATGCCATGAAGGGCTTTATAGGTAATAACCAACACCTTGAATTGGGCTCGGAGACCAATAGGCAACCAATGCAGCATGCGGAGAGTTGATGAAATGTGGGCACGACGGGGCAGGCCCACAACCGCTCGCGCAGCTGCATTTTGCACTAATTGTAGTCTCTGAACACTCTTCAATTGGGAAGACATCTATGTTGAATAACAACAGTAGCTCTTCTTGGCTGGATTAAATCTTTTGCACTCATATCCACCAAAGACACCCCTCACAACTGGAAAAAAAAACAACCCACAAGTAATGCCCTCTTCTATCCCTGTCCTACTTCTTGAAACTACACACAACTGAAACTGGGAATTCTAAGATTGTAGTTAAAATGCTTTTACTAGGTGAGAGAGTTTTCCCTTTCCTAAATTGTACGAGGCGCTAGAATTTAAATGGGAACTTTTGCAGATCACCCCAACCAGAGATTCAAGATCTCTTGGGAAAAAAAAATGTAGATTCAGAACTTACCACTGGTTGGTAGGCTGGAAACATTTCGCCAACAAAAGCCATGAACAACATGATTCCAATAAATCCCCAAAAATACCTCTTCATGATATGCCAGGGAACGGTGGTCGGGGATGTATCAACCCGTGTCCGTACATATAAATCGAAGTTCCGATGCAACTGGTTAAAAAAAAAGATAGGAAGAGACAGGATTAAATACTGCAGTAACAGGCTTGTTATATATCTTTGTGCATGTCAGGTCCTTATAGATCCTTGTCAGGATGCTGCCATTCTGATGGGAGGGGGGACCTTTGGAGCTCTCTTGTGATGTGCTTAGCTTTGCTTTGTTTACTTTGTTCCTCTTTGCTTTGATGTACCTTCCCTGGAAATGGGAGGGAAGAGCCTGGGACCATCTGCTTTGCCTCGCCAAGGACTCAACGCCTTGGAAGACGCCTGGGTGTTCTCACAACACCTTTGCACCTTTGGATTGGTTCCCTATGGACCGGGCAGTTGGGAGGGGTTTTGAACAACCGGGTTTAACCTAATGTTTTTGCATGGGAAACTTCAGATCCTGCCTGCTTTCTCTGGCCGATGCTTTGTCGAGGCTGCCCCAGTCTTAACAGTTCTGAAAGAGAAATTGTCAAGCCCGTTCCCAGCAAAATGACTGGTGGCTCCAGTGAAGCCCCTGCTCCAGCGTAAACAAGAGGAGCCCAACCACTAGACAACATCACCACCCTCACTTTCAAGCAGATCCTGGAGAAAGACGAGTGGTTCCTGAGCCGCAAGAATTTTTGCTCGATGCGAGAGGGGCTGGCCTGGCTAGGGGGAAGTTGTACTAAAAACTATGCAAACCTGCCATGATTCGAAACTGGTGGAGCACTTTGGATTCATAAAATACCTCCACCTTTTAAAGAGACAATTTTGGTGGCCTTCCCTAAAAGAGGACATTGAGAGCTACGTGGCTAACTGCCCCACCTGAGCAACAGCCAAATGGAGACAAGGGAAAACACCGGGCCTTCTGCAATAGGTGGCTGATCCTTGAGCATCCTGGAGAGAGATCTCTATGGATTTCATTGTAGAGTTGCCAGAAAGCACGGGGAATACAGTGATTTGGGTAGTGACTGACCTAATCTCAAAGCAGGTCCACTTCATCCCATGTTAGAAGATCCCCATGTCTAAGACCCTAGCAAAGCTTTTCCTTCGTCACATATACCGCTTACATGGGGCCCCATGTTGAATAATTTTGGATAGGAGGGTCCAATTCACTTCAAAGTTCTGGAGAGCCTTTCTGGACCTTTTGGGGACACATCAGGTTCTGCGTACTAGTGACCATCCTCAAACTAATGGGGGGATAGAACGAACAAACTCAGTTCTAGAACAGTATTTGAGATGCTTTATTAACTATCAACAAGATAACTGGGCTGACCTCTTGCCTTTTGCTGAGGTTGCTTATAACAATTGTGTACACACTAGCACTGGCTTCACCCCTTTCCGAGTTGCCACCAGGCAAGACTTTAACCCAATACCTGAATTGCCAGCCTCTCTGTGGGCATGCGTGCCATCGCCCCAGCCCCGCCTCCCCCTGCGGCCCCCTCCTCTCCAGAAGCCCCCCTGGAGGAGAGTCACTCCCTGGAGTGGCCTGCATGGATCAGCGCAGCCAAGGACATAGCCGGGCAGCAGGGACAAGACTCCGCCCTTGCGCTCCATAGCGTGCAGATGATGCTGTGGGGTGTGGCTGCCATGGCGCTGCAGGGCTGCCTGGGTGATCTGCTACAGTGGGCCATTGAGGCAGTGCATGGCCCTGTGGGCAGGCGGAGCAAGGGGCGGGCAGGGGCAGAGCAGGCAGGGCAGGAGGCGGAGTGGGTTTTGGGCACTCGGTCTCTAAAAGGTTTGCCATCACTGCCCTTGACAAAGCCAGAGCAGCCTACAAAGCACAAGCAGAAAAGAGTAGAATCTAAGCTGTTCCACATTGGAGACCGAGTCTACCTATCTACTCAATATCTCCAGTCCCTACAACCCTCTAAGAAATTAGACCGAAAATTTGTAGGACCTTTCCCCATCACACGAACTATAAACCCTGTCAGGGCAGAACTGAAGCTACCAAAAACTGTAAGACAGGTCCACCTTGTGTTTCATTGCAGCCTTCTAAAACCTCAAGTAACCTCGTCTTTATGGCCAGGCAGCCCTCCCAAGGCCGTAACCCATCATGGTAGAAGGTGAACAACACAATACTTTGTAACATGGAAAGATCTCCCCACATCCCAAAACAAGTGGGTTCACAAGAAACATGTTAGAGCCCCCTGACTGCTCAAACAATTCTATGCTCCTTACCCAGATAAACCTCACGTTATTCACCAAAGCACCAGAGGGCAGGACAAGAAACAATGGTTGGAAACTGAACAAAGAGGGAAGCAACCTAGAATTAAGGAGAAACTTCCTAACACTAAGGACAATTAACCAGTGGAACAGCTTGTCTCCAGAAATCGTGGGCGCTCCTTCACTGGAAATTTTAAAGAAGAGGATAGACAGTCACTTGTTGAAATGTTATAGGTTCTCCTGCTTGAGCGGGGAGCTGGACTAGAAGACCTCCAAGGTCCTTTCCAGCTCTATTCTATTCAAGTATTTTATTCCTTTTCAGGACACAAAAATAATGTCAATACCAGAATCAAAGTGGGGATTTCAGTGCTGATCTAAAGTATACTGGGAAAACAGGGATAGAGAATATGCTTGAGTATTGGACTCACGGAAGGATTAAACTTTCTACCAAATATATTATTGCACTTAGATATTCCCTTACTCATTAATTTTAATATGGAATTCTGGATTACAAACTGAATTGAAAGATAGGTAGATCCCAAATTAATTTTTCTTCTTACTGGTTCTCCAAAATTGCGCCTCATGTCAGGGTAATCCCATTCATACCAAGGATTTTTTTCTTCTACGGATTGATCTGGGAGTTTGGGATAGTCACCATAACTGTGAAAATATGAGAACAAAGCTTTAGACCAAGAGCAAGCTTTTTATGGACCCAAGTTGCTCCTAAATCTTTTCAGTGCTTAAATCAACAAATAACAATACAATTTACTAGTGATTTAAAATAAGAAAAAAGATAATGTTCTGTCTGCCAAACTTAAAAAACTCGACAAGAGGGCTGAAAATGATGGCTAAGCCTTGCAGTGACAAGAGTATCACACTATCATGTTCCTTTATCTCTTGCAGGTTGAATTGTGCATTTTTAAGTATGGGAATCTGATCACAAACATATTGCCTATTTCTATTTTAGACAAAGTAATTGCCGAATGAATTCAGTCTTCTAAAACGGAGGAGAAAATAATTAATACAACCAACAAACATTTGAATATCTTACACATTTAACTTAAACAAGCATTCCTGCTAGGAATGTCTCCACTATCAAACTAGTACATTTTTTCACCCTTTGTTGTAAATTCAACATGTTACAATCTTGTCCCAACATTTTAAGAAAAACAATTGTTCATCAAAGAAATGCAGGATATTTATCACTTGATGAAACAAGAAAATTCAACCTTTTGATTTTTGAAATTACAAGGCTAGAACGGGCTCCAATTTAATTCTAAGGGAAGCCATACTAACAATTCAATGAACTGATTAACAGTTTAATTCTAAAGCAAGCCACACTGATTAACACACAGTTGTTACAAATGCTTGGTGAGGGGAACAGGACCTTCCATGATTTAGATCAGCATACTGGGCATATGTACCATTGGAAATAATACACAAAGTGCTAAGTGAACATTTACATTTCTGATTTAAATAATGTGGCAGATGTGATTCCACTATTCCTTCCAAATGTACATCTGCCTTTAACCTAGATTTATATTTTTAAAGATTGTACTCATTTCCCAATGAATGCCAACTATGGAAGTCATTTATTATTATGAGGCTATGATAGGCATATAGAGACAAACGCTCCACAATCCTGAAATCACAACATTTGTTCCTAACTTTGTACAATATTTGGTTTCTTGGATATACAAATGCAACCTACCCCATACCATCATCTGCATATGGCTTATAGTCCTCCGGTATCAGGTTGTATTTCTTTGAAGCAGCTGCATGCTCTTCTGGAGTCTTGGGGTATGCCCCTGGAAGCAGATGTTTGGGCAGATCCGAAGCTAAAAGCAGAAAGAGCAACAGCTCAAAGATAGTGTAGAGAAAAGATGTGTAGTGCAGATGATAAAGTCTGGATTACTTATTTATATATAACCTGTGTTTTACAAATAAGTCAAGTCAGTGAATATATTCAACACATCTTCCTTCTCCTATTTTCCCCACAACAACCACCCTGTGAGGTGTGTTGGGCTGAGAGAGAGGGATTGACCCAAAGTAGCCAACTGGCTTTCAATGGCTAAGGCAGGACTAGAACTCATGATGGAATGGAATGGAATAGAATAGCTTTCTAGTGTGGTGCCTTAACCACTAGACCAAAGTGGCTCTCTTTATATATCTATATGTCCATATTTTTTCACAGTTAACTAAATTTGGATATATAAATGCTTCCATTGTTGAAAGCCATCCTTGTATTTTCAAATCTATTTTACATTTTATTTTTCCCCATGTTAATAGTAATGTGTTTCTTATATAGCGGTCCTGAAAATACTTATGCATTTTATTTTTCCTATACCATAAAAAGATGTGCCAACCAAGTTGTACATCATATCCCTCCAAATATAACAACATTTAGTTTCTAAGAGTTATCCATTCTTATTAATGCAAGTTAGATATGATAAAGTTGTCAAACTGAATGGATTTTATAAAGAGCAGATCTTGTTTGATCAAGCATTATTAATGAGATGAGAAATTAATTAAGAAAATTTATAAATTTTTATTGAATTTGAAAATGGAAGATGAACAAGCTAAAGAAACAATGATAATATGGGTAAAGAACTTTGGATATAATGTAGAATTAGAAAAATGGCAAAACCTGTGGGAAAGAAATTATAAACTGACAATGGAAGCTTCTTATAAAGAAAATTTATATAAAATGTTTGATAGATGGCACTTGCCATTCAGCAAGATTGGAAAAAATGTTTAAAAATATGTCAGATAGATGTTGGAAATGTAAATATAAGGCAGGTACTTATTATCATGTATGGCGGACATGTGTTGAAGCAAAGAGGTACTGGAAAAAATACATACTTGGCTAGAAAAGATTTTGGGAAAACATGTAGATTTTAAACTGGAACTTTTTTTATTAGGTATTATGCCAGAATAGATTGCTAAACAAAGTATATATTTGATTTTACATGTGATAACAGCGGCAAGAATCATATCTGCACAATATTGGAAAAGGGAAGAATTACCATTAGAACAAATAATTAAAAAATATTAGAATGTGCAGAAATGGACAGGCTGACTATGAGGTTGAAAGAAAAAGAAGAAACAGAATACTATCAGACTTGGGACTTGTTTTATCAATGGTTGGAGAAAAGAATAAACGATTAGGAATTAAATTTGTATTAGTGAATGATAAACTCAAACAACACACTGTTGATTAAGCACTATTGAATTACATGGAAAAAAATAATAAAAATTTTACAAAAAAAACCCCCAACAAGGTACAGGCAGTCCTCAACTTACGACCACAATTAAGCCCAAAATTTATGTTGCTAATTGAGAAATTTGTTAAAGTGAATGTTTATTATTTATTTATTTATTGGATTTCTATGTCGCCCTATTCCAGGAACTCAGGGCGGCTCACAACATAGATAGAAATCTAACATTAAAATACTTTATAAGAAAAACCCCTTAATTAAAAAATCAATCATCCAAACAAACATGCACACAAACATACACTGGCTAGGGGCAAGATGTTAACTGCCCCAGGCCTGTCGGCAAAGATGTGTCTTTAGCAATTTGCGAATGCTAAATTGTCTTTAGCAATGTTGTCCCAATTTATGACTTTTCTGGCCACATGTGTTAAGTGAATCACTGCAGGTGTTAAATTAGTAACGTGGTTGTTAAATGAATCTGGCTGCCCCATTGACTTTGCTTGTCAGAAGATCGCAAAGGATGGTCACCTGACCCCGGGGTACTGCAACCGTCATAAACACGAACCATTTACACACACTTTGAGCTGAGATTGACGCCTTTCCTAGGACAGGGGTAGGCAACCTTGGCTCTTTTATGACTCGTGGACTTCAACTCCCAGAATTCCTGAGCCAGCCATGCTGAGGGGAAAGGGAGAGGTTTCCAAGCTGAGCCATGCTGGCTCAGGAATTCTGGGAGTTGAAGTCCACGAGTCATAGATTGGCCTAGGCTTAGGCCAGAGGTTGGCAACCTTGCTTTTATGACTTGTGGACTTCAACTCCCAGAATTCCTGAGCCAGCCATGCTGGCTCAGGAATTCTGGGAGCTGAAGTCCACGAGTCATAAAAGAGCCAAGGTTGCCTACCCGTGTTAGGGCAAAGGAGCGGCCTGATGCCCCCGTCACAAGAGACGCTTGGGAAGCGACGGAGCCCTACGAGGCGGGCTGCCCAGAGCGGCCTCCGCAATGTGTGTGTGGGGGTCGTCTGTCCCTCCCAGAGCCCAACCTGCAAGGCCTCCTCCTTTCCCCGCCCGGGACGCAGAGGCACTCACGGACCGAGGCGGCTGCTGCTGCCATGTCCCGGTGTCCACGGGCAGGCGAGCGGGCGGAGGAGGGCGCGTAGGCGGCCCAGCGCAACGACAGCGGCCATCGCGTCTGTCAAGGGCGGGCGCCGGGTCGAAGCTGAAGGCTGGAGGATTTCTGGTCGGCCATAGAGTTTCCCTGAAAGAGAGCCGCTGTCCTCAGGGCTCACCCGGAAACAGTTTGCGCCGTGAGGGGGCGCCAGACGCCAGGTCTGACCCCACTGCGCTTCTCAAGCCGGAAGGATGCGAGTCTTACGGGTGTCTTCCCCTCCCCGGGTGCTCTGGGGAACCTCTTTATTCCTCTTTATTCCTCCGTAGCCACCTGGAGAGCCCAGGAGCCCCGCATATTTATTTTATGTATTTTATGTATCTCTCAGCCACTGTGTATGGGGGCACTGCAACCTACTCGGCTGCTCACAACTTAAATACAAATAGTACATGCACGAAAAGCATTGATTAAAAGTATTAAATGGTATTAAAAGCAGCTGGCCGAGCTATTAAGACCAGGAGAGGGGTACTATCCCCATGTAGATCCTGGCAAAGTTAATCCACTACAGGGGTGGGCAACCTTGGCTCTTTTAGGACTCGTGGACTTCAACTCCCAGAATTCCTGAGCCAGCATGGCTGGCTCAGGGATTCTGGGAGTTGAAGTCCACGAGTCCTAAAAAAGCCAAAGTTGCTTACCCCTGATGATCCCATATCCAGACGAGACCACTGTGAAAAAGGAGTCTGTATAAATCTAATTAAATGGTTCTTTGGCAGCTTTCAGATGTGTAGAGTTCAGCTCCCAGGATTCCCTAGCCAGCCTTCCTCAAAGAAGAGACTTTGACTTCAAGAAAGGTCTCTTTCAGCTCCTTTTTCTTGGAAATCTGCCATGGATGTTGGCCCCTGGAGGGTATTTACATTTCCATTTTCATGTGGGCAAATACCTAATCAGTTTCCCAGACTTTTCTTTAATAAAAGTTTTGCAATGTTGCTTCACACAGAAGCAGCTGAGAAATTTACTTATTGACCTGCTGAATCCGGTTGACATGGGCCGGCTCTGACTTTAAGTCCATTTTGAGGGGCACATGATATAGATTCTGTCATTTAACTAACAACAGTTATTTTGTATTTTAATTCATTGCATTTTCTCTCTTTTAAAATCATGTTGGCTCATTACAGATTGCGGGGGCGCTGAACATCCCCGGGTCCTATTGCCTAGAGCAGGGGTTCTCAACCTTGGCAACTTTAAGACTTGTGGACTTCAACTCCCAGAATTCCTCAGCCAGCTTTGCTGGCTGAGGAATTCTGGGAGTTGAAGTCCACAAGTCTTAAAGTTGCCAAGGTTGAGAACCCCTGGCCTAGAGCGGGCAACTCCGCGCCGGAAGTTCCGGCCCGCCAAGCCTACCCCGCATGCGTGCCTCGTCGGCTTCCGGGCGCGGCAGCGTCGGAGACGGCGCTACATCCGGTAGCCATGGAGGAGGCATCCGCGTCTCGCTCCGTAGCTGCGGAGGCTTCCTACTCTCCGCCGGAGACGGAGGAGCTGCGCGGGTGGAGCGAGGCGCAGTTCCGGCACTACAGCTTCGCCACGCGGCCCATCGCCCGGCTGCGCCACGGAGACCCGCGCGCCGAGGAGCTGCTGGAGAACGAGGTGACGGGAGGACGCTGCCTCGGGGATGGGGGACTCGAGCCGCCGCGCGAGGCTGGTGCCGGGGGAGGGGGTGCCGTCTCGCTTCGGCGGGCTCTTCCTTTGCCTGACCTCCGCTCTGCCTTTGCTTCCAGGAGCCGGTGGTGCTCACCGACACCGACCTGGTTTATCCCGCCCTGAAGTGGGACCTGGATTACCTCCAGGAGAACATTGGGAGCGGGGACTTCTCGGTGTACCGAGCCAGCACCCACAAGTTTCTGTACTACGACGAGAAGAAGATGGCAAATGTGAAAAACTTCAAACCGAAGTCCAGCAGAGAGGAGATGAAGTTCGGGGAGTTTGTGGCACAGCTCCAAGAAAGCAAGCAGCAGGGAGGTGGAAAAAGGTAATAAACACCTGATGGTTACCTGAATAATGGGGGGGGGGGAATAAGGGGCTAAGGTGGGATTTGCTTCTGGCTTCATCTGCTAGGTTCCAGCATGGCAGAGTGCGATGGGTTTTTTGCATATAGGCCACCTTGGCTCTTTTACGACTCGTGGACTTCAACTCCCAGAATTCCTGAGCCAGCTACAATGCATGTCACATCTAAGGAGAACATAAGAACATAAGAAGAGCCATGCTGAATCAGGCCAAAGCCCATCGAGTCCAGCATTCTGTGTCACACAGTGGCCCACCAATTGTACATGGGCATCTTGAGCAGAAAGAGAAGGCAAAACCCTCCCTTTCCCTTGACCCCCAACAAATGGTACTCAAGGGAATCCTGCCTGCCTCAACCAACATAGAGGCGGCACGTGGACATCCGTTTTAATAACCACCGATACACTTGGCATCCATGAATCTGTCTGACCCTGCCTTGAAGCTATCAAGGCTGACAGCTGTCACAACCTCTTCTGGAAGTGAATTCTATAAACCAACGACCCTCTGGGTGAAGAAATATTTCCCTTTATTTGTCCTCACTTTCTTAAGGAGTAAGAGACATCTAGTGGCCAAGGGAAAAACTGGTGATAATTTAAGGAAGAAGAGGAAATTTAAAGAGAAACAAGATCTATTTCGGAGAGCTTGCTTAATAATTGACTTATAAATTGAGGAAGCTCAAAGAGTAATTTTGGATGTGGGAAACTTAATGAAACAGTTGTAGTGGAACTGTAGTGGAGAAGTTAATTTAAAGCGGTATTAAAAATGACAAGCATCCCAAATTTGACAAAAATTGGTACAGGAAAGAGGCAAGGAATCCAAACTATAACAATGGAACCAAGTCCAGCAGGGCAAAGATCTACGGAAGGACTTTTACAGAGAGAGAGATCAAACTCATTCAAGGATCTACAACAGATGTTACAAACAATACAGGAGGTTATGTTAAAGAACTATGAGGATTTGAAACGAGAGATAGGAGAAGTAAGGAATGACACGGGAGAAATGAAAGAAAAGATGAGATCGATGGATGATAAATTTGGATGCTTTCAGCAACAAATTTTAAAAAATGAACAAAAACTACAGGAGATGGAAGATAGAATGGGAAGGGAAGAAAGGAAAGTGAAGGAGATGGAAGAAAGACTAATTCAGGCTAATAGAGACCTCGAACAGACAATAATCCAATTGGAAATAGACAAGGCTTCCCATTTTCTACAATTTCAGAATGTGTGGGAAGGAAAGAATGAAGATCTTCCGGTGATGATGGCGGAGCTATTGGCAGGAGCTCTAGGAACTGGGAAGGAAGAAATGATTAAGGACATGGATGAAATCTATAGAATTCACACAAACTACGCACGTAGACATAATTTACCCAGAGAAGTGCATATTAGATTTGCTAAAAAATCGACACGCGATGAGATTCTTCATAGGACTAGAGAAGATCCACTAGAGCTATGAGGAAGACAGCTTGTGGTGCTCAAACAAGTCCCGAAAAGAGTAAAAGACCTAAGGTGACCCTATCAAATGTTTACAGCAAAACTAACAAGGAAAAACGTAAATTTTTGGTGGTTGACTCCGGAAGGGATTATGGGGAGAAAGAAGGTTGAGATTGGACACGGTGGACAAAGTAGAAGAGTTTTACAGAAAATATTTTGATAGTGAGGCTGAAGAGAAAGAAGGGAAGAAGGAGAACTGGGAGAACAGTCACAAAATAGGGGGGAATCCCGAATCAAGGAAAAAGAAAACGGGGAAAGAGCGAATGTGGACACTGGAAAAGACAATGATGGTGGACGCAAGGAGTACAAAGAAATTAGACAAACAAGGGCAACAAACCCTAAGTATAAGTAGAGGTTTTCAAGAGGCATTAAGCAATTTTATCATTAAATGTTAATGGGTTAAATTCTCCAGGGAAAAGGAAATTTTTTTAGTAAATTGTATAAGACAAATGTGGATATAGTAGTGTTGCAACAGACACACATAAAACAGCAGCATCAATATTTGTTAAAATGTTCCAAGTTAGGAAAGATGTTTATATCTTCATCGCAACAGAAGAAAGGGGGAATTGTATGTAAAAGAGGGTATCTTGGCCAAACAGGTGTATAAAGATGAGGGCAGAATACTGATAATAGAACTAACTGTGGATGGGAAAAAACTGATCTTAGTTGGAATATACACACCTAATGAGGGTCAAAAACTATTTTATAAGACATTGTATAACAGCGGTTCTCAACCTTTGGGTCGCGCCCCCATTTGGGGTCGAACGACCATTTCATGGGGGTCGCCAAACACTGCAGTCCGCCATTTTTTCCCCTTTTCCCCTCGGCCGTCGTGTGCGTGCCGCGCATGCACGACTCGGGCCGTCGCGCCGCGCATGCGTGATTCGGGCCGTCGCGCGCGTGCCACGCATGCGCGGTTCGGCCCGTCACGCATGTACAATCCGGGCCATTGCGCGCGCGCCACGCATGCGCGGTTCGGCCCGTCACGTCGCGCATGCGCGGCGCAGGTCGGGGTCGCGCCGCGCCGCGCATGGGTGGCGCAGGTGGGGTCTCGGCCTGAAAAAGGTTGAGAACCACTGTTGTATAACATGATTAGAGACTTAGAATGTGATAATCTGTGTATAGTTGGGGATTTTAATGCGATTGTAGACCGAGAACTAGATTATAGAAATAACAGACGAAAGAAAGGGGTTAGAAGGATATTACCTAATTCATTTTTTGAGATGATGGAAGAATTAAATATAAAGGATTGTTGGCGGGAAAGAAATGTAAGAGGTAAGAAACAATAAACTATTCAGGTAGACATCAATCTTGGTCTCGAATTGATATGGTTTGGGCATTGACAGAGGTGAATTTGGGAATTGAATTTAATATTGACATAAATTTGTGGGCAGACCATAGTCCCATTAAAATTAAATGGAAGGGGCAAAAAAAGATAAGGAGATAGACCCTAAAAAGAGCAATTTTGAACCAAAATGAATTTAAATTAAAGATGGAGGATCAAATGAGCTTGTTTTTTCAAAGTAATAAGAAAGAAGACATGAATAACCAGAATCTGTGGGACACGGCAAAAGCCTTTATGAGGGGTATTGCAATATCATATATGGCCAAAGACAACAAACAAAAAAAAGCAATGGCAAAAAAACTTAGAGGAAGAGCTTAGTAAACTGGAAAGGGAGTTGCAGGAAGAACCCATAAAACGGGCACTGAAACATCAAATAGATATAATTAAACATAAACTAAATATCACTGAAAAGGAAAATATGGCACAACAAATTAAAAGCATGAAACAATTTTTTTTTTGAAAATGCAAATAAGCCGGGAAGGTGGCTGTCTTATAGACTAAGGAAACGGAAAGAAAAGAACCAGATTAGCAAATTATATAATGAAGAAGGAGAGTTAATTTACCAAAATGAGGCAAAGAGGAAGGTAGCGTATGAGTTCTTTAAATACCTTTAGGAGGATAAGGAGAAGGTGGAAGAAGGCAAGGTGGTGCTGCAATACCTTCAAAAAACAGACCTGCCCAGAATCTCAGAGGAAGGTAAAGATTTATTAAATAATGAGATAACAGTAAGGTAGATATCTGAGGCAATTAAAAAACAAAAAAGTAACAAGACACCAGGTCCAGATGGTCTACCTTCAGAAATCTATAAAAATCATCAGGAAATATTAAGCCCACTGCTATTAGAGGTGTACAGTGATGTACTGAATAAAGCCAAGATACCTGAATCATGGAAAGAAGCAACAATCACATTGATTCCCAAAGAAAATTCTGATTTAACTTATATTAAAAAATATAGACCGATATCCTTACTAAATTCAGATTATAAAATATTCATGACAATTATGGCAGATAGACTAAAGAAAATTTTAGAGAACTTCAATTCATACTGACCAAAATGGCTTCCTTCCCGGACGGCATATAAGGAATAACATTAGGATTATTTTGGACACGATGGAATATTATGAAGCTCATAACGAAAAACAGATGGCGTTGATATTCATTGATGCGCAAAAAGACTTTATACTAGAACAATTAAAATATATGGATTTGGGGGAAAAATTTATAAAACTGTTCCAAACAATTTATTTCAGACAAGAAGCTAGAGTGGTGATAAATGGGGAAACGACAAAGAACTTTTTAATTCAAAAAGGCAGTAGACAAGGCTGTCCCTATCTCCACTGCTTTTTATTTTATCATTAGAGGTTTTACTTAGAACAAATCGAGAAGACAAACAAATTAAAGGTTTAAAAGTAAGAAAAGAAAGTTTTAAGGTACAGGGATTTGTGGACGACCTTGTATTTATTATTGAAGAGCCTGTACAATCTGGTTTTAGGCTGATGGAAGTGCTGGAGGACTATGGAGAAGTAGCAGGCCTGAAAATAAATAAGGATAAAACAAAAATGATAGTTAAAAATATGACTGAAGAGCAAAAAAAAAAAAGAATTGGAGGGAAGGATAAATATGCAGATTACGAAAAAAATAAGATATTTGGGGATCCAATTGACAGAGAGATGCATCACTCTGAAAGAAGACAATTATGATAAATTAATGGTGCAAATTAGGTCTGATTCGGGAAATTGGTGGAAACTACAGCTATCTTTAATGGGTAGGATAGCCACCATTAAAATGAATGTTCTTTTGAAAATGTTGTTTCTATTTCAATGCATACCAATTTGGCTTAAAAAGGATTTTTTTACAAATTTGAATAGACTTATTTCAAAATTCATATGGCAAGAGAAACGACCGAGAATCACATTAAAACTATTACAAGATGCTAGAGAAAGAGGAGGATTTGGCCTACCATACTGGACAAAGTATTATCAGGCAGCGGCGTTGGTCTGGCTAAGCGAGTGGATGCATCTCAAAAATACAAGATTATTAGCACTAGAAGGTCATGACCTACAGACAGGGTGGCATGCTACTTTGTGGAAAGAAAGACATTTAGTCCAGCAACACTTCTGGAAGCATTATATTAGGAGAACATTATTGGATATCTGGAAAAAAATAAAAAGAAATAATTATAGGAAAATCCCCAACTGGGTGTCTACATTAGAAATGTACACACATCCAAATTTGATAAAACGTGGGGGTGCTGTCACCTATAAAGATATTTTGAATGAGAAAGGAGAATTAAAAGCGAGAAATACCTTAAAAGGAAGAAGGAATTGATCTGGAACGGTGGGCGTATCTTCAAATTCAATCCAAATTTAATAAAGATAAAAAGGAACGGGGCATAAAGCAAGACTCTTCAGAATTAGATAAAATCTTATTTAGCAAGGAAGGCAAGACTGTAAGTAAATTATATCAATATTTATTAGAGCAAGTTATGATTGAGGAACAGGTGAAAGAAATGATGATAATTTGGTGTAAATATTTTGGGCACAATATTGATTTGGATATTTGGCAAAGTTTATGGGGAAAAAAATCTAAAAATTACTCCAGCAACCTCCTATAAGGAAAACCTCTATAAGATGTTTTGTAGGTGGCATCTCCCTCCCACAAGATTAGCACGAATGAACAAGGGGAAATCCTCGATATGCTGGAAGTGTGAAGAGACCGTTGGGAATTACTACCACATGTGGTGGCAATGCCCAAAGGCACAACAATTTTGGAACTTATTAAAGAAGTGGTTGGAAGAAATTTTGCAAATAGATATAGAAGCCAAACCGGAATTTTTCTTATGGGGGATTATAGAAAGAAAATATAAGAAAGACACAAATTATTTACTACTGCATATAGTAACAGCGGCACGAATAGTCTTCGCTCAAAAATGGAAAGAGAAAGATACTCCAACCAAAGAGGAAATATTATTGAAAATTTTCAATTGCGCTGAAATGGATAGACTTACATGGGAACTCAAGGACAAAAGTGAAACCAAATACTATAAAATCTGGGAACAATTTTATGATTGGATAGACAATAAGAGGGTAGCCAAGATAAATGTATAGTGCTAGACTAAAATATAGATTATAGACAAATGTATATTTAAAAGATAAGTAGATATATAGAAATAATTATTAATAATTATTAATAAAAATTTAATTAAAAAAACCACCAGATTTAATGCACCTGCTGCATCTTTAACCTGATTGTGTTGCATGAACACAGTGAAATGTATACTTACATAAATGCATCTTCCTAATCAAACTCTGTTTTCCCTCTGTTGTTTACTATTTTGATAGTTGCTTTTCACCATGTATTGATCCTTGTTGCTCTAGGTCAGGGGTCTTCAAACTCGGCCCTTTTATGACTCGTGGACTTCAACTCCCAGAATTCCTCAGCCAGCGTGCCTGGCTGAGGAATTCTGGGAGTTGAAGTCCACAAGTCATAAAAGGTCCAGGTTGGAAAACCCCCTGCTCTAGGTACAGATGCATTTTCTATTGCCTTTTCATCTGTCAGGTGTTTCTGCACTGCCATTCCAAATCTGGCAAAATTACCCAGCCGTTAAAGCAAACTTGTTTCCTTTCTTATGTTTCAGTTTTGACAGATTGGAAGGCAGCAGACCTCTGGCTGTATGCTGTTCCTTCCTGTCCTCTCTCTGTCCTTTCTGAGGAATAGTCTGCACTCATGTGGTGGCAGAGGAGGAGGAGGCAGTGACACTGCTGTGTAGGCCCAGAACTCTGTTGCTTTCCTGCTGCTGAAGGTAAACATCATTTAGGTTTTTTTAAAAAAAAAACAAACAAAACTCAGCATTTTTTTTTCCAGTTGTGAGATGGGCTTCCCAAGTAAAAAATGCTATTATCTCCTGACACTGCATTGGGCTTCCCAAGTAAAAAATGCTATTATCTCCTGACACTGCATTGCCCACACTATAGGTTAGTGACACTGAAAGCTCTGAGAAGTCCAGAAGAATGACTGTGTTGAATTCTCTGGACTTCTGACCAATAACACCTATACAGGACCCCAGAAACGTAAGATTTCATTCTTTTTTCAAGGACCACTAGTCATTCATTGGTAATATGATACTCATGACAATTCTTTTTCCAGCTCTATGAGTTAGGTTTTGTTATCATTTCTGTAAGAACTATGCAGTTGATTGACCGATAATGAAAGAGCTAGTTGGATATAGCTTTGCACACACATTTGCCTTTCTTTTTTTCATTATTTTCTGGTATATACAGGTTATATCTCCAGCAGACCTTAAATGACACGGTTGGAAGGAAAATTGTGGTAGATTTCCTGGGCTTTAATTGGAATTGGATTAACAGACAGCAGGCGAAGCAAGGCTGGGGTCAGCTGACATCCAACTTACTACTGATTGGCATGGAAGGTAACCAACCTGCCTCTTTGGACAAGTAATTTGGTTTTAGTAGTCCTTTAGTGCTACCTGTTGAGGAATTTCTATGGACCTTATCTCAGTGTTAGGTAACTGAATTTGGATGGATTGTTTTCTTCTCAGTTATAATCTTATCTAATACAATATTCTCAACATGTTCCAGTTAGACTAAGAGAGAGAGTTCAGAGACTTGATTGCGGCAGTTAAGCTGAGAGCTGACAAACAACAAGAACCAAATTTTGCTGAAAATTATGTGGTGATAATCAGATATGACCCCAGGCTGCTTGGATATACATACACTTAGTCTGTAAGGACCCACTTCAACCCCACATCTTAAGAAAGCAGAACTCTTGGAAACAATTTCTTCCAACAGGAACTTTTATTAAGAGTAGTTGATAGCAGGCATAATAGACAGGATCTGAGATTTCCTGCACAGAGTGATTACGGTATCCCCAAACTAGACCCCACCCCATAGTCTGCCCGTCCAGTACGGGACAGCCAATTCCCAGGTGTTAAGTCCATTGTGGGAAAAGGGGAGATAACATGGCCCGTCTCCAGTTCACGCAGCGATGGCCAGCGGCTTCTTCACACCTTCGTCTGAGAGCGTAGAAATAAATCAAGCAGTAGGTTACATTCCTTATTTCCTCCCTTGTTCTAGCTGACAGTTTGGGAAGATAAAGTTCAGAGAGAGACATAGTGCAGGAAGCAAATTGTTACATTGTAGCAGGCAGCAGACACAGAGGCAATAAAGCAAAAGGTTACATTGTAGCGAATAGAAGCGAAAGCAATAACCCCACAGGCATATCCTCCCTCCCCCTTGGGAGTATGGCAGAATCCAGGGAAAGGTGAGATTTGTTTTTAGATCAGAGGAGATAGATAGAAATGAAATAGAAATGGGTTCTGACATATTCTTTGACTTAGGACCATTCAAAATTATGGCTCTGAACAAAGGGACTTACGACTCCTGCCTGAAGTTATGGCCATTGCAGTGCCCCATCTGTCTGTCTTCCCATCCTACTGGGTCCCTGCATGTCTTGGGGCAGCTTTCCACTCTGCTGGGTCCCTGCCTCCCCCCTCCCCCCACCCCCTTAATCATGGATCAGTCACTTTACCTTTTCGGTCAATTTTTGGGAAGCAGCTGCTGCATTGCACAGTCTTCCTATAAAAGGGAGGCTGTGTGACACTATCCTGGACGTGGCGCCATTTTGGTGACATCTGCAGTTGTGGGATGAAATTTGTGCACCCATTCCCAATAACTTGTAGAACAAGACCTGCTGGAAATTAAAGTTCACATTTTGTAAAATAATTCCAGAAATTTGTCTCGGTCTTGCTTTATGCAGGAAATGTGACACCAGCTCACTATGATGAACAGCAGAATTTCTTTGCTCAGATTAAAGGATACAAACGATGTATTCTGTTTTCACCTGATCAGTTTGAATGCCTTTATCCTTATCCCGTGCACCATCCATGTGACCGGCAAAGCCAGGTGAGATGACATCTTGGTCAAATCGTATTTTTTGCCTAAGACACAAAGCATAATTTTTAATGCTGGTT
Source organism: Bothrops alternatus (assembly GCA_034064705.1). Classification (NCBI taxonomy): domain Eukaryota; kingdom Metazoa; phylum Chordata; class Lepidosauria; order Squamata; family Viperidae; genus Bothrops; species Bothrops alternatus. The sequence goes on from JARGCV010000122.1 coordinate 3,488,162, forward strand.
TATTACAAAATTCCTACGTACCTTTGTATTTTCTCTAACTCAGGGGTCTCCAACCTTGGCAACTTCACGACTTGTGGACTTCCAACTCCCAGAATTCTGGGAGTTGAAGTCCACAAATTGTAAAGTTTCCAAACTTGGAGACCCCTGCTCTAACCATCTGCCTGAGAAGATCTTAGATATATATCAAATGATCATGTGATGCACTTAACTCAATCATGGAAAATTAATGTATCGTAAGAATATCCTTATCCAGACAACTAAAGCAGTCAACTGAACCTTTATCTAGGTAGGCTGGGAAGTGTTAGCCTCATACAACTGCAGGGCTGGCTGTTTGGTGATAAAATAAAAGGGTAGTCTAATTCTAAACTGTTTATTAGAGATTAATACTTATCTAATTATCATCATGAGACAGCTTTGTAGAGAACTTCAGAAAGAGTTCTCTTTAGGTTTTTTCATTTCTGTTGCAATTGTCTGTAGACTCCTACAGACTCACAGGGAAGGTACTAGAAAGAGTGAGGCTGGATAGGCTCCCCTCATTCTGTCTGTAGAGTTCTATATTGGATCTTCTAACAGAGATTTTGTTGTAAAGTTGCTTGTTGGAGGACCAGGAACTGACAGTGCCAATTTCTTTTCCAGCAGCTAATAGTGATAATAATAATAATAATAGTAGTAGTAGTAGTAGTAGTAGTAGTAGTAGTAGTATAGTACAATATAGTACAATAGTACTACCAATAGTAGTACCAATAGTAATAGGCGCCTTGGGTGCAATCCCAAAACAACTGGAGCACCACTTGGACACCATTGGCATTGACAAATTTGCCATTAGTCAATTGCAAAAGGCGGCCTTACTAGGAACCGCTTCCATCCTGCGACGATATCTGTAATACCATCAAACACCCACATCTGCCTATCCCAGGTCCTTGGTAAGGACTTGATAGGTAGACAAAAATGGCAAATCCAGTCTGAACATCTGGCTGACTGTTTGATGATCAAAATCAATAATAATTAATAGTAATAATAGTAATAATAATAATAATAAAAATAAAAAACAAACTATTGCTTCCCATGGGACCTAGTCTTACTGTATAGTTTTAATGTAATGCCCAAAAGTAAATGAATTATTTCTGGAAGAGGATTACTGGTCACTTGCTAAATGAGGACAACAACCTCTGGTTTATGCACCTTGCTTGAAAGGGACAGTTTAAACCAGGGGTGTCAAACTCGCAACGTCAAGTGACATGTCATGACGTATCGCGACTTTTTTTCCATTGCCGGCAATGGGGTGGGCGCTGTTTTGGCATGACGCATCCGGGCCATGGGCCCTCAGTTTGATACCCTTGGTTTAGGCCATAGAGTCCCAGCCCCCTTCTGGAATAGAAGTTAAAGCCAGAATGGATCTAGATCAGGAGTAAGAAATCTGTCCACACCATGTGTTGAATTATACGTTTCTTCATCCTTCACTGTTAGCTATATTACTTTTGGCTGATGGGATTGGTCTAGTTCCCAACAGTTTGCTTCATCCAAAAATATTTGGAGATACATTGTCTCCACCCTCTTCAAGAACTTTGTCTCCAACAGGATATTAATGATACTAATTCCTTTTGTAGAAGAGTCGGACATCTTTAGATTCACCCAGTAAGTCACCTACTGGTATGCATGGAAGTCAAAAGTTAGGCAAGAATAAAGCACTGAGAAAAGTAGCTGCAGCCTCCATACAATTTGTCCGTAGTCTTGGTCACTTGAAATTGCATATAAAGATGAATTAGTAAAATTAGGGGAGATGCCAAGCATGCACCAGTGTTTCCATCTCTTTTATTGGAACTGTAATAATGAGAATGTTGACAGCCTTCTCTTTGAAATGCCAAGTGAGATTGACGCACCAGGTTTGCATCTAAGAATTCCACCAGTCATTCAGAAAGTCTATGCAATGGATGTGGATGTTGTGCTTTGATATTCTCATGCTTGTTTCAGCACCCTGGTTCCTCAGTAATCAGGGTACCCTGCAATAAAGGAGAGGATATTTGAGTGCAACTAAGTAGATCATCTCTTCCATTTCAACAATCTGCTGGTGAGATCATTGTTAATCTCCAGTTAGCTCTGCATCATTATATCCCCCTGTTGGTCTTTCTAAATTGGTCCCCCAATCAGCGGAGCTTAAAAAACTCCCGCAAATTTACACTTTACTAGAAAGTTATACTAGCTGCCAGGAGTGCTGGCATGAGCTTAATGTTATACTAGCTGCCAGGCTACTGTCATGAGCTTAATGTTTGCATTTATTTCAGACATCTCAAGAATGCTTTACTTTGGTTATTGGATCACTTAAATAAGGCCAGATTAGATCTTGATTTTTATCGATATAGCAGAATCCTGCCAATCAATGCTCTATAAATGCCGGGTATTTTCTTATATGTGTTCCGTGCTTTTCTTTGCTTGACAGCATTGGCTGATTACATCTTAAACTAGTAAACAAAAATGTTGAGTGTAGTCATTCACAATCAACAAAAAGAGTAACTGGTGGGAAGTAGAGCACAGTTTCTTGAAGGTGGTGATTTTTTATCTCTAGTTCCCCACCTGCCGGTTAAAGTTAGTAAATAAGTTCATTTTCTTTGAAGTAGCTGTTGTGGGAAGCACAGGGAGAATCGTTGTGTTGTTTCCAGTGACTTTAGTGATGCCTTCTTCTCTCCTGCTAGGTTGACTTCGACAATCCCGACTATCAGAAGTTTCCTAATTTCCAGAACATAGTTGGCTATGAAACCGTAGTTGGCCCAGGCGATGTGCTATATATTCCCATGTATTGGTAATACATTTAGGATGAGAATGGGACAGAATGAGCTGCAGCAGAATCAATTTAGGGGAACAAAGGGGTTTCTGTCAGAGGCTCTGAACCTCGTGTCTTTTGCTCTGACTAGGATAGATATTTTTCTGTTTGTAAAGTGCCCCCTGCAGGAATAGCAATAATCCTTGATACTTGTTCATATGCAGAAAATGTTGATCCCTTTTTCTGCTGTAAGATTTACATTTGGGACACATCCTTTCAGTGAGAGAAAAATTATTTGATCTCCTGCTGGTTTTGTAAATTTGCCCACTGATAAAGAAATGATCAGTCTATAATTTTAATGGTAGGCTTATTTTAACAGTGAGAGACAGAATAACCAAAAAAGAAAACAAAATCCAGAAAAACACGTTTCAAAAAAGTTGTAAATTGATTTGCATTTTAATGAATGAAATAAGTATTTGATCCCCTATCAGCAAAATTTCTGGCTCCTAGGTATCTTTTATACAGGTAATGAGCTGAGATTAGGAGCACTCTCTTAAAGGGAGTGCTAATCTCAGCTTGTTACCTGTATAAAAGACACATGTTCACAGAAGCAATCAGTCAATCAGATTCCAAACTCTTCACCATGGCCAAGACCAAAGAGGTCTTGGAAGAAAATGGAAGAAACACAAAATAACTGTCAATCTCGGTCTGGGGCTCCATGCAAGATCTCATCTTGTGAAGTTTCAATGATCATGAGAACAGTGAGGAATCAGCCAGAACTACATGGGAGGAGCTTATCAATGAACTCAAGGCAGCTGGGACCATAGTCACCAAGAAAACAATTGGTAACACACTACGCCGTGAAGGACTGAAATCCTGCAGCACCCACAAGGTTCCCCTGCTCAAGAAAGCACATGTCCAGGCCAGTCTGAAGTTTGCCAATGAACATCTGAATGATTCAGGAGAGAATTGGGTGAAAGTGTTGTGGTCAGATGAGACCAAAATCGAGCTCTTTGGCATCAATTTAACTCGCCATGTTAGGAGGAGGAGGAATGCTGCCTGTGACCCCAAGAACACCGTCCCCACTGTCAAACATGGAGGTGGAAACATTTTGCTTTGGGGGTGTTTTTCTGCTAAGGGGACAGGACAACTTCACTGCATCAAAGGGACGATGGACAGGGCCATGTACCGTTGAATCTTGGGTGAGAACCTCCTTCCCTCAGCCAGGGCATTGGAAATGGGTCATGGATGGGTATTTCAGCATGACAATGACCCAAAACACAGCCAAGGCAACAAAAGAGTGGCTCAAGAAGAAGCACATTAAGGTCCTGGAGTGGCCTAGCCAGTCTCCAGACTTTAATCCCATAGAAAATCTGTGGAGGGAGCTGAAGGTTCAAGCTGCCAAACGTCAGCCTCGAAACCTTAAATGACTGCAAAGAGGAGTGGGACAAAATCCCTCCTGAGATGTGTGCAAACCTGGTGGCCAACTACAAGAAACGTCTGACCTTTGTGACTGCCAACAAGGGTTTTGCCACCAAGTACTAAGTCATGTTTTGCGAAGGGGTCAAATACTTATTTCACTCATTAATAATGCAACTCAATTTATAACTTTTTTGAAATGCATTTTTCTGGATTTTTTGTTGTTATTCTGTCTCTCACTGTTAAAATAAACCTACCATTAAAATTATAGACCAATCATTTCTTTGTCAGTGGGCAAATGTACAAAATCAGGGGATAAAATATTTTTTCCCCTCACTATGTATGTTCTTATAAACATTTACCATGACAGTTTTGGGGAAGCTACTAAATGAAGCAATTGTCCAGGCCATTATCAAAGTTATACTTACAGACACAGGTGGTCTTTGTTTAACCTGTCCTGTTTAGCAATTGTTTGAAGTTATAATGCAAGGGTCTTCAAACTTGGCCCTTTTATGACTTGTGGACTTCAACTCCCAGAATTCCTCAGCCAGCATAGCTGACTGAGGAATTCTGGGAGTTGAAGTCCACAAGTCATAAAAGAGCCAGATTTGAAGACCCCTGTTATAATGGCACTGAAAAAGTAATCTTACAACTGGTCCTTGCCCATATGATTGTTGCAACATCCCCAGGGTCATGTTGCAACCAGCAAGTAATCACATGATTTGATCTGATTTCATGACCATTTTTGCCATGGTTGTTAAGTGAATCACCAAGGTTGTTAAGTGAATCATAGTTGTTAAGCAAACTCAATTTCTCCAGTTGACTTTGCTTTTTTGGAAGCTGGCTGGGAAGGATGCAAATCGCGATTATGTGATTGCAAGATGCTGCCATCACTGCAAAAGCAAGCTGGTTGCTGAGCACTCAAATTGCAATCCTGTGATTGTAGAGTGGAGCAATGGTCGTATTTTTGAAGATGGGCTGTAAGTCACTTTTTCCAAAGCCATTGTATCTTTGAACGGCCATTGAATGATCACTAAGTTGGAGGACTACTTGTATATTTTCTAATGAATATATGCATACAAGTGGTTGTTCATTGGGTAACTTAGAACTGAAAAAAGTATAATAGACTATATAGTTTTTTCCCCCAAAAATGAAGAAAAGAAATAACTAAATCACAATTTAATTATCCTACAACATGTTCAGTATTTTTGTAAAACTAATATTGGAAATGCTAAAATCTACAGTTTTAAATTAGGAATATTAAAAGACTCATCTTCTGTGGCTTGATTATAGGTGGCATCACATTGAGTCATTGCTGAATGGAGGAATTACCATTACTGTAAACTTTTGGTACAAGGTAAGTATGCAAAATTATACAGTGCAGTATGAGATTGATTACATTACTGCAGTACTTTATTTAAATGATCAGAATTGTGTCAGCTGCTAAAATTGACTTGAATTCTTAACTTGGTTTCTTAAGTATTATCTTAGAGATAACCTTCTTGAACCTTGTAATACTTAAGTTGAAATAGTGAACTCTTAATCCTAGCCTTTCTAGAGAGAAGTGTATATGTGCCTTCAAGTCAACGTTGATTCCTGGTGACTGTCTAGAATAGTTCCTGCAGTTTCCTTGGCAAGATTTCAAAACCGGTTTGTCCTTGTCCTTTTCTTTATAAGCCTGAGAGAGTGACTGGCCCAAAGTCACACAGTTGACTTTGTGCCTAAAGCAGGACTAGAACTCATAGTTTCCTAGTTCAACAATTCAAGAAGCATGGGAAACTCTGAAAAATGCCATCATAAAAGCCCAGTCCAGCACAATACCACTGAAAAAGAAAAACAAGAAAGTCAAGAAGAAACCAGCATGGCTGCACAAAGATTTCTCAGACAAACTGAAAGTCAAAAAGGATAAATACAAAAAAATGGAAAGAGGGACACATAACTAAGGCTGATTATCAGCAGACAGCCAGAACGTGCAAAGACGAAGTCAGGAAAGCAAAGACTCAGAATGAACAAAGACTTGCAACAGAAATCAAGGATAATAAAAAAAGTTTCTTTCAACATATTAATAACAAGAAAAAAGTCAAGAAAACTATAGGTCCACTAAAGAGAGAAGATGGCAAGGAAGTAACAAGCTATAGGGGGAAAGCAGAGCCGCTTAATTTATTCTTTGTATCAGTCTTCACACAAAAAGAAATTATAGCACAACATACCAAAAAAACCACTGCAAAAGACAAACTAGAAACAAAAATTAAAATAAGCAAGAAAATGGTAAGAGAACATCTATCCAGCCTTGACGAATATAAATCACCGGGACCCAACAGATTACATCCCAGAGTTCTGAAGGAGCTGGCAGATGTTATCTCAGAACCATTGCACCATATCTTTCATAAATCCTGGAGCACCTGAGGGAAGTAATCGAGGACTGAAAAAGTGCTGATGTGGTTCCCATCTTCAAGAAAGGGGAAAAAAAGGACCCAGGAAACTACAGACGAATCTGTTTAACATCAGTACTTGGGAAGATCCTGGAAAAGATAATAAAAAAAAAAAACAGATCTGTGAACAACTAGAAGCAAACAAAGTTATAACTGGTAGTCAGCAGGGGTTTGTTAAAAACAGATCATGCCAAACCAATCTTATTTCATTCTTTGATAAAGTGACTAAATTAATAGACCAGCGAAATGCTGTGGACATAGTATACTTAGTAAGGCATTCCACAAAGTAGACTACAATCTATTGCTTGGTAAGCTAGAAAAAGGTGGAATAGACAACATCGCCCCCAGATGGATTTGTAGCTGGCTGACAAACCATACTCAACCAATAGTCCTCAATGGTACTACATTCACATGGAGAGAAATAAGCAGTGAGGTACCACAAAGCTCCGTCTTAGGCCCAGCACTCTTCAATTTCTTCACCAATGACTTAGGGTTAGGGTTAGATGAGGAAATAGAAGAGCTCATCAAATTTGCAGATGACACTAAACTGGCAGGAATACCAACACCCCAGAAGATAAGTTCAGGATTCAAAAAGAAGTTGACAAACTGGAACAATGGGCCCTGTCCAGCAAAATGATTTTTAATGTGGAGAAAAGCAAAGTTTTACATTTAGGCAGGAAAAATCAAAGATATAAATACAGATTAGGTGGGCTCAAAAACAGTAACTGTGAGAGGGACCTTGGAGTCCTAGTGGACGATCACTTGACTATGAGCCAGCAATGTGCACCAGCTGCCACAAAAGCTAATACAATCCTGGGTTGTATAAACAGAGGCATAGAATCAAAATCATGCAAAGTATTAGTACCATTTTATAAAACCCTAGTGAGACCACCTGGAATACTGCAGCCAGTTTTGGTCACCATATCACAAAAAAGATGTTGAGACCTTGGAAAAAGTTCAGAGAAGAGCAACTAAGATGATCAAAGGCCTGGAGACTAAAACACATGAAGAACAGGTGCAGGACTTGGGTTTGGCTAGTCTAAAGAAAAGAAGAAATAGGGGTGACATGATAGCAATATTCCAGTATTTGAGAGGCTGCCACACAGAAGAGGGCATCAAATTATTCTCCAAAGCACCAGAAGGCAGGACAAGAAACAGTGTTTGGAAACTGACCAAAGAGAGAAGCAACCTGGAATTAAGGAGAAACTTCCTAACAGTGAGGACAATTAACCAGTGGAACAGCTTGCCTCCAGAAATCATGGGTGCTCCATCACTGGAGATTTTTAAGAAGAGGCTAGACAGTCATTTGTCTGAAATGGCATATGTTCTCCTGCTTGAGTGGGGGGCTGGACTAGAAGACCTCCAAGGTCCCTTCCAGCTCTATTCCATTCTAGTTTCTAGCCTGATACCACTTCACTAAAATGACTTCCTTTAGAGAAATGCGCTTTTGTTGTTAAGAAAATGAGTGGTAGTATTAGAAATAGTATTTTTGACCAGTCACTTGCCTAAAACACCTCTTTTTCGTATGATATGTGCTATTTGGTAGAAAAAAAAATAGTAACTCACCTTTTCCCATCCCTGACTTTTAGTAGCTACTTGCTTATTTAGTGTTAGGTGAATGTAATTTTTTTAAGCACAGTGAACCATTTGTAAACCTTTTGATCTCTTTCAGTTTCCTTTTGATCTTCCTGGTACCCCAGAACTGAGGAAATGAACAATAGTGTCCAGATAATCGAGATCTCTGTCGGAATCTGTTTTCAATTTCATTTTTTGTGAATATTGCAATTTGATAAACCCTTGTTTAAGGAAGGTATTTTTCCTCCACGCAGGGTGCCCCAACCCCTAAAAGGATTGAATATCCCCTAAAAGCTCATCAAAAAGTGGCTGTAATGAGGAACATAGAGAAAATGTTGGGGGAGGCGCTTGGAAATCCACAAGAGGTAAAGTGTGAATCTCAGGCTGGTTGTAGTAAACCCAAGGCTGAGCTTGTTCAGTTTCTGATTGCATAAAATCAATAGCATAACAAATTGAAGATGTTAACATATTTAACATCCTTAAATAGATGGTGATTGAGTGGGTTGGGATAGAGCAGCGGTTCTCAACCTATGGGTCGCGACTCCATTTGGGGTCGAACGCCCGTTTCGTGGGGATCGCCGGACACCGCGGTCCGCCATTTTGTTTTTTGTTTTGTTTTTTTTTGTCGCACGCGCGCGCCGCGCATGCGCGGTTCGGGCCGTCACGTGCGCGCTGCGCATGCGTGGATCGGCCCGTCGCGGCCCGCCATTTTGTTTTGTTTTTTTGTCGTGCGCGCGCCGCGCATGCGCGGATCGAGCCGTCGCGGTCTGCCATTTTGTTTTTGTTTTTTTGTTTTTTTTTCCCGTCGCGTGCATGGGCAGGGCAAGTGGGGTCTCAACCTGAAAAAGGTTGAGAACCACTGGGATAGAGCAATATTTTTCAATCTTAGCAACTTTTAAGATGGGTAGACTTCAGATACCAGCAGGCTGGGAGAATTCTGGAAATCCATACATATTGCCAAAGTTGACACCGGGATGGAGCATTCAAAACATTAGCAGCACTTCTCCTGAAGATCACGGTATTACTCAAGTTTTAAGAGGGATTTTGTGTTTACTAGAGTAAGCAATATAAGTTCAGCATTTTCTGTGTCAAGAATGAAAGTTCGGACTTGGCTTAAGCAAGCGTAAACTGAAGCAGATGCCTCATTCACCAACTAAATTGCTTGTGTGCTGGAGTAGCTACAACTTTCAGGCTAAGTAGGAGAGTGGCTAAAATGAAATCAAACCCCACCTTAATTTTTATGTGAACAAGTTTCCTCACTTGTAAAGTGATTGTTCAAACATTGAATAAATTATGACTTCCGATATTTACATTAACGTACCTTTCTGCACTGTTTGGAATATATAGGTAGCTTTGCTTACTGGCTGTTTCAATAGTGCTGGACAAAGGACCGGTCCTTGAACTTGAAGCTGTCACAATGTCTCTGAGATCACACGATCACAGTTTGAGACATGTGGCAACTAGCATATCTTCACAATAATTACAGCATTCTGCAATCATGCAATTGCCATTCGGAGACCTTCATAGCTGGTTTCCAACAAGCAAAATGAGTGGGGAAGCCACTAGGAATTTGAAAGTCATGGTCATGTGATGTCATGTTCAATGACTACGGTGATATATTCTTAACTACATCTGGAACATCTGGATATGACGTTTTAGTTTACCATAGCCTTGCTTAGCAGTGAGGTTGCTGGTCCCAATTGCAGCCAGTGAGGACAGTGTGTATGTTGACCAGTTTTACAAAAGGTGTCTTTCTGGTGTGTATAGTTCTAGAGCAGAGGTAGACAACCTTGGCTCTTTTATGACTCGTGGACTTCAGCTCCCAGAATTCCTGAGCCAGCTGGCTCAGGAATTCTGGGAGTTGAAGTCCACGAGTCATAAAAGAGCCAAGGTTGCCTACCTCTGTTCTAGGTATTCACCAAATGTTATCATTGAGGAATACTTTTTAAAAAGCTCAGTGTTACTTGGGAGAGAATCGGCAAAGATTCTCATGAGTTGAGCCCTTAAAATAGTTTGGGAATTGTGCTGACATTAAATATTCATGTTTATTTTCTGGCGGAATATATATAGTTTTGCAATTTAATATAACTTCTAGCCCGGTTATAAATCTGTTGCTAGTAAAGCAATGTGTTTTGTTGTTTTTCCTTTGAGCAGGTGGGTCCCCTGTTAAATATGATGATCAAAGGACGGTATGAGTAATCTTGGACTTCTGCAGGATATTGGAGCTGTTTCACCTAAAAGAGGGAAGATATTAAGCGCTAATATTGCACACAGCACTTAAAAACAGATGGATTCCTGGTCCAGCTCTGATCCACTCTGCTCATCCAGAGGAATGACTAAAACTCTGAAAAGTTCCATTCGTCCTTCCTTCGACTACACCAAACCTTACAGAATAATTCATCCTTACTAAGGAAGAACCCGTCACCAGTAACTCTATGTTCTCTGTCTGCCTAGATACAACACTTGATACCTGGTACTTGATGATATTTATTTGTGATAGCACCTTCGTAATCACCTATATAAGAATTACCTAGAGGAACGCTTTTGATTTTCCTTCAGTGTTAGGAATCAACATGGATAACTTCCATCTTATTTTCCAATCTCTTTGATATCGCAGCTTCTTAAAACTAAAGCCTTTTGAGGGATACAGTAAAATGAAGGACGTAAGAGACGGAGACCTTAAGAGCTTTTAAATGCAGTGTGTCATTTTGTCATAAACAATACATTGATTTCTAATTCTGTAAAACTGGGGACAAATGCCTATGTATAGAAATTGGACTGTTTTCCACTCAGGATGTTAATAGAACGGGACAAGCCATAGCGAGTGCCCTTAGTCAATAAAACTTGTGTGTCATATTTTTCACTTAACCATGCATGGTTAATTCCTCGTTGCACTCTGCCTTCGCTAGGCCAAATTAAGTGCCAGATCAATTGGTGAAGAGAGGAGAGCAGCAAAGCTATAACAAAATTGCTTCCCTTCCCCCTCCCCCCCCACATTTTGCTCTTTCATATGTCTGGAAAGAAATATGAGTATGGGCTTTGTATTTCATTAAGATAGGAATGCAGATGTTAAGAGTTTAACTCCCAGATAACCAAGGAAAACCTTCATTTGCCATGAAGTCACTTTTCTACAAGAGTTGGGTCATTGATTTTTTCCAGCGAGATAGATGATAGTTAGATATTGGGACAACATCTGTACGTAACAACCAGAGTTTCTGGGATTCTCTGCATTCCTGTTTACTGTGAATTCTATAAAGAGCTGAAGAAGTGTCTGAAGCCAAGATTCTTGGCTGTTTTGGGGAAGGTGGAACCTGAAAATGCCTTGCAGCTTTGTTACAAGTGAAGCCTTTGATATAGTTTCAAGCCATAAGGAGGCAACGGAAGACCAGCATTCCTGAGGCTGTCAGGAAGACCAGGGCAATGTTGGACTTGATGAATAGCAGTATCAATAAAATCATTCTGCCTTTGGCTGAAACAAAGCAATTCCTGTCTTTAGTCCTTGATGTGAAATGGCACCCCAGACTGGAACTGGAATTTTGCTGTTGTATAGAGCTTACAGAGAAAAGGCAAGGTGTCTCATTAAAAAGAAGAAGATGAGTTAAAATGCAGCATTCTGATACGTTTTTCTTTTTTGCCAAAGGTGTAAATTTGAAAATGTCTAAATAGTTGGTTTGGGAAAAGAATATATTGCAGTTTAGTAGTGCAAAAACTTAGTTTACAATGAACTGATAAAAGACAGTTTTAGATACTGTCACTTTTGTTTTTTAATCTTGTGTTTTGATGCCATGCTTTTGGGAAAAAATTGTGTCTGTGATGTGCGGGAATATGTGGGAAATACATAATATCTTAAGTGTAGTTCCTGAAATACAACTACTGTTGAATGACACAAATACCTGTTCTCCTTTATTCTATATGATATATATTTCTCATCTTACAGGAAGGGCAACAATTTGAAATTCATTTTGAAAATTCAGTTGTTCCCATGATCTTGTGATTTATATATAGGTTAAAAATAATAATTGCTACAGGTGACATTCTCCCTTTTACTTTTGTTGTTGCGAAGTCGTGTCCGACCCATCGCGACCCCATGGACAACGTTCCTCCAGGCCTTCCTGTCCTCTACCATCTTCTGGAGTCCATTTAAGCTCACGCCTCCTGCTTCAGTGACTCCATCCAGCCACCTCATTCTTTGTCGTCCCCTTCTTCTATTGCCCTCAATCTTTCTATTGCCCTTTACTTTAGTGTACTGTATATAATTAGATTAATCAATCATGAAATTATCTTGCAGATGGATACCTGGACACCTATAAGAGCTTGTCCCCTGCCAATACATTTGGCTTGATGCTTCCTGCACATCCCCCTTGTGGCCCTAGCTATCTGTTCATTTTTGTTTGGGAGGGGTGAGGGACAGATCCCCACAACATGTCCTGCTCCACTTCGTAGAAGAATTTCCAGCAATCTTTCTTTCACAAGACGAATCTTGCACTTACCTTTGCAGAACAAAAGTAAGGTGCAATTAACAGATTTCCTAAGAACATTTAATAAGAGAATTTTGATATTTTAATACATACTTCTAAAAGGGAATAACGCGTAGGAATGTGACAATATTTTTCCATATAAGATGTGACAAGAACTGATAATATTCAGCTAAAGTACTGGTCCGTTGTTGTTTTTTTAAATCAATATTTAAAAAGGCTAACTTATTGCATTCTTGTGATGTGAAAAGATCATTGCATCAGGCTTTTAAATTGTGCTAGAAAAAACACATAAAGTACAGGCTTCCCCATCTCAGAAAATTACCCACTTTGTTGCTTTTTACATCTGGAATTATATTTAAGATTGCATTCAGGCACTCATTATATGTGTGTATGGGAAGCTTTAAATTCCGACAATAGTGAATCTTTCTCAGTACATGCTAAAAAATGAGAAGCAGAGTCATTCCAGTGGACAGACTTAATTTATAGGTGATGGAGAATAATTGGCTCTGGTCAATGACTTTCAAACAAGAAAGCACATTTATATTTATAACAAAAAAAAAAGGAAGCAATTGTTCAATTTAAGGAAACCAAACAGTTGTAAGTTCTGGGAGTTGAAGTTGTCAAGGAAAAAACTTGTTAAAGAGAAACAAGAGACAACACATAACAAAATTCTCACTTTAGGATCCAGAGGTTTATTTTAAATTTGATACACAAATTCAGTCAAATCCTAGTCAAAGGAGAGGCGCACTATGAAATCAAAGATTCCAGACTCCTGGTTCCTTGGGGAGAACATGCAACATTTGTGTTATGGAGGGGCTATCCCTTAGCCAATGCAGAATGGGTGGCTGCAACACATGTGAAGTTGGCTAGGTCAGTGCAGATTTCATGTTGAACATCCAGGTTGGCCCCAGTGAGGAGAGAGAGAAATAATGTCCAATGGGATGTGTACCTTTGTGATTATTTTGTAGGGCTATCATTCTTCTGGAGGGTCAGCATGTCAAAGCTGACTCACTTTCATCATTGCCTGCATCAACTTCTAGCTCACAGTTTGCCAAACAGAAACAGGAGGGGGTTTGGTAAATTCCTAGAGAGGGGGGAAGACTAAAGAATGTATGAGAGCTGTCTGCCCCTGGAGAGCAGATAACTATCAAGGCCAAGTGCTCGGAACTACCAGCCAGTGCAGACTGTTTTCCCAAAACAAAGTACTGAGTGTAATTGGTGGACAATGAACTGTGGGTGGCCCAGGGATAAAAGGGTTTTTTTAACTGGGTTTTGCCAGGAAAACCTCAGAGCTGACTTTGCTTCTGCTGTGCCTAAATGCATGCCAGTCTAAAGAAAAGAAGAAATAGGGGAGACATGATAGCAGTATTCCAGTTTCTGAGGAGCTGCCACAAAGAAGAGGGGGTCATGTTATTCTCCAAAGCACCAGAAGGAAGGACGAGAAACAATGGTTGAAAACTGACCAAAGAGAGAAGCAACCTGGAATTAAGGAGAAACTTCCTAACAACGAGGACAATTAACCAGTGGAACAGCTTGCCTTCAGAAATTATGGCCGCTCCATCACTGGAGATTTTTAAAAAGAGACTAGACAGTCACTTGTCTGAAATGATATAGGTTCTCCTGCTCGAGCAGGGGGCTGGACTAGAAGACCTCCAAGGTCCCTTCCAGCTCTATTCTATTTTAAGGTAATGGGAACTGCAGCCAGGTGCAGCTGAAGACTTTAACTGAGCCGGGAAGTTGATCGTACCTGTAATACAGTGGTGCCCCCTGAGCGAGGAACTGTGATTTTTGAGGGTGCAAATGTCTGTATTTCTGTACCTCATGCACAGAATTCATACCGTGCCTTCCCATTGGCATTCAAGGAGGCTAACTGTGGTACCAGTAAATATAAATCATTTTTCTGAAAAATAAAGGGATAGATTACAATGTTAACGATGAAAGTAAATATAAGGCAGTTTGCAAGGCCTTCCTCCCCCACCAAGTGAAACCTGAGTCACCTGGGGGGGGCGAGGGCACCTGGCTGGGCTGGGTCTTGTGATGAAAAAAATAAGACATTCCCCGAAAATAAGACCTAATGCCTCTTTTGGAGGCAAATAAATAAATAAATATACCAGGTCTTATTTTTGGGGAAACACTATGTTCTATACTAACATACAAGATTACATTCCCCCATCTCCCTGGAACTCCAAGTGGTTTTATCTCAAGGTATAAATGTAGAAGATAATTTCATCCAAGCGTAGTTGAAATAGCCTAACAATAACTTGTTCAATCACTTCCAAGAAAAATTTTAATCACCAACCTTTAATAGCTAATACTTTTCTGATCTTCAGAAAGGGCTGTATTTCTGCTTTAAAGAAAGAATGGTGCATTTATATAAGAACATAAGAAGAGCCATGCTGAATCAGGCCAAAGCCCATCGAGTCCAGCATTCTGTGTCACACAGTGGCCCACCAATTGTACATGGGGATCTTGAGCAGAACGAGAAGGCAAAACCCTCCCTTTCCCTTGACCCCCAACAAATGGTACTCAAGGGAATCCTGCCTGCCTCAACCAACATAGAGGCGGCACATGGACATCCGTTTTAATAACCACCGATACACTTGGCATCCATGAATCTGTCTGACTCTGCCTTGAAGCTATCAAGGCTGACAGCTGTCATGACCTCTTCTGGAAGTGAATTCCATAAATCAACGACCCTCTGGGTGAAGAAATATTTCCCTTTATTTGTCCTCACTTTCTTACCTATGAGCTTTAGGGAGTGCCCCCTTGTCCTAGTATTGTGTGATAGAGAAAAGAATTTTTCTCTATCCACCTTTTCTATCCCATGCATGATTTTATACACTTCGATCAAGTCACCCCTTAAATGCCGTCTTTCAAGGCTGAAGAGACCAAGGCGTTGCAATCTGGTTTCATAAGGGAGGTGCTCCATTTCCTTGATCATTCTTGTTGCCCTTTTTTGCACCTTTTCCAGTTCCATTATATCCTTGAGGTGCGGTGACCAGAACTGTACACAGTACTCCAAGTGTGGTCTCACCATCGATTTGTACAGAGGCAATACAACACTTGCTGACTTATTTTCGATTCCCTTCCTAATCATGCCAAGCATGGAATTTGCTTTTTTTTATATAGGGCAGACATGTCAAACACAAGGCCCGGGGGCTGGATGCAGCCCGCGAAGTGGTTTCATGTGGCCCACAAAGCCATCCTGGAAACAGTGAGGGAATGGCTCTCTCTGCCTTGACCCTGGCCCAGGCCCAGGCCAGCCGGGAGCCAATGTACAATTTTGTGGTGGCCATCTATGCTGAAACACATTCAGTCTTAGCTCCTCAAGGCTGTCTGGAAACAGTGAGGAACCAGGAGAACCTTGAGCAGCAGCGTTGAGGAAGTGCGGCTGGACTTGGTGCCACAGGTGCTCAAGGGCCAGGCTGGGCATTTGACCTCTGCTGCCCAGGGCTCTGGGCAGCCTGCACCACCAACCCCCCCCTGCATGGCCTGAGAGGAACAGTGAGGCTCCTCCAGTGGCACTTGCCCTGGTTCCACTCCCTTCTGCCAAAGACCCTCAGATCTGTCCCACTCCTGCCCAGGACCCCACAGGCACCCTTGATGTGAATGAGGTAGAGCTAGCCATGCCCACCCAGTAGGCCACACCCACTCCATCCATGTCCACCCAGTAGGCCGCACCCACCTTGGCCACACCCACCTGGCCCCTTGAGGGCAACCGCAATGCTGATGCGGCCCTCAATGAAATTGAGTTTGACATCCCTGATATAGGGGGATGGGAATGTTTTCCTTTCAGAAGTCATAGTACCCTTGTCCAGCTGAAGTTGTATGTTGTATCTGGCAGGCCACGGACTGCCTAATCAGCAAGGAAATCCTCTTTCTGCTATATTTAATAAACAGTAAGGTGCAGTATTTATATATCTTTATTTATTAGCTGTATACCTGTTGCTGCTCAGAGGTGTTTGGCAATTAATGCAATAAAATATGTAATTCGTACATATGTAAGGTTTCATTATTACCGTAATAAAATATTGAATTCATTTGCGTGAATGGCGGGCACTCGTGTGTGCATGTGAAGCTCCATTTGGTTGCGCGTGCATGCAAATGGAGCTCCACAGGACTGTTTGTGCCTGCTGCTCGCACGGAACCATTTCTTCTCCCCCCCCGGGTCCACAAAGCTGGAAAGGTTGGGGACCACTGGGGACCATAGCAGATTCCTCAATGCCTCCAACAACTAATGTGCTGCCTTCACCAGAAAAGTCGGGGTACTGTATATTCAGAGGTATCTGTACCTTAAAAATAGCCCTGTTGAACTGTATCACACAATCAAACATGAGCACGGGAAATGTTTTGTGACACTGTATTATGTCATAAACTGTTTTATGATAATTTTTATGTCATTTAATATTTTATAAAATTTGCCAAATTTCAGTTCTGTGGGAATCATGGCTCCCGGAGTTTGGACACATTCTCTGAGTTAATTTGACCCTACGAAGATGATAACTGCAGTACCTCCTCAAATTACACGTGGAAGGTGACTGGTAACCAGTGCAGCTCACACAGCATTGTTGCACGGGCATGCCATGCCCTTTTATAACTGCCATGTGGCTACATTCTGGACCAGTTGCAGCTTCCAAGTGGTCTTTGAGAGCAGCCCCATGTAGAGCACATTGCAGTCGTCTAATTGCAAGGTGACCAAAGCATGAAAAATTCTCTTAAGTGCCCCCTGGTCTAGATATGGGTGCAGCTGGCATATTAGATGACTGTATTGGGCAGCGGTTCTGAGGGAGGAAGCACAATCCTGTCTCAGAGATCAAAGATGGAATTAGGTCTTACTATCAGAAGGTCTTACTATCCCAAACCACTCAGAACTGTCAGGATTGAATCTAAGTCTTTTCTTCCCCATCCAGAAATAGACTGCAGAATGCCCAGGATAATTTGTAAAATATTTGTCAAATGACACAAACAATACAATCCCAGAAAAGAAAAACTATTTTGTTTTTATTGCAGTACTGCTTTGGCCAAATTCTTTTTAGAAAAGAAAAGGAAAAAAAAACTTTGTTGATTTGGCTATGTTAAAATCCTGTGTGTACATGAGCTTGGCTATGTAAAACCAACTATAGTTTATATAATTGAAAATTGCGACTCTCTTTTTCCCTTTGCAGTGTGTGGTTTCTTTCATTGTTGCTGCAGAATGTTGCGAGATGAGACCAAGGGATCCTTAAAATTTGGGTGCCAGTGAGCACACTTGGAATTTTGAGAGCCCCTAATGGGAGCAGTACATTCATAGAACATGGTCTGTCAAGAGGCCAAAGGTGTTGTCAGAATCCAATTATATTTCATCTCTAGTTATCGACTATGTAAAGCCCCATTTCTGCCCTCTCTGGATTCTGTCATATGATGAAGGGGAAGGGGGGGGGGTGAACAAAGGGGTTTTATGGCCCTCACTTCCTTCAGTACAACTTCAAAAGGGACTGAATGTGGATACCACCAAAAGGACTAACCATAACAATGGGGCCATCAGCTTTCATCTACTCCCCTCTGAAGTCTCCTGCCAGCAGTGAGAAAAAAGGGGGTGGAAATGTAATGCCTGGGATTGTCACTGGAAGGATGGTGGGGTGGGGTGGGGTTGATGGGAACCCCTTAAAACCTTGAACCATAGGGCTTGGCCCCCAAGTCCTGTCTAGAACGCCTGCAACCATTTTCTCTTAATAAAGATGCCTGTTGGAAGAAATATTCCAAGAGTTCTGTCTTCTTAAGATGCAAAGTGG
Source organism: Bothrops alternatus (assembly GCA_034064705.1). Lineage (NCBI taxonomy): Eukaryota > Metazoa > Chordata > Lepidosauria > Squamata > Viperidae > Bothrops > Bothrops alternatus. The sequence continues at coordinate 3,506,595 of JARGCV010000122.1, forward strand.
GGTGGGTCCTTACAGGTGTTCTGCCACCCACTAGAATACTTTGGACAACTATACTTTCCCATTTTCTTGTGTCTTTTCATCCTACACAGATGGTGTATTTTCCCCAAACTGCAGCAACCCGTTGGGTTGAAAATTAGACATTAGAATATTAAGTAGCGGCCTGCTCAGAGTGTAGGGAAATGAATTCCACTGTAACCTTGACATAGCAGCAGTAGTAGAAGACCTAGAAATACAGTCATCAGCGTATCCTACTTTGTTTCCAGAGTAAGTTTATGGTTATTTAAACAAACATTAGGCGTTCATCCAAGTCCAGGTATCAGAGAAAGACGTGATAAACCAGAGACAATCCTTGACTGAGAGTAAGATCAGAATCCCAACCTACCACAATCCAGACCACTGTCCCCATGAGCAGAGCACACGGAACTTACACTCAATATATAGCACTGAACATTTTGGGGAGCATAGGTGTCCCCACAAGGCTGCTTATTGCTCCAGTTTCTCCTGTTTGAGAAATAGAAGCACAGGCATCCTTGGAAGTTTTACCCTTCCACAAGGAAGCCTATGAGCCCTACTTACTGCCTCACAAAGTCAAATATTTGTGGCAAGCAGAGGATGAAGTGACAGGGGAGGGAGCAGCCATGGCTGCTCCTGCAGAATAACATGAACAGATGCCCATGTGCCTTAGGGAAACACAGTTTTCTTCTGCAAATCAGAGCTTTAAATTACAAGGCTTTTACTGATGCCAACAATTGTGGAAAGTCATTTACGTAATGATTTCTGTCACTGCTGATTAGACAGTAGATGAAAGAAAGAAGTTTGACAATTAGGAATGAATGGCCATTAATCAGAAACTTGGTTAGGAAAAGAGCCCCTTTCCTGTTTTATGTTCCAGAGCAGTGCCTTCTTGCACCTGGCAGTCCACTGAAGAAGAAAACAATCCAGCCTTTTTGTGCTGACTAATACATTCCCAGCCTGGTGGGATTTGATCAGAATTTGGCTGTTGAAATGATTTCAGAGTATTAGCTACTAATAACAGATAAAACAACCCAAACAGGAGAAACCGGGGGGGGGGGGAATTCCTTCCATTATATATTCAAGATGGACAGTATTTAATATTTATTTGCTATGTATATGTAGGGTTGTGGGTCTATACATATGTTGTACATAGTATGTTTAGGTGTGTGTCATGTATGTGTTTCACTTTGAGAGCAGGCCACTAAATTTCATTTTTGATGTGTGCCGTTGTGCCCACAGTAAAAAAATGACAATAAAGGTTATCTTATCTTATCTTATCTTATCTTATCTTATCTTATCTTATCTTATCTTATCTTATCTTATCTTATCTTATCTTATCTTATCTTATCTTATCTTATCTTATCTTATCTTATCTTATCTTATCTTACCTTACCTTACCTTACCTTACCTTACCTTACCTTACCTTACCTCACCTCACCTCACCTCACCTCACCTCACCTTACCTTAATTTTCCTTACCTTGCCTTACCTCACCTCACCTCACCTCACCTCACCTCACCTCACCTCATCTCATCTCACCTTTCCTTACCTATCCTATCCTATCCTATCCTATCCTATCCTATCCTATCCTATCCTATCCTATCCTATCCTATCCTATCCTATCCTATCCTATCCTATCCTATCCTATCCTATCCTATCTGACCTGACCTGACCTGACCTGACCTGACCTATCCTATCCTATCCTATCCTACCCTACCCTACCCTATCCTATCCTATCTTACCTGACCTGACCTATCCTATCCTATCCTATCCTATCCTATCCTATCCTATCCTACCTTACCTTACCTTACCTTTCCTATCCTATCCTATCCTATCCTATCCTATCCTATCCTATCCTATCCTATCCTATCCTATCCTATCCTATCCTACCTTACCTTACCTTACCTTACCTTACCTTACCTTACCTTACCTTTCCTTTCCTTACCTTACCTTACCTTTCCTATCCTATCCTATCCTATCCTATCCTATCCTATCCTATCCTATCCTATCCTATCCTATCCTATCCTATCCTATCCTATCCTATCAAGCAGAGTTGGATAAGGGGACTTAAGGGTCAACTAATCTAATTTTTAAACCATTGTTAAAACTTACTGAGGGGAAAATGTCATGGATTTTGTAATTTGTTAACTAACACAGTTATTTTGTATTTTGTATTTTAATTTGACATATTTTCTCTCTATGCTGGACAGACTGATCACCATTTCAGCTACAACAAGATTGGCATTACTGCGTTACCATATAACTGATTGACTTTGGCCTAGGACTGTTGCTATAGTAGCTTAATGGAACAGTGGGATGGTGAACATTTGATTTGTATGTATATATGAATGTACGAATGGGAAGTTAAGAGGAATTGGTGTGAGTTGAAATTAAAAGGCCGAGTCAACTGCCCCCCACCCAATTATTTTGTCGGAGACGTGGAAAGTGTTTCTCGCTTCTACTTCCCCTTATCTGCTCTTTTATAATTTAATCCAGCCTTACTCAAACTAATGTCTTTTGGATGTCATGGACCACAGTTCCCATCATCCTGTGGCTATGCTGGCTAGAAATGGAATGCCTTATTTTCTCTGCAGTATGCGCCTAGGAGGCAGTAGGTCTGTGGGATTTAGATGTATTTAAACATTTGTTTCTTCTGCCTAATTTATTAAATCAACGTCTAATTCGAAATTAAATGTTTTGGAGAAATCCAGGGTGGTTTACAAGAAAACTCTCAAACACAGCTATTGTAAAGCATCACCAGCACTGCTTAAAACAATATTAAAAGTGTGTATTTTAAGAAAATATTAGTAGTAATTTACTTAGTGCTGTTTGACCATAAAATGCGTTGTTGTTCTACATATGCCTGGCTGAACAGTGTGTTTTGAGTTGCCTCTAAACAGGTGAGGGATGCACTGTTCATATTTTCCTTGGGAGAAAGTTCTATAATTGGGGTGCTGTCTCTGAGAAGGCTCTACTCATGGTCACTGTTCTATAAATCAAACTAAGGGGATCATCTGGTCTAAATGGATGGGATGGTAAACATAGATGATTAGGGGGCTGGAGGCTAAAACATATGACAAATGTTTGTGGAAATTGGGTATGTCTAGCTTAGTGAAAAGGACTAGGGGTGGTGACATGATAGCAGTGTTCCAATATTTGATGGGCTGCCACAGAGAAGAAGGGGTCAACCTATTTTCCAAAGCATCAGAAGGCAATAATAGATGGAAACTAATCAAGAAGAAAACCAGCCTAGAACAAAGGACTTGTGAAAACAACAAACCAGTGAAAAGCCTTGCCTGCAGAAGAAAGGAAGGAAGGAAGGAAGGAAAGAAGGAAGGAAGGAAGGAAGGAAGGAAGGAAGGAAGATGGGAATGAGAAGGAGGGAGGGAAAAAGGAATGAAGGAAACCCCCCAACCACAATGCTAATGTGGCCCTCAATGAAATTGAGTTTGACACCCCTTATATAAAAGGTTGTTAAGTGAATCTGGTTTCACCATTGACTTTGCTTGGCAGAAGATTGCAAAAGGGGATCACATGACCCTGGGACACTGTGAACGTCATAAATATGAATCAGTTGCCAAGCATCCGAATGTAAATCATATGACCCAGGGAACGCTGAAACAGTGTGAAAATGTCATAAAGTCACTTTTTTCAGTGCCGTTGTAACTTCGAACAGTCACTAAGCAAACTATTGTGAGTCGAGGACTACCTGCACTTTATCACTTTTTTTTTTGGTCAAGTTTTTGACACCTTGCTAGGCGACTGGTGGTACTCGGATATTGTCATATCCTGAAAGTGGCACAATGGGTGAAAAGGTTGAAAAGCCCTGATCTAGTGAATATATACATGCATATATATTGTTGGAAGAAAAATCAGGTTCATTTCCCAGCCAGGAATAAGACGCTGGAAATGGAATGGAGGCTGCTTAGGAAAGAAGGTTCTTGTTTATTAATGAGCAGAAACAGCAACAGCATGCAGTTCTGAGACAGCTAACAAAATGGAGTTGAGAGTGGGTTTTTTTTTTATACCTTCTTTGGGGCTTTGTGTTTGAGATGCCTATTGTGAAATGTACTTTGACCTTTTGGTATTCTAATTATTGTTGCCTGAGTCCTGTCCTGTCCTTGGAGCTGGGTGGGGGAATGTAAATTCTTAATCCCATCAGCTGTGGGGACTGAAGGCATTTTGCTTATGAATAGTGTGCCCCAGTCTTTCTGAATATCCATTCAAAATCTCCTAACGACTAGCCTTTTTGCTTGAGTTCCCCCCCCCCCCATAGCAGGTAGACTGGAGCTGCCTTCTGTCTTTGTTAAGATTTTTTTCTCCATTTCTCTTTCAGGGGAAATATTCTATCCTGCCTCTTTTAATATTCTCCAAAATATTTCATTCTCTGGTGGGTGTGTGTGCTGACTTCCCACAATATCTAACACTGCCATTGGGGATTCATAGATTTCTGTTGTGTTGTTTGGGAGTATAGCAAGAGCGATGATACTTACAGGACTTACGGGACCGCCTTCTGCCACATACTTCTCTACGACCGGTGAGAGCGCACAGGGTCGGCCTCCTCCGGGTCCCATCAGCGAAACAATGTCGTCTGGCGGGCCCCAGGGGGAGGGCTTTCTCTGTTGTGGCGCCCGCCCTCTGGAACCAACTGCCTCCTGAAGTCCGCGTTTCTCCGACTCTCCCGAAAGAATTTAAAAACCTACCTCTGCCGGCACGCCTGGGGATGATTGTTGATTGTGGTGTGACTGATTAGTATGTATGGGGTTTTATTTTTAATGTTTTTTTGTTCAGATTTAGTTGAAATTGTTTTATATATATGTTGTGAGCCGCTCTGAGTCTTCGGAGAGGAGCGGCATACAAATCCGAATAAAATAAAATAAAAAATAAAAAATAAAGATGCAGTATTTATAAGGTCAAACCCACTTCTTGTCTTCTGAATCCAAGCAACGTCCATACATATCTTTGTGCAAAAATACCACTTGCTGTCATTTAGCTGATCAAGGTTTGTTGAGAAGGCGACGTATTAGAATATCACTGTTTGCTTATTTTCCACAATTGGCATCCTTAGAACTATTTCCTATGTCAGGATTCCCAGTACTGTATTCCTTGTAGATTAGAAATTATAGTTCAGGCAGGACGATGTAATCTGACCTCAGAACAGATGCCACGGTCTATAAGTTAGGTTTTCTTTTTTACTTGCTGATTGCCCTTCAGTCTGGGCTGCCAATGTGAGGCTGTTAGCCTCAGTTGCAGTGGCAAAGAGAATGGCTGACACCCAGGGCACCATCCCTTTGTTCCACATTGTTGGGGATATTGATTTCGTGTCTTTTGGGCTCTAAGCAGCAGCGTTTAAAGAGTAGGTTGTGAAAGTTGGGCCTCGTTGCTGTTGTGCTGCAGAAGTAATCTTTTTCAGTCTGGTAGTAAGTAGAGGAGAAAGCCCTTTCCACATGGCATGTTAGAAAGGGTGGCAGCAGCAGTTCTGGTGGTTTGACATAAGCGCAAGCACAGTAGAGGGAAAGCAAGGCACAAGTAAAGTTTTCTTGGCTGTGTAAAAGGAAAAAAAAATAATTCTCCAGAATAATTCTCAAGCCTTAAACATTTCTGATGCTACAGACAGGCGGAAAGTTTCCTGCTACTCTATATCCCTGAGGGCCTTGTGCTTTTTGTGCACCAAAGACTTGAACAAAAGGAACATAAATTCCCTCTGTTTATGAAGTTAGACATAGAGGAAAAGCTCATGAATAGCAGCCACCTGTTGGCTTCGATTTCAGGTAAAGACTGACATTTCTTCACTTCTTAACAATAACTGCATCCAGAAGGTGGGAGATGTCTTCTTTCTAACGCCAAGGCCTGAGATTTATTTATTTATTTACTTCTTATGATAACTCGAAGTGGTGATTCTATTTAATACTCTTTCCTCCTACTATTTTTCTCTACAACAACTCTGTGAGGTGGCTTGGGGGGAGAGAGAGAGGGGGGGGGGAGGGAGGGAGGGAGGGGGGAGAGAGAGTGACTGACTGGCTCAAAGTCATCCAAATGGTTTTCAGGCAGGAAACCCTATATCATTTCAGACAAATGGCTGTCCAGTCTCTTCTTAAAAACTTCCAGCGTTGGAGCATTCACAGCTTCTGGAGGCAGGTTGTTCCACTGGTTAATTGTTCTAACTGTCAGGAAGTTTCTCCTTACTTCTAGGTTGCTTCTCTCCTTGATTAGTTTCCACCCACTGCTTCTTGTCCTGCCTTCCAGCCCTTTGGAGAATAGCTTGACTCCTTCTTCTTTGGGGCAGCCCCTGAGATATCGAAACACTGCTATCATGTCTCCCCTTGTCCTCTTCATTAAACTAGACATACCCAATTCCAGCAACTGTTCCTTATATGTTTTAGCCTCCAGACCTCTAATCATCTTTGTTGCTCTTCTCTGTACTTTTTCTAGAGTCTCAACATCTTTTTTACATCAAAACTGGATGCTGTATTCCAAGTGTGGCCTTACCAAGGCATTGTAAAGTGATATTAATACTTCACTTGATCTTGATTCTATCCCTCTGTTAATGCAGCCTAACACTGTGTTGGCCTTTTTGGCAGCTGCAGCACACTGCTGGCTCATATCTAAGTGATTGTCCACTAGGATTCCAAGATTCCTCTTTTTCAAGTGGCAACATTCACCACCCCCTGTACATAAGCTCTTCTAGAAGAGGATTTACATGATTCCAGTGGTGGGATTCAGCCAGTTCGCACCAGTTTGGCAGAACCGGTAGCTAATTTTTTGTTGCCCAGGCCCAGAATAGACTTCCAGAAGCGGCATCCACACGGAGAACCGATTGTTCACATATTTGAATCCCACTACTGCATGATTCCTTACTCTTTTTTTTTAATTTAGGGAGGGGGAAATACTGGATCTTATTCTGGTTTTTGATAATTTAACAATCTGTAGCTTTCTAATCCAAATGCTGGAATGCAACTTGTATCAGTCTTCCACATTGCCCATACTAGGATGGGCCTTAACATAGAAATCCACATGTTGCTCACTCTTGCTTTGAATCTTTATTATTTCAAAAATGAAGGTGAATTTTGACTGCGCTCCTATGATGACCATATTCATTTCATGAATAAACATTTCTCTTATTTGTTTTATTATTCATTTATACAATGCCCTTAATATGCAAAACACTTTATTTTTATTGTCTTTGGAATAATCTCATAAAGTAGATAAACATTTTCCCCATTTTACAGATGAGAGAGAATGATTTGGGATAAAGTGAGATGTACACCCAATTTTTCTTATGCCTTCAGGGCTTTTGCATTAAATCAAATCCAGTGGGAATTGAAAATGAAAACCCCGAAGTAACAAGTTCAGACAAGCACTTCTGCACTACAGGCGTGAGAGAGTAAGGGGGGAGGGGGGGCGCTATTAAACCACTCAGTAAAAAATCAGGAAGAACATTGACTCATAAAGTTCATGGCCTCTGTTGTTTATATACAAATGCTCAGATTATGGAAAATGAAAAAGATTATTAGTACAAGAAAGTGAATGCAATTTAAAGGTATAATTGAGATCTGGGAAAATAACTTCTATGCCTGGACTACAGCAAATAAAAGGTGCAATTTGTTGAAAAGGAATTTCAGATTCTGGGAATTCTGAGTCTCCAACGAGAAGCAAAAGCTGGGAGGGTACTGTCTCAGGAGGAAGAGGCTACTTGGTGGAAATAAGAGGAAAGGGTGGGGCAATAGTACAGAAAGGGAGCGAGCAAAGGATGGTGAAAGGAAGGGAGTGAGTACTCTGCCAGAAGGATCATAGCAACAAGGAGAAGGAACCACAATGTCTCTATGCATGACAAAGAACACAGGTGACCATTAGCAAATTGTGGTAGAAAGGAAGAACACAGTGCCAGCAGGAGCCATCATATATATTAGTGGCCTCGATGGTGGTTGATTGTCTTAATAACTCCAATGTCAATTTCTATTCCTTGATTTCGTTACTTCATCTGCCATAGGATATCTGTCAACCATCCCGTTTGGCACATCCCAAAAAAGAAACTCCTGGCACATAGTAACTACCAAGAGTAAAGCTTTATTGAAAGATAGAATAGAATAGAATAGAATAGAATAGAATAATGAAAGAACGGAATAGAATAGAATAGAATAGAATAGAATAGAATAGAATAGAATAGAATAGAATAGAATAGAATAGAATAGAATAGAATAGAATAGAATAGAATAGAATAGAATAATGAAAGAACGGAATAGAATAGAATAGAATAATGAAAGAACGGAATAGAATAGAATAGAGTAGAATAGAATAGAATAGAATAGAATAGAGCTGGAAGGGATCTTGGAGGTCTTCTAGTCCAGCCCCCTGCTCAAGCAGGAGAACCTGCACCATCTCAGACAAATGACTGTCCAGTCTCTTCTTAAAAACCTCCAGTGATGGGAGTGCCCACGATTTCTGGAGGCAAGCTGTTCCGCTGGTTGATTGTCCTTACTGTTAGGAAGTTTCTCCTTAATTCCAGGTTGCTTCTCTCTTTGGTCAGCTTCCAACCATTGTTTCTCGTCCTTCCTTCTGGTGCTTTGGAGAATAACATAACCTCCTCTTCTTTGTGGCAGCTCCTCAGAAACTGGAATACTGCTATCATGTCTCCCCTATTTCTTCTTTTCTTTAGACTGGCATCCATTTAGGCATAGCAGAAGCAAAGTCAGCTCTGAGGTTTTCCTTCCAAAACCCACATAGGTAAAAAAAAACCTTTTATCCCTGGGCCACCCACAGTTCATTGTCCACCAATTACACTCAGTACTTTGTTTTGGGAAAACAGTCTGCACAGGCTGGTAGTTCCGAGCACTTGGCCTTGATAGTTATCTGCTCTCCAGGGGCAGATGGCTCTCATACATTCTTTAGTCTTCCCCCCTCTCTAGGAATTTACCAAACCCCCTCCTGTTTCTGTTTGGCAAACTGTGAGCTAGAAGTTGATGCAGGCAATGATGAAAGTGAGTCAGCTTTGACATGCTGACACTCCAGAAGAATGATAGCCCTACAAAATAATCACAAAGGTACACATCCCATTGGACATTACTTGTCTCTCTCTTCACTGGGGCCAACCTGGATGTTCAACATGAAATCTGCACACTGACCTAGCCAACTTCACATGCGTTGCAGCCACCCATTCTGCATTGGCTAAGGGATAGCCCCTCCATAACACAAATGTTGCAGGTTCTCCCCAAGGAACCAGGAGTCTAGAATCTCTTTGATTTCATAGTGCTCCTCTCCTTTGACTAGGACGGGAAGGAGAAGCTTCTCTGTGGCACAGGGGTTCTCAACCTTGGCCACTTTAAGACTTGTGGACTTCAACTCCCAGAATTCCTCAGCCAGCTTTGCTGGCTGAGGAATTCTGGGAATTGAAGTCCACAAGTCTTAAAGTGGCCAAGGTTGAGAACCCCTGCGTAGCAGGTCTTAATTCCAAGTTAAGGAAAGTCTTCAACAGATTGCAGTGAAACACTTGCTTGAGGCTTTTTGGCAGCTGCAGCTCTACAGTATGATCCAGATAATCTGTACTTTGGGACCAACCAGCTTCTTCTTCTTCTTCTTCTTTTAACAATCTTTTATTAATTTTTTATAATCACAAATCCTTAAGCAACATGTTGTCTTGAGTTCCAATATTTAGCTTACCAATACACATTAAACTCCTTTATCTCTACCTCTTTGTTCTGAAGTGTTCTGAACCTTCTTTCTCTTTCATTTTTAATGCAAGTCTGTCCATTTCTGCACAGTCAAAAATTTTTCTTCATTATCTCTTCCTCCGCTGGTCATTCTTCATCTTTCCAATGTTGAGTAAATGCTATTCTCGCCGCAGTTCCGCTTCTGCTAAGTTTAATTTATGTTTTATTATTTCCATTTGCTTTTTAAGAGTTTACTTTTGTGGACCTCTTTGTAGTTCTGATTCCAATTTTATAAATGCTTCCTTTAACTTCGTTTGCTGTTGCTTTTTTTTCTTTATTATTTTTCGCCATGTAAGTTATAGCTAGACCTCTAAAATAGGCTTTAGCTGTATCCCAGACATTCTGAAGCAATGTCTCTTTTTTTTGGTTTATTTTAAAGAAAAATTCCATTTCCTTTGCTGCTATTTGTACAAATTCTTTCTCTTTCAGTAAAGATTGATTCAGAGACCATCTTAGTTTTTTCTTAGCTCCTCTCCAAGTCATCTTTATCAGGTTATGGTCTGCCCATATATTGGTTTCTATCTCAATCTCTTGTATAATCATGCTTAATTCAGGGGATATCCATATCATATCAATTCTAGACCATGATTTGTGCCTGTTTGAGTAGAATGTATATTGCGGTTTTTTTGAGTTCTTTTCTCTCCATATATCCTGTATAGAGATTTATTGTGCCATTTTAAAGTCTCCCATTAAGCAAATATTTTGATATTCCAATTCCACTATTTTCTTATGTAATTTTTGATAAAATTCTTCTTGTTTGTTGCTAGGTGCATATATTGCTACCATCAGTATTTGTTTTTGATTTATCAATATTTCCACCATTAATATTCTTCCCTCTTCATCTACATAGATTTGTTTGGGGTTCATTGTCTCTTTAATATATAAAACTATTCCTCTTTTCTTTTGTTGTGCTAGTGTGAAGTGGAGTTTCCCAATTTTCGGTTGTTCCAACAGTTTATAGTGTTGTCTTTTAATATGTGTTTCTTGGAGACAAACTATATCCATTTTTATTTTTTGTAGTCATGTAATTTTTTTTCTTTTTGTGGGGGAGTTCAATCTGTTTATATTCATTGAAAGAATCCCGTTTTCCATCTCCTTTAGTTATATTTAGGTTTTATTCTCCTAGTTCTTGTCTGTCTCTGTTCTCTTGCTTTTGCCCCTTCTTCTATGTTTGTGTTTTCTGTTTCTTCTTCTTCCCTTGGTTTGGCTGTTCCTTCTATTGCTATCTCTTCCTGTTTTTTTGTTTCTCTCTCTGCATGAAATTCTGAACTTTTCCCTTCCAAAAAAACTCTGTATCTCTCAAAGAATTCCACTGCCTTGAATACAGAGTCCAATCTGTATCTTTTCATGTCCCAATTAATTAAAATCCCTTCCGGATCAGCCATCTAAAATTCACTCCTTTTTCAATTAATTTTCTGGCTAGGAATTGGTATTGTCTTCATGAATCTCTTAACCTTCTGGGGATCTGCTTCAGCACTACAATTTCCTTTTCTTTATAACACACAGGATCATCTCTCACTCTTCTCAATATCTCTTATAGCTCTTTTGACAAATCTAACATGTACTTCTCTAGGGACTTTATTTCTCCTTGCATAGTTTGAATTGACTTGAAATATCTTGTCTATCTCTCCTTCCATTTCCTTTTCCTGATTTCCAGTGCTTCAGCCAATAGCTCTATCATCAAGTCTATGAGATCCTGTTCCTTATCCCCTATTATGTTTTGAAATCTTAAAAAATAAGATGCCTTTTCCATTTCCAAAACTGCCATTGAGTCTTCCAATTCTCTATTTGCCTGCATCAGCCTCTGATTTTCATCTTTTATATCTTCCATCTTCTGATCAGTCTCTGCTGACTTGTCTTCTATTTTCTGAATTCTTTGTTCATTCTTTGTAACCATCTGTTGGAAGCTTTCTAGCTGAGAGTTTATGTTATGAATTTCTTGATTCATTTTATCAAAATTGTATTTTGTCTCCTCATGATTTTTCCTTGTATCTTCTTTGTGAGAGGAGGTTCCCTTTTGGATTGCTTGTAATTCTGCTTGCATCTCCTTCTGGGAATTGTTAGATTTTTCTTCTTGAAGCATTGATTCGATTGATATCTGATACACAGGGCTTGCAGAGGTGGAAGATGGGGCTGAGGGCGTTTTTTTCTTTTGCCAGTTTTAGTTAAATTTGAAATGCTCATTTTTGTTTCCACCCCCCAAATCTTTTATCAACTCTAATATTTTTCCCAAATGCTCACCTTATATAAAATCATTAATCTTATATTCAGTATCACAATATATCATTTAATTTTGTCTTAAATAACTCTTATGGTTCTTGTCTATAGTCTCTATAATCCAATAAACTCCCTGAAAGAAAAGGGAAACCAAAGAAAAAAGATTTGTAATCCACTTCTGTTTGTGAGGCTCACTTCTAGAGCAGTTGTCCAAAATCCAAGGTTATCACTCAGTCAGAATTCATAATCTGCAAGGTTCTACTATTCAAAGTTAATAGTCCATAGGGCCTTCTCCAGGGGAAGTCACCAACAGGTGAGCTTCCACTGTCCCTAAATAACAAAAGGAAAAAGAGAAAAAACAAAAGGGAAAAAATGGGGAGAGGAAAGAAAAGTTTATAATCCACTTCTATCTTCCATCACCAGCTTTAACCAATTGTCCCAAAATCCAGAGTTGCCAATCTGCCAAGGTTATAATCCAAAATGTCTTACTGCTGATAGTTCCTTACCATTTACTCTGTCTCTAAATGGTTTGTAAAGTTACAGGTCAATCAGTATTTGTAATCCAAAGAAGGCAGATGGCTTCAAAATAGTTTGTAGTTTTACTTGTAATCCATCCGCAGAAAAGACAGCCCAAGAAGTTTTTCTCCTTTTCCAGCTGCAATCTACAAGGCTATGAAGTTCAGAGACGTTAAAGGATTTAATCTGTTATCTGTGTCTGGGCTTCAGGCCAAGTTCCCTCATTCCAGACAAAATATAAACAGAACTTAGTGTAGTTCTTTTTTTCTCCACTAGATGTTGTTAGGTGTCCATTTTGTAACTTTCCAACTAGGACTTTTTTCTTAAAGCTTTACTCCGATACTCTCCAAGGAAGATAATTTTTTTAAAGTATTATAACTCCCCAAACTTTTTCCAACATTTAGTCTCTCTACTGTGTCCAAATTAATTTTATAGTCTTCTCTATTTTCCCCCAAGAAAGCTTAAACTGCCACTTTTATTCTGGAAGATGGGGTAAAAAAAAGGAAACCCCCGTCCCTTTAGTTCTGGGAGTTTCCTTCCTTTCAGGTCACTTTTTTTCCCCAAGAACAGGTTTTAAAATTGTAGAGGAAGGAAAATAATCTCACCCATATTCAATCATGTTGCTCACGCTTGTTAAATGCCGCTTTTTTCTCTGGAGGTCAGCAGCTTCCAACTGGCTGCATGTGTGCAGCCTGTCTTTCTCCTGTTGGTTCTGAGGGCTTCCTTGGATCAAGCGGGTCAACTGCCATCTCCCCACAATCTGCAAGAGTCCCCTCTTACTTCGTCGACTCTCTGGGGCAAATTCAGGCCCTTTTTGGGCCCCCAACAGGAAGAAATCAGGCGCGGGAGACAGAGCCCTGCTTCCCTGTGTCAGTCTTACCACGACATCAACACTGGAACCAGGCCCAGCTTCTTACAAGGCTGCCTCAGGTTAAGAAACTTGGTAGACAGATATACTTTATTCCCCACCTTGAACTCCTCCTGTGGGGCCCTTTTCTTCTCCATCTGCCTCTTCTGCATTTCCCTAGCTTTTTGCAATGTCCTGTGTAGCACTACCCATGTTTCCATTAATATTTCTGATGTGCCTAGATGGATTTTTCAATAAAGCTACCGTATACTCTTGGTTAATCTAAAGAGTCGGGAGCTTCTTTGGTTGAATGTGCCAAATGGGACGGTTGGCAGGCTGACTATGCATCCCAAGTCCAGCAATGCTGTGATGGTTCACCTCATCCCAAAGGAAGGCACCACAACCCCAACCCTGGCTGTCATAAGGGTGATGGTGCTACTTACTATCGGGATATCATCCCCTTTGCTATTGCTCTTGTGGAAGGCTGGACCCATTCAGGTGATTGTTGGAGTTCCTCTTCCTCACTGGACTGGGGAGAGAACTCGATAACCTGAAGCCTTATGCATGTCTTCTCCTTTGTCTTCATAGGGCGCCTCTTCCTTTTGGCTGACTGGCAGGTGGAGAGGCAGACAGTGGCCGTGGGATGAGGCACTTAACTGTTCAATAGCCTCCTTCTCACACTGGAAACAGGCTCCCCAGTTCTAGCGAGGCTTGTCTTCTCTGGCCTGGGATGCACCCCCTTTGCTCCCCCTGGGATCTGGCCATCTTTCAGGCATTCTGTGGAGTCGACTCTCCTGTGTAGTGTGTTCTCAGAACTCCATCAGGTTGATCTCTACCTCACTGGCCGCTAGGAACCATGCCTGTAGGTTTCACAACTCCAGGCTATTGTCTAATGGAACATTATAGCTGAGATGCACATCAGCTTTCAGAAAATAAAAGTCAAGGTCTTTACATGAAGGCCTACAGACCATCATTGGTCCATTAAAGGAATAGAGATTTCGCAGATTCAAAACTTCAGCTAATGGGGAATTATTTTCCATTGTGCTGGTCCCATACGAAATGTGCTAAGTTCCTAGCCCAAAGTGCCAACATTGTGTTGCTATAGTCTAGAACTTTTCTCTCTTTTTCTAGGTGCCCATTTTCTTGCAGCAGCTTAAAGCTTTTTGTAGCACAAAATGTTTATGGAGCTCCTCTTGAAGCCATTCTTGGCAACCCCAATAGTCTGATCAAAATGCTGCATTGGAATTAATTTGGTTGGAATTAATTCAAACATATTTCTTAAGGGCCATATTTCCCAACATGCTTGCACACCCAGGAAGAGGGTTTACTTTTGCAGCTTTGGGGAAGTTGAACCAACAGCACCCATCCTCCAACATCAGAGTTTCTCAACTTTGACAACCTTAAAATATGTGGATTTCAACTCTCAGAATTCCCCAGCCAAAATTCCAGGAGTTGAAACCCACAGATCTTAAAATTGCCAAGGCTGAGAAATGCTATCCTACATAATGTGTTTTTTAATCAGGAAATGCGGCATTTTCCTGTGGGGATTATCCCAATATTATGGTTCTTTCACCTGATGCATCACAATATTTTGTGGGCCAACTATGTTTCATATAAAGGTGGCTAAATTTTGTTTAGCGGCCCTAGTATTCAGAAGATTGGAAAAAAACACACAATTTCTGGATTGGTGTAAGTCAGCTTCTCTAATTTCTTTTTATTGTCATAAATAAATTTGTTTTGTGATTCTTGTTTCAGAATATTTTATACTAATATATATTTCCTTGTGCGTGTAAGCACATGATTGTGTCACTGGCTGAATTAAAGTAATTTGATTTAATTTGTTTCTGATGGGTGGCACACAATTATTGTCTATTAAATTCTCAAGCATTTAAAAGCCAGGAGGTTGGCAGAAATTTGCAAAATGGCTCCATTCATTTTCATTTCAAATTGTAGCATTTTTTTGCATTAATAACCGTGCTTGTCAATTTTTTTTAAAAAAAATAATGTTACGGAGAATATAATTCAGAGAAAAGAGCACTGTTAAAAAATGGGGATGTCTAATCTTCCATAAGGCTGATTGGTAGGATTAATTTTAAGGGAGTTACTCACCAATCCTTTTCATTAAATTAATTGGCACTGGGTAAACATCTAGTTAATGCTGCTGCCAGAGCAGCATCACAGAGTCCATCAGACTGAGCAAGAGGATGAAAGATTAAAAATAACAAACTGCAAGTTTTATCCAACCTCAACCCCAAGATGCTATGACTGGAATGATCAATGGAGCACTACCGGTAGCTGTGTAGATGCAACTTTTTTAATTGAATGCAGTGGCCTCTTTTTCTCTTCTCCATTACCTTTATTAGAATACAATAGAATCTGGAAGGGACCTTGGAGGTCTTCTAGTCCAGCCCCCTGCTCAAGCAGGAGAACCTATACCATCTCAGACAAGTGACTGTCTAGCTTCTTCCTAAAAATCTCCAGTGATGGAGCGCCCACGATTTCTGAAGGCAAGCTGTTCCACTGGTTAATTGTTCTCACTGTCAGGAAGTTTCTCCTTAATTCTAGGTTGCTTCTCTCTCTGTTAAGTTTCCAACCATTGTTTCTTGTCTTGCCCTCTGGTGCTTTGGAGAATAACATGATCCCCTCTTCTTTGTGGCAGCCCCTCAAATACTGGAATACTGCTATCATGTGTCCCCTATTTCTTCTTTTCTTTAGACTAGCCAAACCCAAGTCCTGCAGCCGTTCTTTCCCCGATGCAAAGTATGAGTTAAGCAGTTCTGCTTTTTCCCTGTTGCCTGTTATTTCCTTGCCATCTTTTCTCTTTAGCGGTCCTACAGTTTCCTTAACTTTTTCTTGTTGTTAATATATTGGAAGAAACTTTTTAAAATTATCCTTGATTTCTGTTGCAAGTCTTTGTTTGTTCCGAGCCTTTGCTTTCCTGACTTCATCTTTGCATGTTCTGGCTGTCTGCTGAGAATCAGCCTTAGTTATGTGCACTATATAAATAGAGTTTCTCCCTACACTGATGTGGTTGCTGCTGTGCTGTCTTTCACAGAGAAACTGATTTGAAAAGGAACTTTTGAGGAACATACTGTAGAACATAGAATAAGAGAGTTGGAAGGGACTTTGGAGATTTTCTAGTTCAACCCTCAGCTCAAGCTGCAGACGCTACACCATTTCTGGCAAATGGTTGTCCAATCTCTTTTTGAAAGCTTCCAGTGAGGAGCACCCATGACTTCTAAAGGCAAGCTATTCCATTGGTTGATTGCTCTAACTCAGCGGTTCTCAACCTATGGGTCGCGACCCCATTTGGGGTTGAACGACCATTTCGCGGGGGTCGCTGGACACCGCAGTCTGCCATTTTTTGGCAGTTTCACCTTGGCCGTTGCGCGCACACCGCGCGTGCGCGGTTCGGCCCGCCGCGCATGCGCGGTTCAGCCCGTCGTGTCACGCATGCACGGTTTGGGTCGTCACGTGCGCCGTGCATGCGCGGTTCGGCCCGTCGTGTGCGCGTCATGCATGTGCAGTTCGGGCCGTCGTGTCGTGCATGCATGGTTCGGGTCGTCACGTGCGCACCACGCATGCGCAGTTTGGCCCATCGCGTCACGCATGCGTGGTTTGGGCCGTCGCGTCGCGCATGCGTGGTTCAGGTCATCGCGTGCGCCGCGCATGCGCAGTTTGGCCCGTCACACCGCGCGGGCGCGGCGCAGGTGGAGTCTCAGCCTGAAAAAGGTTGAGAACCACTGCTCTAACTGTTAGGAATTTTCTCCTTAATTCTAGGTTGCTTTTCTCTTTGGTTAGTTTCCATCTATTGTTTCTTGTTTTGCCTTTTGGTGCTTTGGAAAATAGATTGACTCCCTCATCTTTGCAGAAGCCCCTCAAATATTGGAAAAACAGCTATCATGTTTACCCTAGTCCTTCTTTTCATTAGACAAGACATACCCAATTCCTGTAACTGTTCTTTGTATCGTTTAGCCTCCAGCCCCCTAAATATTCTTGTTGCTCTTCTCTGCATTCTTTCCAGAGTCTCAACCTCTTTTTTTTATATTATGGTGATCAGAATTGAATGCAGTATTCCAAGTGTGGTCTTACTAAAGCTTGGTAAAGCAGTATTACCTTAGTACTTCACGTGGTCTTGATTCTATCTATTAATGCATCCTAAGATTGCGCTGGCTTTTTTGGCTGTTGTTGCACACTGTTGGCTCATATTTAAGAGATTGCAATGGTGGCAAATATCTATAGCTCAGCTGTAGGGGATGTCAGTATCAGTGTTCCTCTGTTTATAAAGGCTTTGTGTGGTCAGTAGGTCTTGTGGTGTGGAGGTCACATCAGGTGAGGGTCTTGTGATGGGTCTTGTCACATGAGGTGTGGGTTGCATCAGGTGAGAGTCTTGTGATAGGTTGTGTGATGGGGAGGAAAGGGTCATTGGGCGGTGAAGTGCTGGCTAGGGGGTGGGTGGGGGTTATGTGGGTTGATTGAGTGTTATGCCATCGCTGTTTGGCTGTATTGTTGATTTGAATTCTGAGAGGTTTCTAGGCTGGTTGTAGGTCAATGTATCTGTTGATGGAATTGCTTGTGGCATGGAAGAAAAGAAGATCAAAGAAACAGATGATTAATTAATAGATTGATTACAGAATTATAGAAATTAGTTATTGTTTTTTAAATATATGAACCCAGACAACATGCTGTTTAATAAACACTATTATTGTCTAACTTGGTATTGGAGTAAATATACTTGTAAAAATAATTCTTTCTTACAAAATAACATTTATTCTTTTGTGATCAAGAATTACTTTTTAAAAAATCCAGAAACTTTTTTGTGGCAATGAGACCTTCCAGGAGAAAATCTTGCTGGCCTATGTTTTTAGCCTTTTTATTTTATGGTAATGAACTTTCTCTCCCTGGCCATAAGATGGTGCTTTTGCTCTACAGGATAACATTTGTGTGCCACAAAATGGATGGAAAGTTGCTACCGGTAGTTTGGTCTTCCTCTTTTGATATCTTACATTTTATCTGAAATTCTATAGAAATTGGCTATTAATGAAAAGGACCAGCACACAAATAGACACTATAATTGGAAAATGCTGGTAGAGAATTTATCATTTTTCTGGGTCCAATCTTTTGCTTCTGGGTCAGAAATAGCTTGTTTCAGGAAAACCTGATTTTTTTTTGAGGGGGGGGGATTGCTAGAGAAATCTGAACAAATCATCCCTTTCAGGTGTTTGCAAGTTTCATTTTTTTTCTGTTCCTTAACTGAGAAAGCAGTTGGATCCCATGTGAGGCTATGCAGCCAGGCCCCTGGTCCTCCGCTTAAGGGTGTCCACAAGCTGTGGTCAAAAAACTCAAGATGGCAGCCATGGGAATGCAGTCAAAACTCTGCCTGTAATTAATGAACACCAACTTTTTTGACCATGCCCAGAAAAGAAGCCAAAGAATTTCTTTCAAGGAACCCAGAACCAAAAAGGTTATTGCCCGCTGCTTGATCGTGCATTGCTCAACTTCCACATCTCTATACTGTGGGGGAACTTACAATTTTGCCACCCACCCATAGGCTACAATTGAGTGGGCAATGGCAATGGCAACCTTGAATGCATCATTTACTTTGATTTGAGGACAGGTCTGTCAATCTGTTATCCTGTGATGGTTATTGCCATGTGCAAGTGGGCATGGGTTGTTGTTGTTAGTTGTGAAGTCGTGTCCGACCCATCGCGACCCCATGGACAACATTCCTCCAGACATTCCTGTCCTCTACCATCTTCTGGAGTCCATTTAAGCTCACACCTGCTGCTTCAGTGACTCCATCCAGCCACCTCATTCTCTGTCATCCCTTCTTCTATTGCCCTCGATCTTTCCCAGCATTAGGCTCTTCTCCAGTGAGTCTTGTCATCTCTTGTTTGACCACGTCTAGCTTGCCTTGATTCATGGATCTCACATTCCAGGTTCCTTTGGAGAAAAGATCTTTACAGCATCGGACTTTCCTTTCACCACCAGATGCATCCACAGCTGAGCGTCCTTTTGGCTTTGGCCCAGTCGCTTCATTCTTTCTGGTGCTACTAGTACTAGCCCTCTGCTCTTCCAAGGCAGTAATCCATGAAGGACCCTACCATCACCAAAGGACTGTGAAATTCCCATCTTCATCAATTTGTATAAGATGTCCTAATTTAGGGGTGATGACATTATGACAAGTCTTTGCTCTTTTATTTTATTGTATTTATGTTTTGCTCTGTTTCTAGATTATCTTATGCTTTGTATCATTTTGTTTTGTTAGTTGCGAAGTCGTGTCCAACCCATTGTGACCCCATAGACAACGTTCCTCCGGACCTTCCTGTCTTCTACCATCTTCCGGAGTCCATTTAAGCTCATGCCTACTGCTTCAGTGACTCCCTCCAGCCACCTTATTCTCTGTTGTCCCCTTCTTCTCTTGCCCTCCATCTTTCCCAGCATTAGGCTCTTCTCCACTGAGTCAGTTATTGTTGCAGGGTGAATGCAGGGGTTGGAGTAGAATACCTCCAAAGTCCCATCCAACTCTATTATTCTATGTTCTATCCACACCCTTCTACTCACTAGAGAAGGAAATGGGTAGAACAGAATAATAAAGTTGGAAGGGACTTTGGAGGTATTCTACTCCAACCCCTGCATTCACCCTGCAACGGTAATGGATTCTTTGGTGAAACTGAGGGCAGGAGAAGCACATTAAAACAAAGGAGATTTGGGCTGAATTGCAGGAGGAACTCCTTGATTATAAGAGTTATCCAGAATCTTAACAGCAGTAAACTCCACATCACTGGCAGTTTTCAAATGAGGGCTGACCAATTTCTGCACTAAGCAACTAGGTGGTTTAGGTGAGGGGTCCTCAATCTTGGCAACTTTAAGACTTGTGGACTTCAACTCCCAGAATTCCTCAGCCAGCAAAGCTTAAAAGTTGCCAAGGTTGAGGACTCCTGGTTTAGGTGATCCTTTGCAACTTACACAATCCATGATTCTCCATCATTTTAGCTCAGCAAAGGCTGCTTTTCAACCACATTATGAGCTGAATTGACCACTATGTCTGTCTGGCCCAGGGGTAGGCCACCTTGGCTCTTTTATGACTCGTGGACTTCAACTCCCAGAATTCCTGAGCCAGCATGGCTCTGCTTGGAAACCTCTCCCTTTCCCCTCAGCATGGCTGGCTCCGGAATTCTGGGAGTTGAAGTCCATGAGTCATAAAAGAGCCAGGGTTGCCTACCCCTAGTCTAGCCATTAAAAGCCAGTTTTTGCTTTCTCAGTCTTTGCACAATAGCTCTAAGCTGCTGCAATACCAAAAGTTGCTTTGGTTATTTGCCTTTTTAGGGCAATATTTCTCAGCCTTTTCCACTTTTAAGATATGTGGACTTCAGCTCCAAGAATTGTCCCA
The DNA here is from genome assembly GCA_034064705.1 of Bothrops alternatus. NCBI lineage: Eukaryota > Metazoa > Chordata > Lepidosauria > Squamata > Viperidae > Bothrops > Bothrops alternatus. The sequence continues at coordinate 3,527,289 of JARGCV010000122.1, forward strand.
TCCAGCCTTCTGGGAGCTTCTTTAGTGCACATCTTAAAGTTGAGAAACCCTGGTCTAGAATGTTCAGATGCCGAAGACTCCAGATCTGGGGTTTTGCAATAGTACTATATCCAGCGGTATGATTTTTCTGGAGGAGACTGCGAGAATCTTAATTCTTATGAGTATGTAAGATTTCTCATTTCAAAAAAGGACCACCGCGTTTTATTCTTTTCTCCTACAGAACTTCCAAAACAAAAATGTAGTTATTTTTCTGGAGTTAAAGATATTGCTCCTCTTCTTATGTCAGCCAAAAGGGGGCAGCAAACTACCACGATAGGGGGCTTCCTCTTCCAAAAACTTGGATTTTGTTTAGGCAGCATCTGAACTCTGTCTGGGTGGACAATGAATGGTGCCTGTGGTGAGTATTCAGTCTGTGACAGTTTGTGATAGTAATTGGATTGCTTTGACTTTCAGATAAGTGAAAGGGGGAGAGGGAACTAGAGGGAGAGACTGTTTACCCTTCTCTGTATCTATATTTTGTTCTTTACTTGGCACTTCGTTGCCATTGGATCGAAGCGTCTAATCTGCTGCAGAAAAATATGCTGCAGTTATGGTTCAAGTGACTCATCTCTAGCTGCCAGAATACCGAATAAGAGAGTTGGAAGGGATCCTGGGGGACCCTGGAGGTCTTCTAGTCCAAACCCTGCTTGGTTAGGAGACCCTATACCATCCCAGACAAATGACTATCCAATCTCTTCTTAAAAACCTCCAGTGATGGAGCACCCATAACTTTTGGTGGCAAGCCATTCCACTGATTAGTTGTTCTCACTGACCGCAAATTGTGAACTTCATAGTGTTCTGTTTCAGGAAAAGAGGCATTGAGACTTTGAAGCAACGAGTTCCAACAGGTCTCCTTTATTGCAAACACCAACAGAACAGGTTTTAAAATGGCACGGCCCCCTTTTATAGCCCCCCCCTGCACAATACCTTACTGGCCAATCATTGCAAAGGCTGGAAGCAGCCTTTCTTGTCCCGGGCATCCACATGGTCTGCCTGGGCCAATCACTGCAGCCTCTGCCTGCCGGCCCAGGACATAACACCCCTCCCTGCTTGGCTAAAATAATAAGGCACACTTATTATTTTAAATACTCCAACACTCCATTACATTGCTTACGTTGCATCTATATATACACAACACTACAGTCTTGCTATCGCCATGCTCCCTACTCCCCTTGAGCTGCATTACTTAACCCAGACTACCAGGCCTGCCCATGAACTGACAAGGACTGTACATAGTCTTGAAAGTATTTGGGGGGGACCTCTGGCCCGCCCTGATCTTCTCATGGCCAGTGTGTGTGCCTGGCCTGCCAGCTCGACTGCCAGGCTAGGCAGATCAGGACTTTGTTGCCCCAAAGACCCAGGGGGCCCACCCAGCTGCTGACTGGCTGGGTCTGCTAAATCCAAGCCAGGGTTCATTGGGGGGGGTGGAATTCCCCAAGTACCCAATGGACTCCTCTTGGGAGCACTGTCCCTTGAGCCCTACACCAGCAGCTAGAGTGGTCTGAGTGCCAGAGGCCGGAGCTGCCTCCATGGCGAACCCCCTTTCTGCGGACTCCCTGTTTGGAGCAATAGCTGAAGCCTGGGGATGTTGGAGAGACCATGGTCCACAATCGTAATTGTGGTCCTCCTCCCCACCCCTGAGAGCAGAGCTAGGAGCAGAAGAGTTGCTGGGAAGCCTCCAGCACAGTTGGTTAATGTGACGTCCGATCACACGACCATCGTCCAAGGCCACTTCATATCACAGTGGCCCAGAGACCTTGCATACACTGCTGTGACCCAGATATGTCCTGGTCCATAGTTCCTTGCCTAGACCGGATCTCCCACTTGTAGTCTCCTAGTTGTCCACTGCTGTGACACCTGTGAAGCCACCTGGTCTGGGTGCAATCTGTCCAGTTTCATGATGAGGCGGCAACCCCAGCGGAGTTTAGCTGGGCTGTTTCCAGTAGCTGTGCAAGGTGTGGTGAGGTGGCAAAGAAGAAAGTCCGCTAACCTGTGATGCCAGGTCCCGTGAGTGATCCTCTTTAAGGCGTCTTTGGTTGTGCGTACCATTCGTTCACCCAGGCTGTTGGAAGCTGGATGGAATGGTGCAGATGTGGCATGCCGGATCATGTTGGCCTGGAGGAACGCCTTGAACTCAAACAATGTGAATTGGGGCCTGTTGTTGGAGACAAGGACATCTGGAAGTCCATGTGCAGCGAAGATCCCTCTCAGCACCTGGATGGTCCTAGCAGTGGTAGTGGAGGAGACAGGCATGACCTCTAGCCACTTGGAATGGCTGTCCACGAGAATTAAGAAGAATTGCCCCTGAAAGGGCCCAGCGTAGTCGATATGGACCCTCGACCATGAGGTATGAGTCTCCTCCCACCTATAAACTGGGGCCTGGGGCATGTCTGGCCTTGACTGTTGACAAACAGTGCACCTGTGGGCCTGGGCCTCGACATCTTGTCGAGCCCAGGCCACCAAAGATGGCTGTGCGCTAACGCCTTCATTTGGACTATTCCCGGATGTCCCTCATGCAGAGACTGCAGGACTCTAGTCCTCAATGAGGTTGGGATTACTATCTGGCTACCCCATAGGACACACCCCTTGAAGGTGGAAATCTTGTGCTTCCTCTGCCAGAAGCTCTGGAATTCTGAGCCTGGACACGTGTCAGGCCATCCAGACAATGCCCAGGTCAGCACGCATGTTAGCGTGTGATCGGTGGCTGTTTCTGCAGCCACATCCCTAGCACTGAGGGGAGATTCAGGCAAGTTCTGAATAGACAGGATGCGATTGGCATTCGTCGCCAATGTTCTGTTTCAGGAAAAAAGGCATTGAGACGAAGCAACGAGTTCCAACAGTCTCCTTTATTGCAACACCAACAGAACAGGTTTTAAAATGGTGCGGCCCCCTTTTATAGCCCCCCTGCACAATACCTTGCTGGCCAATCATTGCAAAGGCTGGAAGCAGCCTTTCTTGTCCCGGGCATCCACATGGTCTGCCTGGGCCAATCGCTGCAGCCTGTGCCTGCCGGCCCAGGACATAACACATAGGATCCTAGAGTTGGAAGGTACCTTAGAGATCATCTTGTCCATCCTTACCCAGTGCAGGAATCTTCATCCCACTCTGGAGGAATGGTTCTCCAATCTTAACTTCCAATGATGGAAAAACCTACAATTTCAGGAGACAGGCTGTTCCATTGCTTAATGGCTGCAGTAGACAGGGAATTTCTCTTTCTTTCAAGTTTACATTTTTCACTGTAGAGCAGGGGTCTTCAAACTTGGCCCTTTTATGACTTGTGGACTTCAACTCCCAGAATTCCTCAGCCAGGCACGCTGGCTGAGGAATTCTGGGAGTTGAAGTCCACAAGTCATAAAAGGGCCAAGTTTGAAGACCCCTGCTGTAGAACTTCCATCTATTTGTTCCATCTTTTCTTTCTTCTGACATATTGAAGGACTGCTATCTTCTCTTCCAATGGGTTCCTCTTCTGTAGGCTAAATGTAACCAGTTCCTTTAATCGTTTTTCATACAATTTAACCTCTATGACCCTCAACCATCCTTGTTGCTCTTTGCACTCTTTCCAGGTCCTCTACATCCTTCAAGCATTGTGGCAATCAGAACTGGACAGTCTTCCAGATAAGGTCAGGGAAGTTCAATAAAAAGCAGTACATCTTTGCATACAACACAGTCAGCACACACATTTTGAGTACACACAATGTCTTTGTATGAGTTTTAACAGCATAAAGAAGGAGACAGTGTCATGTATATTTTGGGATTTTAAAACCTGAAGCCACTGCTAGATGTCCTATGCAATACTGAAGAGGTCAAGGTATATTAACACTCAAATAATGAAACTAAACTGAAGCAAATTAGCTCTACAGAATAGAAAGTTCATAGTTCATCATAGTTCATCTAACTCCTAGGAAATGTTCAGGTTGGCCCAATATCAACCAGACAAACTGAAAACCTTGGCTTTGAACCTATTGATGGAAAACAGATTGGTTTGTATACAAATAATAATTTCTATAAAGACTGCCTTAAACAAAGTTTCATTTCATACGAATAGAATCATAGGGCTGGAAGGGACCAGCCCCCTGCCCCATAGCAGGAGAACCTATATCATTCCAGACAAGTGTTTGTCCAGTCTCTTCTTGAAAACGTCCAGTGATGGAGTGCCCACAACTTTTGGAGGCAAGTCATTCCATTGATTAATTCTCAGGAAATTTCTCTTTAGTTCCAGCTTGGATCTCCCTTTGATGAGCTTCCAATCAGGAGGAGACACATTCAGTTTTGCAGTTACTAAGATTGTTGGACGAGCAGGCACAAAAACAGCCAGGGAAGTGATTGAAGCCTGGGAAACAGGCACCTTGTCAGTCTATAGGAGTTTGAGATAGCACTACTTACCCCTGTCGGCACCCCGTGGCAATTTGTTCTTCCCTTCTCACTCAAGATAACCCAGTTAGAGAGCAGAGTAATTGTGGCCGATGTGAGCTAGACAGAAGTTGGCAGCTCTGAAGATGGCCTTTATGAAGGCAGGCTTTTATGATCCCCTGAACTTGAAACTAAGTTGGACAGTTCTTCAGAAGCATGGTTTGCCATCCTTTTTCTTACTGCCTAGAAAAGCTGTTCTACATGGCATGCAATTGCCCCTCCCCCCAACTTTGCCTTTCATCTTATGGTTTCTAGCCAGACACGCAAAAGCTGGCATTGGCTTTCTGTCTACTGTTCTTGGCAGGCTCCAGCCTCTCCCAGCTCTTTCCCGTTGTTATTGGTCCTCTGCCATTTTGTCTTGCTCAGCCAAGGAGCTGTTTTCACTCTAGATGCAGACGACTCCCACATCTAGGGGTAATTTTGTTGTTGTTGCTTCCTTCCAGGCAAATTGCTTTTCCTTCCTTCCTTCCTTCCTTCCTTCCTTCCTTCCTTCCTTCCTTCCTTCCTTCCTTCCTTCCTTCCTTCCTTCCTTCCTTCCTTCCTGAAGAGTGTTTTTTTATATTTTTATTTATGCTAGCCATATGGGTGCATAGTCTGATTAGATGACTTTGGGGCTATATTGTAGAATGGCTGCACTGATGCATTTTAAATGGTTGTGGATCCTTGGCCTGCAACACTGGGAATCACGTTTGTGAAAAGTACCAGCGTAAAAATTCCTAACTGGGATCAAGCCCTGGAACTTTGTTGCCAGCACTGGCAGCTCTCCAGGGGTTTCTGCCCCTTTTGGGAGGAGCAGAACCAAAAGGTTGGTGCTAATTTTTAAAGTATCCCTTTGGGCTGGGGGACTTGGTTTTTCTCTGCAGCCCCAGATGTGTGAGTGAGAGTGAATAGTAACCATCTTTTTATTTACTGTTCTTAACTGAGTTGCGATTACATTGTTAGTCACCATGCACTATTTGTAATGAAAAAGCCAAGAGAGAAATTGAATCAGTCACTCAATTAATTAATTAAGATGGCAGTCCTCTACCTGCTTCCTTGGGAGCAAGTCTGCATGACTTCAGAATGACTTATTTCTGAGCAGGTATGAAGATGCCTGCAATGCACACTAAGCCCCTTTCTTGGGAATTATTCCTATTATGTCACAGGGAGTTTTGATTGAGATTGTTTGAGAAATGGTTTTTTTTTAACCTCCTTTTACTTGTTATTTTGATCTTCGTTATTTAGCATTGTTGCTTGCAGTTTCTGTATTTCATATTTTTGTTTTAAAGTCTTGAAAATGTTTGGAAGGGAGTGGCCCAATTATTAGCAATGTTAATAAACAATTAATTAAAATCCAAACCCAATTTAGCTGGCTCATGGGAGTACATTGCTGAATTGCAAAAGGTTGAGTGAATTAAAATTATATGATTGCTTCCTTTATATTTAAAAAAAAACAGGCATCTGAATGGAGGTTCAGTTTGTCTAACATACAAAGCCATGCCCTCACAAACTGTACTAGATATATCCTGAGAATATTTTGAGTGATTTCCAATGTCTAATCCATTTGGTATGAAGTTGCCTATGATTTACTTGCAGCATGTCAAAACCCTTACCAACCTGAGATGCCACCTCATTTCCAGAGCATCTCAGCAGGGATATCCACAGGATATGGTCAAAAAAGTCAAAATGGTGGTTATGATGAGCTTCTACAGCTTTGATGGTGCTAGACTTCTGAAGGAAAAGAGAGTAACCTGCCCCACTTTACATCGGAAGGGACTGTGTGGAGAGAGTTTCCTCCTTCAAATTCTTGGGAGTCTACCTCTGTGAAGATCTTACCTGGAAAACTAATACAGCCCAGGTGGCCAGAAAGGCCCAACAGAGACTCCACTTCCTCAGAGTTTTGCAGAAGAACAGGGTAGAACGACGACTCATGACTTTCTTCTACCGGTCTACTATTGAAAGCGTTCTCACATATTGTAATGTGGTTTGGTATGCTGGCTTGACAGCCGCGGACAGGAAGGTATTACAGAGGGTGGTGAGCACAGCACAATCATCATGGCACCTGATATACAATACTAGGTATTAGTCACTGAAAACGTCTGAATTAGTAAGCCTTTTTCCCACCCCTTGCGTCTAGCCTCAACTATACTCCTGTTACACTTTGTTTGATTGGTGTTTCTCTTATCTGGTTCCATATTAATGTGGTCAACATTAAACCAAAGATCCTATTGCTAAACAATCATCCTAGAACATAGCATACAACATTAGGTATTAATCTTTGTAAACATCTGTTTTAGTAAACGTTCTTCCCTCCTCCCTTCCCTCTTCAAGTATACTCCGAGTACCTTTTGTTTGTTTGGTGTTTCTCTTATATATGGTCTATCTGCTGTATCTAGTTTATTGCATATTGTTCGTTTGCGCTTCTGAATTGATTTCATCCCATTACTAGTGCAAACTTTTATAGTCCCTAACCGGAGATCCTGAGGTAAAAGTTTCATATCCTGAGGTATAGATTCAGTCCGCTTTAACAGTTTTAAAGCAAACAACATTAGTCATAAGTTTATGTTAAGAGGCAGACATCGTGGGCTGTTCCCTAATTCCACTGGATGACATCGCCAGGGCCCGTTGCCTTGGCAGAGTGAGGAAAATTCTCAGGGAGGACTCACACCCTGGGTAGGAGATACAGAAACATAGCCAGCCGTACCAACAGGCTGACAAACAGTTTTTATTCATGGACTGTCAGACTTCTGAATGGGACATAACTTTATAACTTTATGCATGACAGACTCGTGAGGCCGGCGTGATGTGTAATTAGTTCACTGGGTGAAATAAGTTGGGGGTTTGTAGTCACCGTGGGTTTGTGGTGAGGGGAGGGGGCACAGAGGGAGGCTCAGTCAATTTCACTGTATACATGTTATACTTTGATAATAAAGGGATATTATTATTATTATTATTATTATTATTATTATTATTATTATTATTATTATTATTTTGATCTCTAAATGCTAAATGTAAATGCTAAACAGCACAGGAGAGGAAGAGAATCTATGGAACACCACATATCAACAGCCTTGAGGTGGAGCAATAGTTTTAGGCATGGAATGGAATGGCACTCCTGGAAAATAAAATCCCTGACTGATGCCATGGTCATTGGTATCAAAGTCTGCTGTGTGGTTCATAGAACTGGCAGGGCTCACCTGCCAGCTGGTTTCTGGTTACCTATCGAAGCAAAACATAGCAGTCTTGGTATCTTGGATGAAAGACTCATTGGGATAAGTCCAGAAAACCAGTTTTATCAAAATGCATTTGCATTCTTTCCTAAAACAAGGGTTGATCAGGATGATATAAACAAAGGAAGAAAACTTTCTTGAATGCATTTGGGTTAATATAAAAGGAAAAAAGAAGGACATTGCCTTAGGCAAGTACTACAGAACACCCAATAAAGCAGAGGAAATAGAAAACCTTTTGGCTAATCAGCTAACTAAGGTGTGCAGGAAGTATGCTACAGTAATAAGGGGGGGCTGTAACTATCCTGACAATAAATGGAAGACAAACTGCAACAAACGGGAGATTGAACAGGTTCCTGACGAACCTAGCAGATAACTGTTATCCAAAAAATAGAGGATGGAACTAGAGCAGTGGTGGGATTCAACCAGTTTGCATCACTTTGACAGAACCGGTAGCTTATTTTTTGTTGCCCAGGCCCAGAATGGACTTCCAGAAGCGGCATCCACACAGAGAACCGGTTGTTCACATATTTGAATCCCACCACTGAACTAGAGGGTCAGCTATATTGGCCTTAATTCTTACTAACAGGGATGAAATGATAGAAGGGGTTAAAGTTCTGGGAACTTTGAGGGAGAGTGACCATGTCATATTGGAAGTCAACATAATGCTGGCACAAGTATTCAAAGTCAAACTAGTTTCGTAGAATTTAAGAAAACTGTCTTTAACAAGCTTAGAGAGAACTTAGGGAAGGATTCCAGGGATGGAAATCTTAGATGGGAAAACAACTCAAGACACTTGGGAAATTCTGAAAAAGGAGATTATAAAAGTGGAGTGCTATGGAGTTCAAAGTCCCTGGAGCTCCTTTGGAGAAAAAGTGGTGGGAGAACTTACACAATAATAACACGTGACCTTCCCTGATGGCTTTCCCATTGAATTTACTTGTGGGATGCTTGTGGGAGGGGCAAGGATGGTCGCAAATGGCAATCATGCGACCGTGGGGATGCTGCAACAACCCACAATTTCATAGATTAGGTCACCAATTCTGAATGGTTGCTGAACAAATGGTTGTAGGTTGAGGACTACCTATAATTTCTGGACCCTTTTTCTAAATCATTTCTAGTTTGTCCAAATCCCTCTTAGGGTGTAGTAATCAGAACTGGACACAATAGTCAATATGAGTTTTGAGCAAACTTGAAGTATTACTGCTTATGAGTTGGAAACTGTATTTCTGTTAATGTAGCTTGAAATTGCAATTCCATTTTTATGGCCGCAACACAAACTACTTATACTCATTTGCAGTCAACCACAATTCCAATATGTTTTCCATATATTATTATAAAATCAGATATCGCCATTCTGCTTCCGTGTACTTGACTTTTATTTCCTAAGTATGCTCGTCTTTGTTAAATTTTATTCTGCCATTTTAGCTCATTTCTCTAACTTACCAAAATCATTTGAAGTTTATTTCTGTTTTCTAAAGCGTTAGCTATTTTACCCAGTTTCCTGTCATCTGGAAATTTGATATATATGTCCTCTATCTAATAAATAATAAAATAAAAAAGCTAAAGAGGATTGAAACTTGGGAATCTCACTGGATATTTCACTCCAGTTTGATGAGGAATCAGTGAACCAATTTGAATTCTTTGACAGTGATTTTTTTAAAACGAACACATTTTCTTAACTGTCATTCCTTCAAGCCCACAGTTATTTAGTTTGCTGATCACAGATTATTTTATCAAATGCAATGCTTTGCTGAATTCAGAACATATTATCTCTATAGCTTTCCCACCATCTTCTAATAAAGTTACCCATTCAAAAGATTTTAAGGTTTGACTAGATTCTTAACAGATGACCCATTACTGCATTGATTGTAAGTGCAGTATAAAATCCAGCTCCTCATTCTTACAGAGAGTGCTCACTCCATGCATGCTTGATCTCTAAAGGAGGGCCCATTTGCAAAGTGGGAGTCATGGTGGAGGCATTTGAGGCTGAGAATATAATTTGGCAGAAGGAAACACTGTCTATGATTAGTTCATCTGTGGTCCTGCTCATATCCTGTGTTGCACGGCGCTGTTTTGGTTGAGCAGGGGCTGTTACTTCTTTCCAACAATAGTTGATGAAAGGCCACGACTTGTCCATAGTCCAGTGGATAACCTCCTTCCCCTCCACAAATAGCTTGTTGGTGGAATATGTTATCAATATCAATTAATGAAGGAACCAATGTGTCCACAGAATTACTTGTTTAATGACAAAATGTTTCTTTTGGTTGTTAACTCTTGCTCTTTTCCAAGCTTTCAAAAGAATCGCTGAATCAATTCTCCAGGTCCTCGGGGAAAGCAAACACAATGTGTTTTATGCCGGGAAGCTTCTGTTCTCCAATATTTGCCTTTTCTTTCTTCCTTTCCAACTGTTGGTTGCCCACTGGCTTTTGTAGCTGGAAGATTTTGTTGTTGGAATTGAGGAATTATCGCTACTTGGTGGAGAAGCAGAAGAGTAATAAAGGAGGTGAAGGTTCAGGCAGTGTCCCCTGATGACCTTACCCATTAAACCCATTCAGGGTCATTGCATAAGGTGACATAAACATTGTTGAAACAGATTTCTTTCTTAGGGTTCTCTGTCATCTGAATGGAGGTTCAGTTTGTTTAACACACAAAGCCCTGCCCTCACAAACTGCACTAGATATATCCTGAGAATATTTTGAGTGCTTTCCAATGTCTAATCCATTTGGTGTGAAGTTGCCTATGATTTACTTGCAGCATGTCAAAATCCTTACCAACCTGTCATTGCATGCCACCTCATTTCCAGGGCATCTCAGCAGTTTCCATTCTCTGGATTTTTTTTTAACAAGGATCTTTATGGCATCAGAGGATGAACTTTAAAACCTTATTCTGTTTTCCCTCCACTCCCTGGCTGTCCAAACAAAAAAGACTTCCTGGGCTAGAAATGGGGAAAGGCATAAGCAGAAAAACAAAGAAATGCAAACACTGTTCAGTAGCACATAATGAGAATAGAATAGAAATAGAAATAGAAATAGAATAGAATAGAATAGAATAGAATAGAATAGAATAGAATAGAATAGAATAATAAGGGATAATAGAATAGAATAGAATAGAATAGAATAAGGGATAATAGAATAGAATAGAATAGAATAGAACAGAATAGAATAGAATAGAATAGAATAGAATAGAATAGAACAGAACAGAACAGAATAGAATAGAATAGAATAGAACAGAACAGAATAGAATAGAATAGAATAGAATAGAACAGAACAGAACAGAATAGAATAGAATAGAATAGAATAGAATAGAATAGAACAGAATAGAATAGAGCTGGAAGGAACCTTGGAGGTCTTCTAGTCCAGCCCCTGCTCAAGTAGGAGAACTATACCATTTCAGACAAGTACTGTCTAGTCCTCTTCTTAAAAACCTCCAGTGATGGAGTGCCCATGATTTCTGAAGGCAAGCTGTTCCACTGGTTAATTGTTCTCACTGTCAGGAAGTTTCTCCTTAATTCTAGGTTGCTTCTCTCTTTGGTCAGTTTCCAACCATTGTTTCTCGTCCTTCCCTCTGGTGCTTTGGTGAATAATGTGACCCCCTCTTCTTTGTGGCAGCCCCTCAAATATTGGAATACTGCAATCATGTCGCCCCTGTTTCTTCTTTTCTTTAGACTAGCCAAACCCAAGTCCTGCAGCCGTTCTTCATATCTTTTAGTCTCCAGGTCTTTGATCATTTTAGTTGCTCTTCTCTGATTTTTTTTCCAAACTCTCAACATCTTATTTTGTGATATGGTGACCAAAATTGGTTGCAATATTCCAGGTGTGGTCTCACTAGGGTTTTATGATGCGGTACTAATACTTTGTGTGATCTTCATTCTATGTCTCTGTTTATACAACCCAGGATTGTATTAGCTTTTTCGGCTGCTGCTGCATACTGCTGGCTCATAGTCAAGTGATCGTCCACTAGGACTCCAAGGTCCTTCTCATAGTTGCTGTTTTTGAGCCAGGTCTCACTTAATCTGTACTTAAACCTTTGATTTTTCCTGCCTAAATGTAAAACTTTGCTTTTCTCCACATTAAAATTCATTTTGTTGGATAGGGCCAACAAAATGTTTCTATCCATTGTTTCTTGTCCTGCCCTCTGATGCTTTGAAAAATAAATTGACCCCCCCTCCTCCTTGTGGCAGCCCCTCAAATACTGGAATACTTCTATCATGTCCCCCAAAAAACTTCTTTTCTCTAGACTGGCTATTCCCAAATCCTGCAACCATTATTCATATGTTTTAGTCTCTAGGCTTTTAAATCATCTTAGTTGCTCTTCTTGGTACTTTTTCCAAAGTCTCAACATCCTTTTTATAATGTGACCAAAATGGTATGCAATATTCCAGGTGTGGCCTTACTAAGGCTTTACAAAGCGGTACTAATACGACACATGATTTTGATTCAACTTTTTTGGCTGCTGCCGCACACTGCTAGCGTGCCTGGCTGAGGAATTCTGGAAGTTGAAGTCCACAAGTTATAAAAGGGCCAAGTTTGAAGACCTCTGCACTACACTATCTCTCAACTTACTAGTTAATACTGTCAACAGTTGTAACTGTGAGAAGGATGTAGGTGTCTTAGTGGACCACAATTGCAAAATTGGGCCTGTTCATCTTTTAGAATACCAGCTGTGGAAGAGTTTCTATTTCTTCTTGTTCTCTTCTGACTCTTTCAGGTTAGGGGAATAGAACATTTATAATAATAATAACAATGATAATAAAGTTGGAAGGGGCGTTGGAGATCATCTGGTTCAACCCCCTGCTCAGGCAGGAAAGCCTATACCATTTCAGACAGATGGATATCCAGTCTCTTCTTAAAAACATCCAGTGTTGGAGCATTCACCACGTCTGGAGGCAGGTTGTTCCACTGGTTAATTGTTAACTGTCAGGAGGTTTCTCCTTAGTTCTAGGTTGCTTCTCTCCTTGATTAGTTTCTATCCGTTGCTTCTTGTCCTGCCTTCAGGCGCTTTGGAAAATAGCTTGACTCCCTCTTCTTTGTGGCAGCCCCTGAGATACTGGAACACTGCTATCATGTCCCCCCTTGTCCTTCTCGAACTGTTCTGGAACATAGAGTAAAAGGGTTGGAAGAGGCCTTTGAGGTCTTCTAGTCCAATCTTTTCCTATTTGCTTGCTCCTTGGATTCTGAATACTTTGCTGATAGCTCCTCTAATGTATCTTAAAAGTGCATCATAATCTTGACAAGCATGCTGGCTGGGGAATTCTGGGAGTTAAAAGTCCAAAAATCTTAAAGTTGCCAGGGCTGAGAAACACTGCTTTAGAAATTCATCCATCTTTTCACCAAGGGGACTATTTCATTGAGAAATAGGATAGGTTTTCTGTCGCAGATCCTCCAGGGAGCAAATATATCTGGATCAGTGGCAGGACAAATCTAGCAGTGACGAAGCTCTTGAGCTCCCTTTTTGTGGGGAAAACAAGCAGGAGGATAGGAGCATTTTGCTTTACAAAGTGGAGAAAATGCCAAAGAGTCTTATCTATCGTTCCTTAATTTTTAAAAAGCTTAACTTTCCAGAAGCATTCTTGGGCTCTTTGAACAGTCAAATCCTTTTGGATTGATCACATGTAATAACTTGAATATCTTCCTCCTCCTTTTCTTCATGATAAAGGGTGAACTGGCTCCTGTCACCTGCATTTCTTCTGCTGCATGAGATCAAGTAATGAACCTGCTATGAAGACAACTTATCTATAGTTTGTAGATTCACACTTGTTCTTCCCACCAGTTCCACCTTGGTTTTACAAAGAATAGAATAGAGTAGAATATAATAGAATATAGAGTAGAATAGAATATAGAGTAGAGTAGAATAGAATAGAATAGAGAGTAGAGTAGAATAGAATAGAATAGAATATAGAGTAGAATAGAATAGAATAGAATATAGAGTAGAATAGAATAGAATATAGAGTAGAATAGAATAGAATATAGAGTAGAGTAGAACAGAATAGAATAGAATATATAGTAGAGTGGAGTAGAATAGAATAGAATAGAATAGAATAGAATATAGAGTAGAATAGAGTAGAATATAATATAGAGTAGAATAGTATAGAATATAAAGTAGAGTAGAATAGAATAGAATATAGAGTAGAATAGAATATAGAGTAGAATAGAATAGAATAGAATATAGAGTAGAGTAGAATAGAATAGAATATAGAGTATAGTAGAATAGAATAGAATAGAATATAGAGTAGAGTAGAATAGAATAGAATAGAATATAGAATAGAATAGAATAGAATAGAATAGAATATAGAGTAGAATAGAATATAGAGTAGAATAGAATAGAATAGAATATAGAGTAGAGTAGAGTAGAATAGAATAGAATATAGAGTATAGTAGAATAGAATAGAATATAGAGTAGAGTAGAGTAGAATAGAATAGAATAGAATATAGAATAGAATAGAATAGAATAGAATAGAATATAGAGTAGAATAGAATATAGAGTAGAATAGAATAGAATAGAATATAGAGTAGAGTAGAGTAGAATAGAATAGAATATAGAATAGAATAGAATATAGAGTAGAATAGAATAGAATAGAATATAGAGTAGAGTAGAGTAGAATAGAATATAGAGTAGAGTAGAGTAGAGTAGAGTAGAGTAGAGTAGAGTAGAGTAGACTAGACTAGACTAGACTAGACTAGACTAGAATACTTTATCGGCCAAATGTATTGGATACACAAGGAATTTTTTTTGAGGTACATAAGTTCTCATATAAACAACATACAAACATACAAAATAATATAATCATAAGATACCAATAGGAGAAGGTAGTATCTTCATCCATTACAAGACTCATCACAAGACCCTTACTTGACACAACCCACATCTGACCTATCAAAAGACCCATCACAAGACCTGATGTGACCCTCACCTGACGGGACTTCACCATTGCAAGACCTACTGACTACACCAAGCCCTGATGAGCACAACACGGACACTGACATCCCCTAAATTCTGCCAAAGATGTTACCTAGCCTGGTAATGAAACATTTGGAAACCAACTCACAAGCTCGGAGAACGAACCTCCACCCTCATCCTACACCCGAGCTACAGATATTTGCCACCATTAGAAAAGGAATGGTTATGTAGCTAAAAATATGCCCCCCTTTTAAAGCCTGGAGATAGTCACTAAAATGTTTGGTGAAATAACAAATAAACATTCTGCATTTTTTAAGTGCCTGCAGTGAATTATCCAGATGTGTAAGATCCTGCAAATCCTAGTAAAGCTAATGCACAGACATCATCCCCAAAGCATTGTGGCAGATGGCGTCAGCTGAAAATATTCAAATACAGATGTGCAGGGGAATCTGTATACAGTATTTTCTTTCCTCTCTGGAATCTGTTACAAAAATTTAGTGGTTTGTGTGGTAAAACAAACATAGTTTTAGGGGTTTTCTTAAATACTTTTAAGAGACAGCAGTGATATCAACTGACGAAGCAAGTGATACTGTCCTGAAAACAAAACATAACAACAGAACGAGTCTGACAGAATCTTTTCCAACCTTGTGGAAAATTAAGAAGGTTTTAAGCTGATGACTTTTAATAAAATGTATAAGCAGAAAAGGTGCTGCCAGGCTTTTCCTGATTGTTTGCTACTATTGACTAAGATGGCTCTGCTGCTTTCCCCTACAGAAGGTCCACTGTACACTTGGGTTGCCACTGTATACCTGGGTCACCTACACTATACGCCTGGGTTGCTACACCTGGGTTGCCACTGCCAACTGCATCCTTTTGACGCAGCTGCCAGCAACCTCCACCCCCTCGCAGGGACCGCAGGACCAAAACTGCAAAAAAGTTAGATGCTGGCCAGGATTTAACAGGCTGCTTTTTCACATACCTGCCTCTTTGCTGCTGTCAATTCTGCTGCTGTCAACTCTGCGGTGAAACTTCCGTGACTTCAGAAGTACCCGAGGACATCCATAAAGAATGGGTGAGGCACTGATCCCATAGTTGTGGCCGCCATCTTGACTTTTTGGAACCCCTCTCCATAGCCTCCTTGCATGACCCCCACAGCCCCGTCACTCTGCAGATCTGCTGGTGGGCTTACAATGGTGCTGCTGGTGTATGTGACCTACTTTGCTGTGGGGATGCTGCTTCCCCTCACTTTCTTGTCCTTAAGAGGGCCTTCGGCTGCTTCAATCCATGGCTGAAGTGGACCCCCTTCCTGCCACATTTGTTGTCCTCCATACCTGCATACAGATTTTGAATAAAGATGGCCGGGGTCTTGTTACACATTTTCCTTTTGTGTTTCAACCCAAGGATTATAAATAACTAATTATCAGTACGGGAGTCTTTAGTTTCCTATCAAAGATAATATTTTGCCAGCTATATCTCCTGAGAAGTAACATTTTAGCCTCTAGAAATACTAAATCTTAATTTCCTGCTTAGAAAAGAAAAAATAAAATAAAATAAAACAAGCAGGCAATCCTCACTTACCGATTGCCTCGTTTAGCCACCTTTTGAAGTTAGTGTAAAAAAAAGCTTTGTGACCGGATTCTTGCATTTACACATTTGTGTACAGAAGGCCACTTGAAAAGACTAGAAGCATTTGAAATGTGGATTTACAGACGGCTGTTACTTATAAGCTGGGTTGACAAGATCAGAAATGAGATGATAAACCGCCTGGGAAAGCCAAGGGAAATCATCAAAACAATTAAAAAACGAAAGTTAGAATATTTTGGACATGCGATGCGACATCCAGAAAAATACGGCATACTCCAATTAATCCTCCAGGGAAAGATTGAAGGCAAAGGAGGTCCAGGCAGAAGAAGAACACCGTGGCTTCAAAATCTAAGGGACTGGTCCGGACAAAACTCAGCAGCACTCTTTCGTGCGGCTGCTGATAAAAACAGGATCGCCAACATGATCGCCAACGTCCGATAATGGATATGGCACAAGAAGAAGAAATAGAAAGTACTTCGCAACCAATCATTGACAAGCAGAATTAATAGAAAAGGAAGAAGTAAAACTGAATTGAAAAAAAATGAAATTGAATCAAGGCCGTGAGATTTTCCACTTAGCAACTAAGTTGTCAGTTCACATTGTGATTACTTAGCAAGGGCTACCTGTAATAAAAATATATATACTAGTTCTCTGTGTGTGCGTGTGTGCGCATGTGTGTGTGTGTGTGTGTGTGTGTGTTTACAAAGTTTTCTAATAGTTATGTGGATTTTTGAAGCACAAAAGGGTAGCCCCAAATACGGATTTCAAGCCAACCTATACATTTATATTCACAATGAACATTGTTACTCATGTAAGTAAAAGCATCCTTAGAAAGTTCCTCTTTGCTGTTTTCGTTTTTCATGCCTGTTTCAGGACGTAGCACACAGCTCAGCAGCATTAAATTGGATTCCAAGGATGACATAACCTAACTATATACGACTAAACACTCTTGTGCCTGTTTTCGTAACCTTGAATTGGGCAAAACAGTGCATCACAGGGCAACTATATTTGAATCAACGTACCTCAAATAGGCTAACTTACAGAATTTATGTCCAAAATCTGGGACCATGGCAAATTTGTGTCTGTTTCAGTGCTGCATTACTGTCATGGTGCCACAGTCAGCAGCAGTTATGTGATCACCATTTCCAATGCTCCCTGCCACCTTCCCACATGGGGTCTAGGACGTTTAGGCACCCATCCCCCTTTTCCCCCAGCCACCTGCCTCAGCCAATTTACCGCCTGCTTTCCTCCTCTGCTGGCCTTCCCCTGGTCATTCTCCATGGCCAGTGGGCCCCTGGCTCTCCACCCCTGGCCCTTCATCCTTGCCCATTTGCCCAAACACCTGTTTGACCCAGTCAGTTGTGCGGTTGCACCTTTCTCCCCCCAATGTCTGAAGCCTTGTACCATAATTTTTCTCTCTCAAGACCTGCAGCCACAGGCTGTCACTTTTCCCCCAGTGTCTGCAGCCATGTGCTGTCACCTTTTCTCCCCAACATCTGCAGCCATGCGCCATCACCTTTCCCCCAAAGCCTGCAGCCTCATGCCGTCACCTTTCCCCCTCCAATGCCTGCAGCCACACACCATCACCGTTCACCCCCCCAATGCCAGCAGCCTCATGCACTGCACCTCTTGCTCTCTCCCCCAGCCTTCCACCTATCGTATTGCACGCTGACCCCCATGCCACCCTAGATCACCCCCCAGGGCCATTGCTGCTGCCCACCACCCAATTGGCTGGGGGTCATTTGTCCCATGCAGCTAAAGGCCCAGGTCAAATGGTGTCTGGGCGAATGGGCAGGAACGAAGGGCCATTGGCTGTGAAGAATGTCCGGGGATGGCCAATAGAGAGGAAAGCTGGGTGTAAATAGGCTGAGGTGGGTGACTCTGGGCGAAGAGTCGGTGCCTAAATGTCCCATTCTGTCCACATGTCAGTGGGGAAGCCGGCAGGAAGTACAAACTTGATCATGATTGTCCATGCTCCCTAACAGCTTCCTATGAGCAAAGTCTTTGTGTATTTCTTGTGCACCCTTCTCAATCTTCACAGCACTCCCATGAAATCTCCCCAACTCCCATGGCACGTCTGATGCACCCCTGTGCACCATTCCCAACCTTCACCACACCCTTGCACACTCACCCCAACATAACACCTATAATTTTTAATTAAGTCAATAGGGAAGCTAGCAGGAAGTCTGAACTTAATGTGGCAGTGGAAAGGAGGGAGGGAGGGAGGAAAGAAGGAAGGACATTGTTGGAAGCTTTTAGTTGGAAGTCATTCCCCCTCCCACTTCTTTTTGCCTTCTTGTGATTGTTCTACTTTTCTGTTTAGTTATGGAAATATCTCTGAAATGGCAACTCAACAAATGATGGATCCTCTAGTAGTGAATGAAGTTAAAATGGCAACTATGATGATGCAGTCGAAGTACCACCTGTTTTTATACATAACTTCGATTGCATCAACATGGCCATCATTTTGACTTTTTTTCATCATGCTGTGCAGACACATTCCTGCCTTATTAGTTGGAAGACTACCAGATGTTCCTAGGGATTAGTTTGAGAAGTCAAATAAAGAAATCTCAGAAAACTAGGGTATTACCAAGAAAATGACATGGGTAGGTTCATGGACTGACCAATTTTTCATACTTACAAAGGTTATTAATTCAAAGACAGATTAAGATTTCCAATGTTTTGCTACAGTAAATTGGTGAGAAAAACAACAAAAAAGGCTAATTATTTGTGCAATGCATTTTCTATGTTCGGACAAAACATTTATTTATTTATTAATCAAATCTATATGATTAATGACTTTCCATTTCATGGAAAATGGTTTTGGGTGGCGCACGGCAATCTGTTATACAGATCCAAACAATACAAATCCAAAAGAAAGAAATCCAAACAAAAATGGCAATAAAACTATTACTTTTTTTTGCAACTTGCAAACTGTCAAAGAATATTAGATACCCCCTCCACCGGCAGTTTCTTCAAATCCTGTGTATCAAAATAAGTGACTAAGTGACATCCCCAATAGAGAGGGTAAAGTATACCAGTTAGACTGCATGTTTTTCTACATAGTGCATAAAAGAAACAGTTTCATATTGTTATGCTACCTATGAATAATTGTTATTATTTGTTCTTGATGATTTATTGAAAAAGGATTTGAAAATAATTTTTCATCGTAAAGTGCTCCCTATCCTAAGTCTTCGTCCGAGACTTTTTAAAGATTATCAAGAGAACCTTGCATATGGTGTTTTTTCTGTAATATTGAAAATATTCTTTTGAATTTAAATGATGTGGATACACATAATTTTTCATACGCTGTTAATGTGTTTCATTGGACTTCTGATTTTAAGAAAAAAAATCACTGCGCTTGTCTCATTTGGAACCATGTTAGAACTAGCAATCAATTCTTTTGCAGGGTATATTAAACTGAAATAGGTTTCCCATCAATAATCACATTTCCAATCCTATAAACTCCTGTCATCCTAGGCATTGTACTGATCACATTTATTGACATATTTAAAACTTGGGTGGGCAAGAAATAAAAGATGGGAGGATCAGTACCAGAAATTATTTCCCACCTTTTTCAAACTTCTAAGTAAATTTTAAAGATGGATTCTTCTAGTAGATATTAGTTTTTTTATTATCAGGTTAATATCTTTCTTCTGTAACAGACTGGGACTTCCATAGAGCACAGAATTGTAGAGAGGTCTTCTAGTCCAATCCCTGCTTTTGGCAGGAGCGTCATACAGTAGTGGCCAAAACTGTGGAAACCTTTTGGGAAAAGTGTACAGTAGAAATGCCACCTTTGGTTAAGTTTCCACCCATTTTTCTTCTAATTTCTTTATAACTGTAAGCTTGTTCACTTAATAATACTATTTTACATCACTTTCTGGGCAACCAGTCAACTCTTTGCACCATTACTTTAATTTTATTACGTTTTACAAGCTCACTAAATGAAAGAACACAAAAAAACCCAACCAACTTGATAGCGATCACATAACACATTGACAAATGTCCTCCTCTCAGCTTCAATACTTGACATCAATAACTGAATCCTACTGTGATCTGATTGGCTCATTGCCAAAACAAGATGACACCTGATTGGCTCTCTAAACACTCATGCTCATTGGTTACAATCAGATGAAAGAAAGCTACCTAATATCAACCTAAGCAAATTGTGCTTCCTTTTTCATAGAATACAGTACAGATAATTGAACAAACGTTGTTGCATTACATTCTGGATTAAATTATCTTTCCATTGATATATAATTTTATGCTACTACTCCCCCAAAAAGTGGTATTGTTAACCATCAGACCTCAAAAATACACTTTTCCCAAAAGGTTTCCACAATTTTGGCCACTACTGTACCATCCCAGTCAAATGGCAAATCATTTCTATCATTTCAATCAAAGAATATCATATTCTACCATAGACATACAGCTACATATATGAAAAATGTACAGGTAGTCCTCAACTGCACCCAAAATTTCCATTGCTAAGCAAGATAGTTGTTAAGCAAGATGCACCTCATTTTACAACCTCTTCCCCCATATTTGTTAAGCAAATCATTGAAATTGTTAAGTGAATGTCAGAATCCAATTATATTTCATCTCTAGTTATCGACTACGGAAAACCCCATTTCTGCCCTCTCTGGAGTCTGTCATACGATGAAGGGGAAGGGGGGGTGAACAAAGGGGTTTTATGGCCCTCACTTCCTTCGGTACAACTTCAAAAGGGACTGAATGTGGATACCACCAAAAGGACTAACCATAACAATGGGGCCCATCAGCTTTCATCTACTCCTTTCTGAAGTCTCCCTTCCTTCGGCCGTGAGGAAAAGCGGGTGGGGTGGGGCTGCTGGGGACCCCTTAAAACCTTGAACGGTAGGGCTTGGGCCCCAGGTCCTGTCTAGAACGCCTGCAACCATTTTCTCTTAATAAAGGATGCCTGTTGGAAGAAATATTCCAAGAGTTCTGTCTTCTTAAGATGCAAAGTGGGGTGGGTCCTTACAGTGAATCTGGATTCCCCTATTGACTTGCCTGTCAGAAGCCAACTGGGAAGATTACAAATCACATGACCTCCCGGGACACTGCAACTGTCTGCTGCCCCATGAATTCCAGCGGCCGGTTAGGGCCCACAGAGTCGGCCTTCTCCAGGTCCCGTCAGCCAGACAGTGTCGTCTGGCGGGGCCTAGGGAAGAGCCTTCTCTGTTGCGGCCCCGGCCCTCTGGAACCAACTTCCCCCGGAGATCCGTGTCGCCCCCACCCTCTCCGCCTTTCATAAATTACTTAAAACACACCTCTGCCGGCAAGCCTGGGGCAGTTAACATCTTGCCCCAAGCCAGCGTATGTCTGTGTGTATGTTGAATGATTGTTTTTTTTTGTTTTTTTTAAATTAAGGGGTTTTATATACATGTATTTTTTAAATGTTGATTTCTATTATGTTGTGAGCCGCCCTGAGTTCTCCGGAATAGGGCGGCATAGAAGTCAAATAAATAATAATAATAATAATAAGTACATGCCAGTTGCCAAGCATTAGAATTCTGATCACGTGACCATGGAGATGCTGCGATGGTCATAAATGTGAAAAACCAGCCTGTCCTACTGCCAACCCTTTGCAATCTGGACTAGAATGAATTTATCTGAAGGATGACCCATGGGAAGTGTGGAATACAAATGTGCAGTGTGGATTGTGAGATGGATGGCTATCAAAATAAAAGAATATTAAAAATTGCCCTTAATTACAATGTCCTGGCGATTGGATCAACGGATGAGAAAAATGGAGCCTGGGTGTCCCAGTAATTTGGGTGTTGGAGAAGGATGGGAGAGACCCAGTTTCAAATTCTACTTCGGCCACTCTGTAATTAGCGACAAGCCCAACTCTATGCTTAGGCTGGGGGTTCTCCTTGCACACAAGAGGAGTGAAGCTTGCGCATTCAGTTAAATTAGGCCAATAGACTGTGTACGAGGGACACAGGAGGGACACTGCCTGCTCAGCACGAACATTAACTGCAAGGTGGTCTAATCTGAGGTGGTTTTCATAGGGTATGAAAGGCAGTTTCAAGAAGGAAATTTAGTTTTGGGGAAAAAAAGTACAACTGGTATCTACAAGGATGTCCACAACGGGAAGGTTGAAGTTTTAAACTGACAGCCCCAATCATGATTGCAGCCTCACCTCCACACATATGTCACAATTGCAAGGTTGTGGCTGCCACTTTGACTTTTGTGACTCCCTGCTGACCTCCTCTGAGTAGCTCTCTCCTTTTGCAACAGAAACATCTAATTCTTACACTTGATTTTACCATTGTAGAAAGCTTTCTGCTCCAGAAAAAGATTTTAAAAATTCTGATTTTCATGTTTGTGCTTCTTAAGAGTCTGTTTTTTCTATTGCTTCTTTTGTTTAAGAGAGTTACTGAGATTTCACAAACCATGCTGAGCTTCTCTGAAAATAGCATTTACCCATCTCAGGTCTTTGGGAACGAGTTGATAGGCAGACCAAAATGCTGTAGCAGAACATCCAGATTCAGCCATAGTTTCATTCCATACAGCATTAACCTTGTGAACTCTCAAGCTTCCTCCTTCCGTTATATATTCAAGATGGACAGTATTTAATATTTATCTGCTACATATATGTAGGGATGTGGGTCTATACATATGTTGTTCATAGTATGTTTAGGTGTGTGTCATGTATGTGTTTCACTTTGAGAGTGGGCAACTAAATTTCATTTTTGATGTGTGCCATTGTGCCCACAGTAAAAAAATGACAATAAAGGTTATCTTGTCTTGTCTTGTCTTGTCTTGTCTTGTCTTGTCTTGTCCTGTCCTGTCCTGTCCTGTCCTGTCCTGTCCTGTCCTGTCCTGTCCTGTCCTGTCCTATCCTATCCTATCCTATCCTATCCTATCCTATCCTATCCTATCCTACCTTACCTTACCTTACCTTATCCAGTCTCAATATTTGGGTAACTGTGTAACTACTACTACTAAACTATTACTACTGCTGCTGCTGCTGCTGCTGCTACAATTACTACTTTACCCTTAAATCATGTCCCACTTATCAGAGATTATTATTATTATTATGAGTTCAGGCTATTTCCCAAAATGCTATGTTTGCACATATAAAAGTGGGAGATAAACAAATTGGAGCAAGCCACAAATCCCTGGTCTGCTCTCCAGCACTCTAAATTGCCAGGAGTGGCTCCCGTTTTTTAAACTTTTTTCCCCTTTCAATTAAGCGAGATAATTAATATAGGGAGAACAGATCACATGCCTGTGCCCTCCTGCCTTGATGTTGGTCGAAACAGTTCAAAGTGATGGCAGGAATGAAGGTCGCTGCGTTTCAGCCCAGGAGTGGCCAGGCAAAGGAGCATTTTTTGCTGATGGGGGAGGGGGAGGGGGACCATCAATGGTGACCCTATTTAATAAAGGACTGAGAAAGAAATGGCTTTGATGGGAGAGGGAAGGCTGAGGAGACAGCATTGACCCCTGGGCCAACAGGAGGCTACAGCCAGATGAAAGTGTTCTTCTCTCCTTCAGCTGTCAGCACTTTTTAATGTCAACTCAGTGAAGGATTGTGAGTCAGTCTGGTGGGGATCTGGCTCAGCTTTCCCAGCGTTTAACTTAGGGAACTTATTAACTGTACATATTGTTATACCTTCTCAAGCTTTTTGTACACAAAAAGAGCTTGAGAAGATACAAGAAGAGGAAGAACAGCAGCAAAATTAACCCTGAGCATTCTCATCTTCTGTGTGATCATCCATCTTGTGCCTCATCCCATTGCCTGCTTCTGCCCACAAGGGTTGCACAGTCTGTGGAGTGAGCACCAGATCCCTGTGCTCCAGAACGATCTTGGTTTTGGGGAGGCCTTTGAGAAAGATGCTATTGTAGCATTTCCTTTGAAGCTGTGGGATGGAGAGGTCCCCATTGTTTTCCCCTGCCCCTTGGCTCTGGGACCTTCGCTTCTCTCATGAAGGCAAGTAGAACATAGAACAGTGGTGGCAAACCTATGGCATGCGTGCCAGAGGCGGCACTCAGAGCCCTCTCTGTGGGCACTCGCACCATGCCCCGGAGATGGCAACTGTCCCTCTTCAACCAGCTGCCTGCTAACTCACCGAAGTCCCACGTGGCTGGATGCATCCTGGCATGGCTGGTTTCCCTCCCCCCATCCCATCCCTCCTGGCCTCACATGCTCTCCTTTTCCCGGGAACAACCTGTTGGCTGGCCATCCAGCTCAGAGGTGGTTTTTTTGAATTGCTGGTGGTGATCTGCGGAGCCCCAGAGTGCACCGGTTGAGGGGCTGGCAGGCTGTGGCTGTTGACGGACACCATCAGCCCCCATACGCTCGCTGGCCTCTCTGTGCGGGGGCTGATGGTGTCAGGCAGCAGCCACCCTGGCCCTTGCCTTGCCCTATGGCAATGGCATCCCTGCCCTGCCTCGCCTCACTCTGCAGGACGAGCCTCCTGCCCACCGCCTCACCTGCTAGAGACCCCCTGGATCTCCCCCAACCCTGCCCACCCCCCACAGGCGTCCCTCCTCACGAGCAACATTGAAGTGACCACACCCACCTTGGCCACATCCACCCAATCTGCCATGACCACCACAGCCCCGCCCACCCAGTGGGCCATGCCCACCTGGCATCCGGCGATAAATAAGTGGGGTTTAGGTTGCAGTTTGGGCACTCAGTCTCTAAAAGGTTCGCCATCACTGACATAGAACATAGAATCATAGGGCTGAAAGATAGATGATAGATAGGTAGATAGATAGATAATAGATAGATAGATAGATAGATAGATAGATAGATGATAGATAGATAGATAGATAATTAGATATATGGATAGATAGATAAATAGATGGATGGATGGATGGATGGATGGATGGATAGATAACCTTTATTGTAATTTTTTACTGTGGGCACACTGGCACAATTAAAAATGAAATTTTGTTGCTTGCTCTCAAAAGTGTATCATATATGCAGTATTCCAAATGTAATATTCCAAATATTACACTAGTGTAATATAAAGCAGTATTATCACTTCTCGTGATCTTGAAGTTATCCTTCTGTTGTTGCGGCCTAGGACTGTATTGGCTTTTTTGGCAGTTACAGGACATTGCTGGCTCATATTTAACTAGTGGTCTTCTAAGACATCTAGATGTCTCTCACAATTACTACTGTTGAGCCAGACATCACCTAATTACCTCAGTAAATACCTATTTACTCCAGTAAGGCATTTGCTAAAGTAGACCACAACATACTACTTGGTAAGATAGAAAAATATGGGTTAGACAGCATCACCACCAGATGGATTCATAACTGGTTGACCAATCGCGCTCAATGTGTAGTCCTTAATGGAAGTACACCTATTTGGAGGGAAGTAAGCAGTGAGGTACCCCAAGATTTCTGACTTAGGCCCAGTACTCTTCAACATCTTCGTAAACTATTTAGATGAGGGGATAGAAGGGGAACTCCTCAGTTTTGCAGATGACACCAAGCTGATAGGAATTGCCAACAGTGGAGAAAATAGGCTCAAGATCCAGAAGGAACTCAAGTGTTAGCCCTGCCCCAGGTGACTCTCTAGGAAAGACAGACACTTGACTACATCAGAAGATTACAAGGCTCTTTTACTAGAGACAACTGGATGCAGCAATAGTAAGGCCAGATCTGAAGAAAAACCCATGCAAACTGTTACATTATTTCAAACTCTTAGCTCTCCCCTCCTTTGACCAGTTCATCCTCAGTGCCCAATAGGATGGTAGTGGGATGTTATGAGAACAGGATATTTGAGAAGCAGTTAACATTCCATTCCCAGATCCTGGGCACCAAAAGACTTTGAAGTGGCTGGATGAAACGGGCTCCCACCTCTGCTTCCTGTTCCTGCTGATCTCCCTCCCCATTCCCCCTTTTGCAACAAGTGCTTTGACTCTCCTCTATCCCACTCCTTCACAGGATTGTGGCAGGCTGCAGCAGAAGTGATTGAGGGGGGGGGGGGAGCAGCCTGACATCAAGAGACTTGAACACTGGCCCCTTTCCAACAAAATGAAATTCAATGTTGAGAAAAGTAAGCTTATACACTTAGGCAAGGAAAACCAAATGTACAGGTATAGCATAGGTGATACCTGGTTCAATAGCAGTAACTGTGAGAGAGATTTAGGAGTCCTAGTGGACAATCATTTAAATGTGAGCCAGCAGTAAGCTTCAGCTGGCGAAAAAGCCAATGTAGTCCAAGGCTGTGAGGGAAGTCAGAGACTCAGAGAAGGAAATATTAAAAGGGCAGAAAAATATAGTTCCTCAAAAGGATTTTTAAAAGCAGAAACCAACCCTGCCTCTCTGTCTCTCTGCCCCAAGCAGGAGACAACCCTATACAAATGCAAATGTAAAACCATCAGAAAGTTGGAGCCAGAAACTCAAGAAGACAAAGACCTAAAATCTGCATACCTCACCCAAACTCTAGGAGCGATTAGCCCCATCACCAGGGAAGCAAGATATGACTTTTGGGACATAATAGGATTAAACCAGCGGTTCTCAACCTGTGGGTCGTGACCAAAACGACCGTTTCGCGGGTGTCGCCGGACACTGCAGTCTGCCATTTTTTCCCCGTTCCCCCTCGCCTGTTGCGCACGCGCTGCGGATGTGCGGTTCGGCCCGTCGCGCCACGCATGCGTGATTCGGCCCGCCGCGCATGCGCGGTTTGGCCCGTCGCGCACCGCGCATGCATGGTTTGGCCCATCGCGTGCGCGCCGCACATGCGCGGTTCGGCCCGTCGCGCGCACACCGTGCATGCGTGGTTCGCCCATCATGCGCGCATGCGCGGTTCGGCCCATTGCATGCGTGCTACGCATGCGCGGTTCGGCCCGTCGTGCCGCGCATGCGTGGTTCGGCCCGTTGCGCTGTGCGTGTTCGGCGCGGGTCGGGGTCGCGCCGCGCATGGGCGGCGCAGGTGGGGTCTCGGCCTGAAAAAGGTTGAGAACCGCTGGATTAAACCATAGATACCAAGGCCCAGAAAAGCACACTCAGACTCAGTTCAAAGTTCATGCCACAGGAACAGGAAACTATTCCAAACAAAAGGCTTTCAGAGAGTATAAAAACCTACTCCACATGTGCTCAGCCTTTGATTTGTCTCCTCCTTCCTGCCAGGACCATCTTTCAGTCTGGCTCTTCAATAAACTGTAACCTTCTTCCCAAAGCAGTCACCATGTTGTTTATTTATCCCCGGCTTGGATGAACCAGGATGAAGACTTTTCTTCCCACAGCTGGATTAATAGAGGGATGGAATCAAGATTATGTGAAATGTTAGAACTGTTTTATAATGACTTGGTAGGACCACACTTGCAATATTGCATCCAGTTTTGGTCGCCACGATATAAAAAGATGTTGAGATTCTGAAAAGAGTGCAGAGTGAAATAAAGATGATTAGAGGACTGAAGGTTAAAACATATGAAGAATAGTTGCAGGAACTGATTCTAAATGAAAAAAGGTCTAGGGGGGACATGATAGCAGTGTTCCCATATCTAAGGGGCTGCCATAAAGAAGAGGGGGAATCAGCCTATTCTCCAAAGTACTTAAAAGCAGGACAAGAAGCAATGAATGGAAACTAATCAAAGAGAGATCCAACCTAGAAATAAAGAGAAATTTCCTGACAGTTGGAACAATCAATCAGTGAAATGACTTGCCTTCAGAAGTTGTGGGTGCTCCATCACTGGAGGTTTTAAGAAGAGATTGGACAGCCATTTTTCAGAAATGGTATAGGATCTCCTGCTTGAGCAGGGGATTGGACTAGCAGACCGCCAAGGTCCTTTTCAACTCTGTTATTATGTTCTCTTCTATGTTTTTGTACCGGTGCATTTGGTTTTTCCTGCCTAAGTGCAGGATCTTACTTTTCTCACCACTGAATTGCATTTTGTTGGATACATCTCAGTATTCAGGTCTGTCAAGGTCTTCTGAATCAAGTCTATCTTCCAAAGTAACAGAGTTGGAAGGGACATTGGAGATCTTCAAGTCCAATCCCCTGCTCAAGTAGGGGTAGGCAACCTCGGCTCTTTTATGACTTGTGGACTTCAACTCCTGCTGACTCAGGAATTCTGGGAGTTGAAGTTCACAAGTCATAAAAGAGCCGAGGTTGCCTACTGCTGCCCTATACCATTTCTGAAAAATGGCTGTCCAATCTCTTCTTAAAAACCTCCAGTGATGGAGCACCTCACAACTTGAATGCCTCTTCTCTGACTTCTAGATCATCAGATGGAGATGTTGAAGAGTACTGGGCCCAAGACAGAACCTTGAGGTACCCCACTGCGTACTTCCTTCTATGCAGATGTAGTTTCATTGAGGACTACGTGTTAGGAGCATTTGGCCAGCAAATTGCAAATCCATCTGGTGGTGATGCTGTCTATCCCACATTGTTCTATCTTATCAAGAAGTAGGCTGTGATCTATTTTGTTCAATGCTGGACTGAAGTCCAAGTACATTATGTCAACAGAGGATTCTAGCAAAGTAAATGACCCTAGAAAGAGTGGAGGACAAAAATAACAAAAGAAGCAAGTGTTAACAAGAGATAGTTAATAGAGGAAGAATAATAGCAAAGTTTTGGGCAGAGTGCTTCATGATATTCCCCTTTAAGTGGTAAAGCGTGGACTAGATCGTACTATCGCTGGATGGACTCACAGAGTAAGGAAATTGCTTGACAAAGCATTATTCCTACCTACAGTTTATTGTTTTCCTGCCAATTTGGATCAAATATTTGACCCTATTATTTCGACTCATAACTTTATTTGATTTGCACTGTCCACTTTCATGTTTGCAGGGAAATTTTTAGACATATGCATAGAGTTGTTTGGGGGAATGGGCAACCTTAGAAGTGGAATGAATGAACGAGAATGCTTTCAATGTGTAGAATTTGGATGAAGTCAATAAAGGACCAATTCTAATTAATATTTTTTTTCCCTGGAATTCATCTGGACATTTCATAGAGAGAGATCTTGGCAATGAAAATTTTTTGGTTCTGTTGCTGGAAACTGAGAGAGGAAAAGTTTAATACTCCATTCAGAACTGAAAATTTCCACAGGCATCTCGCTCAGGATTTATTTTAATACAGCTGTGTTATATGTGTTGATGTACTGTGAATTTAGCTTTCAAATATGGTTTGCGTATCTTCCGCACATGCTATGAGACTTCATGCTGTTACTGTAATATATAGATGGAATGGAATGTGTAGGGTTTCTTTCTATTTGACACATTATAGGATTCCTTGTGGAAAAATGGCACTGAAATTGCATCCATGCCTCCTTTCTTTGCTTGATTCTTGGTATAATATATTTTGAGCATCAAGATTGTTACACCATGTAGCTGTGATGCTCTTTTGTGGACATGTAGGTTGTGGCTTTGGTGCCCAAGCTTTAAATCCAGATGGCATCTTGCACATTTTTCTTCTATCTGTATGCATTCAATTTAAGAATTTTTATTTCTCTTTTTCTGATATATAGAACTGTCTTGCTTTGTGTGCATGTTTGTGTATGTGTTTGTGTGTTTGCAAAAGAGAGGAAGAAGAGGAAGGAGCCTTGCATTGCCTCTCTACTGTACTAATTTTCCTTCCCAAAGGTGTTCTATCTATCTGGCTGTGATGTTTTCATAGTACTCAGCATTTCTTTTCCATCCCAACTGTAGCTTGGAGAGAGCTAGTTAATGGTCCATTAAAGATATTCGGAAAGTACTTGGTGGTTATCTGGGAAAAAAAAAGAAAACATCAACAATGGGAAACTTTTAAACAAAAGCTTTCAGAAAGCATAGCAACAGAGACAGAAAATTATCTTGTTTCTTTCTTGCTTCTGTGGAAATGCTTCATGCTTTCCATGAGTGGAAAATGGGCCAGGATGAAATGCTAAAATGCTAAACAGTTGCATAGATTCCCTATATCTTTTGATCAATTGTTATGATTTTAAAAAATAATGCGGTTTTACAGTAAATGCTCAATGTGACTATTTTTCTATCCTTGGCTTACACCGGAGGTGGATGTGCATCACAGTGCAAAGCTAACAAGTATGAAAGAGGGGAATATACTTGCTCTTCATGTCTAGTTACAAAGGCAAACTTGAGAAGGCGGGGGAGGGGGGAGAGTTTTGTCTTTTCCTGAAGATCAGATGACCCCAATATCCTCTCTACCAGTTATGAATATGGGGAACTTTGGCCATTGGGCTAAACTGCGTGCTCATAAATGAAATCAGTGTTACAAATGTCATAATATACTGTATCTCCAATGTTTTTTCATCCAGTGGAAGCTGAATTATTAAATTAATATTTTAATTGTAATTATTAAAAAAATATTTAAAAATACATCCAGAAAATTATAGGTCAATCAGCTTGACATCAATACATGGGAAAATCCCAGAAAAGATAATCAAGCAGAGGATTAATGAGCAGCTAGAAATGAACAAGGTGATTACTAGAAGCAGATCATGCCGGACAAACCTTATATTCTTCTTTGAATAATGTGACCCCCTCTTCTTGGTGGCAGCCCCTCAAATACTGGATCACTGCTATAATGTCTCCCCTATTTCTTCTTTTCTTTAGACTAGCCAAACCCAAGTCCTGCAGCCGTTCTTTGTATGTTTTAGTGTCCAGGTCTTTGATCATCTTAGTTGC
The DNA here is from genome assembly GCA_034064705.1 of Bothrops alternatus. Lineage (NCBI taxonomy): Eukaryota > Metazoa > Chordata > Lepidosauria > Squamata > Viperidae > Bothrops > Bothrops alternatus. Next base: position 3,558,048 of record JARGCV010000122.1, read on the forward strand.
TCTTTGAATTTTTTCCAAACTCTCAACATCTTTTTTGTGATATGGTGACCAGAATTGGCTGAGGTATTCCAGGTGTGGTCTTACTAGGGTTCTATAAAGCAGCACTAATACCTCACGTGATCTTGATTCTATGCCTCTGTTTATACAACCCAGGATTGTATTAGCTTTTTCGGCTGCTGCTGCACAGTGCTGGCTCAGTCAACTGATCGTCCACAAGGACTCCAAGGTCCCTCTCACAGTTACTGTTTTTAAGCCAAGTCTCGCCCAATCTGTACTTGTACCTTTGATTTTTCCTGCCTAAATGTAAAATTTTGCTTTTCTCCACAGTGAAACTCATTTTGTTGGATAGGGCCCATTGTTCAAGTATGTCAAGATCTTTTTGGATCCTCAGTTTGTCTTCTGGGGTGTTGCCTACTCCTGCCAGTTTGGTGTCATCTGCAAAGTTGATGAGTTCCCCTTCATTTCCCTTATCTAAGTCATTGATGAAGATATTGAAGAGCGCTGGGCCTAAGATGGAACCTTGTGGTACCCCACTGCTTACTTCTCTCCATGTGGATATGGTACCATTGAGGATTGCTCATTGAGTACAGTTTGCCAGCCAGCTACAGATCCATCTGGTGGTGATGTTGTCTATTCCATCTTTTTCTAGTTTACCAAGGAGTTAGGAGTTTACCAAATGCCTTACTGAAATCTAAGTATACTATGTCCACAACATTTCACTGGTCTATTAGTTTAGTCACTTTATCAAAGAATGAAATAAGATTGGTTTGACATGATCTATTTTTAACAAACCCATGCTGGCTACTAGTTGTAACTGTGTTTGCTTCTAATTGTTCGCATATCTGTTTTTTATTATCTTTTCTGGGATCTTCCCAGGTATTGATGTTAAACTGATTGGTTTGTAGTTTCCTGGGTCTGTTTTTTTCCTTTGTTGAAGATGGGGACCACATCAGCCCTTTTCCAATCCTCAGGTACTTCCCCCATGCTACAGAATTTATGAAAGATGTGGTGCAATGGTTCTGAGATAACATCTTCCAGCTCCTTCAAAACTCTGAGATGTAATCTTTCGGGTCCCGGTGATTTATATTCCTCAAGGTCGGATAGGTGTTCTCTTATCATTTTGTTGCTTATTTTAATTTTTGTTTCTAGTTTGTCTTTTGTGGTGGTTTTTTTTGGTATGTTGGGCTATTGTTTCTTTTTGTGTGAAGAATAATGCAAAGTATGAGTTAAGAAGCTCTGCTTTCTCCCTGTTGCCTGTTATTTCCTTGCCATCTTCTCACTTTAGTGGACCTTGGCTTTTTTGTTGTTGTTAATATGTTGGAAGAAACTTTTTTTTAATTATCCTTGATTTCTGTTGCAAGTCTTTGTTCATTCTGAGCCTTTGCTTTCCTGACTTCATCTATGCATGTTCTGGCTGTCTGCTGATAATCGGCTTTAGTTATGTGCCCCCATTTCCATGATTTGTATTTGTCCTTTTTATCTTTCAGTTTGTCAGAGAGATCTTTGTGTAGCCATGTTGGTTTCTTCTTGAATTTTTTCTTTTTCTTTTTCAGTGGTATTGTGCTGGTCTGGGCTTTTATGATCACATTTTTCAGTTTCCCACGTTTTTTGGTTGTTTTCCCCTTTAGAATTTTCATCCATGGGATCTTTCCTAGGTTCTCTCTGAGTTTGTTAAAGTCTGCTCTTTTGAAGTTTAAGACACTGGTTGGGTTGTTTTCTATTGCTAGTGTTTGCAGTATATTAAATTCCAGTATGATGTGGTCACTTTCACCCAAGGTTCTGGCAACTTCAACTCCCTCTATCACTTCTTCTCTATTAGTAGGAATTAAGTCCAGTATAGCTTTACTTCTAGTTCCCTTCTCCACCTTTTGGATGACAAAGTTTTCAGCTAGGTTGGTTAGGAATCTGTTTGATCTCCTGCTCACTGCAGAGTTTGTCTGCCAGTTGATATCTGGATAGTTGAAGTCTCCCATTACTACTTGCCCAATTCCAAATTTTCATAATTGGTTTGAAAACGTCCAGGTGATATCTCCTCCTATTTTCCCCCCACTTGATTAACTTCTTATCCAGAGAAACAAGGAGCAACCATATGATAGCAAGAAAAGATACATTTTTGACATTGAGGCTTTCCGAGGTTAATAAAATAGAGATTTCTCATTATTCGAAAGAAGTTAGCTATGAAGTAAAGCCACGCACATTTGCCATTGTGGGATGTAATTTTGATATCAACATCTGAGCTATTTTCTTCCCAATAGTTCCTTTTTTGTTCCCTTTTCCAGTGAAGAAATCACCTTACTGCTACTGCGGCAAAAAATGTTCTCACTCTTTTTTCAGCATGTGCAATGAGACCATGTCATTATTCCTCTAATTGTGGATATTGTATTTAGTGGAGCCCTGGAACTCAAAGCAGAAAAGGTGTGGAAAGCAAGAAGAAGAAGAAGAAGAAGGAGAAGGAGAAGGAGAAGGAGAAGGAGAAGGAGAAGGAGAAGGAGAAGGAGAAGGAGAAGGAGAAGGAGAAGGAGAAGGAGAAGGAGAAGGAGAAGGAGAAGAAGAAGAAGAAATTCTGTTTTTGCAGATCAGTTGATTTTTTAGCAGCTTGCACATAGGAAGTCCTGAGATTCAGAGCCTGTTGCATTCCCAATAGAATCAAAATGAATATTTGATTAATTGTACTGGTTCTTGCCAAAGGCCATTGCAGTTATATTCACCAAGCAGAAAACCAGCTGTAAAATGGTGCTAAAGGCAGAGTGTAGTGCAGTTAAAAAAATGTTGCCCAACTCACTCACTTACTGTATTTGTCTTTCCCTCACTCGCATACATATCATAGCTACCATTATAAGAAGGTAATGCCATATACTGTATTTTAAAACATTTTCTTAGTTTCTTAGTAAACTCCGGTGTGAGAACTTTATGTCCAGTTCCCAAATCTCAGCAGTTTTAGATAAAATAAAGCAGAGACATGATTACTTCCAAAATGATCTTGGAAAACTCATTGGTGGGATTCAGCCAGTTCGCACCACTAAGGTAGAACCGGTAGCTAATTTTTTTGTTGCCCAGGCCCAGAATGGACTTCCAGGAGCGGCATCCACACAGAGAACCAGTTGTTCACATATTTGAATCCCACCACTGGATGTGGGCTTATTTTTTTTTTAAATCTAAACTGAGTTGGGAAGTTGACCATTATTGTAACCATGGGTTCCAGTTAGCAGCTCTGCCTTCATGTAATTGTTGCTTGGTGAATTTGCAGGCTGGATAAAATTTCCATCCATCCAATCATCTGTTAGTATTAAATATCAGTGTGTATTTTGCTCTGGGGAACAGTTGATCTGCTTTCTCCCATTAATTCTGGCTGCTCCTTTATCATATAAGGGTGCATAATTGAGAAAGTGATTTTAAATAATAAAAAAAAATGACTTCAGAAATAGGTTTTTTTTTAAAATCTGGACAAAACATCATGTGTCCCCTAACTGAAAGGTAGGTGGGATGTTATCTCAGCTTTTGAAAAAATGATAAAACATTGATCCCAGAAATTAAGAGTCTTTTTAATTAACACTCATTTAGAAATGCAGGATGCTGTATCAAATCAATGGCCTGCATTTGGTCATAAACTCGGGATTCTAAAGCAGGTAGGATTTAACTAAGTAAGGTCTCCTAAGAGTTAAGATTGATTCCTGATTATTACACAGACATATTCATGTTGTTTTCTTGGCACAAAATGGAAATGAGTTTCCATTGCCTTCTTCCTTGTTTTCCTAACTTCCCAACCTAATTTACAGCCCTGGTATTCTCTGGAGATCTCATAGCTGAGTACTAATTAAGCCCGTCCTTAGGTTAGCTGAAATGATTTTACTGATCTATTGGAAATTCTCTCTTTGTTTTTCTTGCATCCTTCCTATTATTCCCTCTTTCCAGATAAATTCCTTTAAAAATACTCTTTCAAAAATTCTTTAAAAATACTGTTTAGGGTTTTTATGCACAATTCATTACATTATTGGGGTTTTCATGATGATTGTCAAAGCATTTCTGGGCTTTGGATAATAGAATCCAATGCATTTGTCTGTCTATCCATCCATCCATCCATCCATCCATCCATCCATCCATCCATCCATCCATCCATCTCTCCCTCCTTTCCAAAGCAGGCTGAAGTAAAGGAACTTTAACTGAACAGAAATCCTAAAAAAATCAGTTGGATTCATAACAATCTGCTATGATTCTCTTTTACCAGAGACCCCTTAGAAGGGATCTTTCACAAGAGTAAAGAATAAATACAAATGCACATGTCCATAACTGGGAAACACAAATTCTGCAGAGTGAGCAAGATAGGCTATAGCTCCATTTAATAGCAGAGGACAGTGTTTATAGCTTTAGCCAATTCTAATTAATGGTTGTCTTTAAAATGCTCTGTAATGTCCCTGCAAGATTAAGGGTAATTTTGCCCAGTTGGTTTGAGATCTAACTGATAAGAATTTGTCAGAATCCTGCCAACACAAAGCAAGAAAAATCTGGCAAAAGTAACATTGAGTATTCCAGTTTCCACTGTTATGTCTATATACAAATTCAAAATAAAGAATGAATCTAGATTGGGGATGGGGCAATTTGGTGATTTTTTTTAATCCACTGAGTCAGGATTCATAGGTTCACTGAATGATTCTAAGGGGTCATTTGGACCATTAAGTCCAACCTCCTGCTCAGTTTATGAATCCAAAATATGGCACTCCTGAAATTTAAATGATTCTTCTAGTTGGTCTCTTCAGTCACCGCATGTTAAATAGGATGGGAGGGGTGGAAGGAGAGCTTCATTCTTTCTGTGCTTTTGCTTGTCCTATATATCTCCAAGTCTGAGATCATGAGTCATTAGCATCTACATTCCCCATCTTGATGCAATAATTTGGGAAATCAAAATGAAACAAAACAGGAACAAAATAAGAGGTTTAAGTTATGTTGTGAAAATAAGGAAAGAGAGGTGAATGGAAAATTGCAAATACCAATTGCTTGGATGGAAGAATGGAAAAAGTGGCTAAGAATGGCATGACCATTGGATCATTTTGAAGGGGCTAAATATGAGCTCAGGAGACACTCACATATTTATGAGGGGAATTAAAAAATAAACTAATGATACTCTTGAGAACCAAGATCCATCCAGAAAGAATGTCAAACTGACATTCAGCTACTCTGGGCAGTTCATATGGAGACCAAGTAGGCTAGAAGACTGGCATCACCCATCTTGAGCCTACAGAGATCATTCACAAGTGCAATCAGTCAGTGCTATACCCAGGCCAAACCCTGACTGGAGAGAATCCAGACAATCTACTTCCTTGAAGGCCCTCTGGAATTGTAACTCCATTAGTTTCAACGATCTTCTTTCAAAAAGAAAGATGGAAGAAATTCTATGAGAAATTTCCTTATAAAACCAAGCAAAATGAAATTTTAGATGGATAAAAATACTTATTAGGGGAAGGCAAACAGAAGGAAGGCAACCATCACATGCACACTAACTTCTATACCAGTTGTTTAATTACCACTTTGGATAAAATTTTGAATTTTAGCACATCCTCGTAGCAGAGAGAATGATTGGGGTGCCTGTCATTTGGATGTTCCCAGAGTTTCTTGCTTCCAAGCATTTAACTTATCCTAAACACTTACAGCTTGAAGCTTAACACCTCAAAAACCAAGTTCATGGTCGTCAGCAAACAACCCGTTAATTTACCACCAATAAATTCAGAAGGAATACCACTAGAAAAAGTTGAAAGGATTACACACCTCGGTTCTAATTTACGTGAAAGCTGGGACATGATGAAGTAAAGACAAAGATAGAGAAAGTTCAAACAGCATTCTTCAAAATGAAAAAGGTCTTCTGCAGTTATGACGTAAGCCTAAGACTGAAAATCAGGCTTGTCAGATGCTATATTTTTTCTATCCTGCTCTATGGAGTAGAGAGTTGGTCCCTGACAGAAGGCCACCTGAAGAGACTAGAAGCATTTGAAATGTGGATTTACAGGCAGCTGTTATGTATAAGCTGGGTTGACAAGATCAGAAATGAGGAGGTGATAAGCTGCCTGGGAAAGCCAAGGGAAATCATCAAAACAATTAAAAAACGAAAGTTAGAATATTTCGGACATGTGATGCGACACCCAGAAAAATACGGCATACTCCATTTAATCCTCCAGGGAAAGACTGAAGGCAAACGAGGTCCAGGCAGAAGAAGAACATCGTGGCTTCAAAATCTAAGGGATTGGTTTGGACAAAACTCAGCAGCACTTTTTTGTGTGGCTGCTGATAAAAACATGATCACCAACATGATCGCCAACGTCCAATAATAAATATGGCACAAGAAGAAGAAGAAACACTCATCCTCAGTTTTATAGGTTGAGATAGGGAATCTGGTATTTTGCTCAGCCAAGAACTGTCCTTCTATTATGTTCTTGGTCTAGCTTCACTTATACACCTTGAGGAAAAAGTACAGCCTAATTTTTATTAGTTCTCTCTTAGTTTCTGCATAAATGGGATTATGAGACAGATTTTGGGGGAAAACTTAATTCTATCTATTCAAATCTTTCAGCATAGGGTCAGTTTATTAGACTTTGGGGGGCACTGTTGTACCATTCCATAACTTGAGATTTGTCACAAATGTATAAATGCAAATCACTGCATTTTGAAAAACAATGCAAGATATTTTACTCTAGTGAGAATACCACAACCAGTTCAGCAACCTCTTCAATTTCTTTGCTTTAGTAAGTCTTATAAGGCTCTGATCAGGAGCAAAAGGTAACACAAGGAATAGAAAAGACATGCCAATAATTGTGTCAGGCATAGGAAGTCTACAGTAATATTTTCCTGATAAATCTCCATTTAATAGACCATTGGGGGGGGAAGGGATGTCTATGAAATCACAATGGATATAACTTACATTTACTTTGCCTATATTTGTATCATTTGTGTACTTATGTATAGCAGTGTATTTGAGAAGTATTTATTTTCATCACTACAGCAATATTCACAGTTGTACCTTGACATACAATTATAAAACCTCTGAATTGTAGAGTTGGGAGGTGCCCATTAGGTAATCAAATTGTGGGAAGAAAAATCAGGTCTAGTTCCAAACCGGGAGAAAGATGCTGAAAAATAAAATGGAGGCTAGCTGCTTAGGAAAAAAAGGTTTCTGTCTATTGATGAGAGCAGAACTGACAACACCATGTGGTTCTGGGATAGCTGACAAAATGGAGTTGAGAGTAGGTGGGTTTTTATACATTCTTCGTGTTTGAGATGCCTGTTCATTGTGAAATGTACATTGACCTGTGCTTGAGTGTGCACTTTTAGTATTCTAATTATTATTGCCCGACTCCCATTGTGGCTGGGAGGTCATGCCCTGTCCTTGGAGCTGGGTGGAGAATGTAGATTTTAGGAGTCTTTGTTTTTCTAATCCCATGACCTCCAGCCTTCTGTGGGAGCTGTAGCTGAAGGTGTTCTGTTTATGAATAGGGTGGCCTGGCTTTCTTAATGGGTACAAAATAACCATTTGTAAAGGCTTCAGGCTTCTGCTTGAGGCTGTTTTTCCTATAGCAGAAAGACTGGGGCTGCTTTCTGCCTTTAAGAACATATCCCTAAGACACAACAACAAACACACTGAGACAAACAGACAAGCACCTCAGAATGCACCCCCCCAAAAAAAGAGAAGGCGAATGCTGGTGATAGGAGATTCTAGTCTCAAAGGAACAGAATCAGCCATCTGCAGACCGGACATACAATCCAGGGAGATATATTGTCTCCCTGGAGCAAAAATCAAAGATGTGGCTGAGAACCTAACCAAAATAATTAGGCCCACAGATTACTACCCTCTCCTACTCCTTCACATTGGGACGAATGACACAACAAAGAATCTGAGCACAATACTGAGAGACTATAAGCAACTAGGCAATAACATTAAGGAGCTAGGAGCACAAGTAGCATTCTCATCAGTACCCCCAACAAAAGACCAACAGGATTTTCATGATTTTCATCATTTATTATTTTTTTGGAGGGAAAAAAAGAATTCTTTTTAAAGAGTTGGTGTTGCCTAGAAAACCTTGGTTTCCTGGACCATGGACTGAATTTCCTCTCTAACAAACTGAAACACAAAATGGACAAGTACAAAAAATGGAAAGAGGGACTAAAGCAGATTATCAGCAGACAGCCAGAACATGCAAAGGCTCAGAATGAACAAAGACTTGCAACAGAAATCAAGGATAATAAAACAAAAGTTTTTCTCAACATATTAACAACAAGAAAAAGTCAAAGAAACTGTAGGTCCACTAAAGAGAGAAGATGGCAAGGAAGTAATAAGCAATAGGGAGAAAGCAGAGCTGTTTAACTCATTCTTTACATCAGTCTTCACACAAAAAGAAATTATAGCATAACATACAAAAAAAATACTGCAAAAGACATACTAGAAACAAAAATTAAAACAAGCAAGAAAATGGTAAAATAACACCTATCCAACCTTGACAAATATAAATCACTAGGACCTGAAAGATTATATCCCAGAGTTCTGAAGGAGCTGGCAGATGCTATCTCAGAACCATTGCACAATATTTTTCAAAAATCCTGGAGCACCAGGGAAACACCAGAGGATTGGAAAAAGGGTTTATAAAACCTTAGTGAGACCACACCTGGAATACTGCAACCAATTTTGGTCACCATACTACAAAAATATGTTGAGACCTCGGAAAAAGTTCAGAAAAGAGCAAGTAAGATGATCCAAGGCCTGGAGATTAAAACATATGAAGAACGGCTGCAGGACTTGGGTTTGGCTAGCTAGTTTAAAGAAAAGAAGAAATAGGGGAGACATGATAGCAGTAGTCCAGTATTTGGGAGGCTGCCACAAAGAAGAGGGGGTCAAATTATTCTCCAAAGCACCAGAGGGCAGGACAAGAAATAATGGTTGGAAACTGATAAAAGAGAGAAGCAACCTGGAATTAAGGAGAAACTTTCTGACAGTGTGGACAATCAACCAGTGGAACAGTTTGCTCTTAGAAATTGTGTGTGCTCCATCACTGGAGGTTTTTAAGAAGAGACTGGACAGTCACTTGTCTGAGATGGTATAGGTCCTCCTGCTTGAGAAGGAGGCTGGACTAGAAGACCTTCAAGGTCCCTTCCAGTTCTATTCTATTCTATTCTATTCTATTCTATTCTGTTCTGTTCTGTTCTGTTCTGTTCTGTTCTGTTCTGTTCTGTTCTGTTCTATTCTACTCTACTCTACTCTACTCTACTCTACTCTACTCTACTCTACTCTACTCTACTCTACTCTACTCTACTCTACTCTACTCTACTCTACTCTATTCTATTCTATTCTATTCTATTCTATTCATCTAAAGAAACTCTTTTTATTATACTTAGAATCCTTCATTATCTATAAAACTAAGAATATGTGAGAGTCAGTTTGGTGTAGCATCAAGATAGAAATTGGGAGACTTGGAATTTTTATTCCTACCTTATATACAAAGCTGACTTGGGGTAGTCAATGTCTTTGAGGTTTAGGAAGAGATAAGGGCAAACATCTTCTACAAAACATTGCCAAGAACACTGCAGGGGCTTGTCCAGGCAGTCTCTGAGAACTGGACAGAATTGAACAGAAGGAAAAAATAAATAAACTTAACTAATCTCACTAACCACAACTAACAAAAGAGGACAAAAATGATGTCACAGCGATCACAGAAACTTGAATTTGAAACACATAATGTGAACATTTATTTATTATTTATTTATTTATTTTACGATTTTTATACCGCCCCCCTCCCGAAGGACTCGGGGCGGTGTACAGCCCAATTAAAAACGACAACATACAAAAATTAAAATTATTAAAAATAAATTAAATAATTTGGCCCAATCATTTAAAAACCCAATACATAATCTAAAAACTCAATCCCCTAAAACAATTATGGCCATTGTTGGAACCAGAGCTACTATCCCAGGCCGGCTTGTCGGAATAAATATGTTTTTAATTCTCGACGGAAGGAACCCAATTCCGTCATCGTACGGAGTTCGGGGGGGGAGCTCGTTCCAAAGCGTTGGAGCTCCCACAGAGAAGGCCCTCCCCCTGGGGGTCGCCAGCCAACATTGTCTGGCCGACGGCACCCTGAAGAGACCCACTCTGTGGGAGCGTACCGGATGGCGGGAGGTATTTGCTGGCAGAAGGCGGTCCTGTAAATATCCGGGTCCGATGCCATGGAACATTTTAAAGATGGTCACTAACACCTTGAAACGCACCCGGAAGGCCACCGGCAACCAGTGCAGCTTGCACAGGAGCGATGTTACATGGGAGCGCCATGACGCTCCGGTCACTACCCGCGCGGCCGCATTCTGGGCCAGTTGAAGCCTCCGGGTGCACCTCAAGGGGAGCCCCATGTAGAGAGCATTACAGTAGTCCAGCCTGGAAGTGACGAAGGCATGAGTAACTGTGCATAGCGAGTCCTGGTCTAGGAAGGGACACAACTGGCGTACCAGGCGAACCTGATAGAACATCCTCCCGGCCACGGCCGTCAAATGGTCCTCTAAAAACAGCCGTGAATCCAGGAGGACTCCCAAATTGCGAACCCTTTCTGCAGGGGCCACTGTTTCGCCCCCAACGGACAACGAAGGAATCAATTGACTAAACCGGGACGACGGTAGCCACAGCCACTCGTTCTTGGAAGGGTTGAGCTTGAATCCGTTCTTCCCCATCCAAACCCGCACGGCCTCCAGGCACTGGGTCAGCATGGCAAGAGCATCGTTGGGGTGGTTCGGCGTGGAAATGTACAGCTGAGTATCATCAGCGTACAGATGGTACTCCACACCAAAACCACGGATGATCTCACCCAGCGGTTTTACATAAATGTTGAACAGTAGGGGCGAGAGGACCGATCCCTGAGGTACCCCACATACGAGGGGTCTTGGGGTTGACCTCTGGCCCCCTGTCAACACAGACTGCATCTGGCCGGAGAGGAAGGAGGAGAACCACCGCAGAACAGTGCTCCCTATACCTAACCCCTCCAACCGTTGCAGCATGATACAATGTATGGAAAGCTACCGACGTATGGGAAAAAAACAAACACCTAGCAAATATAGAAGGTGTTGCTTGCAGTTATTCATGGATTACAGCATGAAAATCCTATTGAGAGTATTTGGATAGAAGGGAGAGAGAAAGCAAAAATGATCCTGTTGTGGGAGTTTATTACAGACTACCTGGACAGGCAAAAGATATGAATTAGGCCTTTCTCTGACAAACAAACGTAGGGAGGTACAACATAGTAACAAAGGGAGATTTTAGCTACCTTGACATTTCTGGAAATAAAAAAATTATCAAGAGTCTGAGTTTCTGCAAACTCATGTCCTCTTTTTCTGAAAACCTTACTTACCAGAAGATGGAAAAGGGAATGGTCTGTCTGTACCTGTGTGAGAGAGCACTATCTAGACCAGTGGTTCTCAACCTTTTTAATGCTGCGACCCCCAACCGGTCGTAAGTCGAGGGCTACCCAACCAGTCATAAGTCGAGGACTACCCAACCGGTCGTAAGTCATAAGTTCCCTGCCTGGGAGCGCCACGCATGTGTGGTGCCGCCCCCTGCGCTGGCCGAGGCGTAGCTGGCAAGGGGCAGCAATGGCGCAGGGCAACCACCTGCTGGGCCACCAGCTGGCCCAGCCCAAGGGAGGTAAGGCACCCTCCGGGCCCCACGCGCACCAGCAACCCTCCCTGCGCCCACCGGCCTCCCACTTCCCACCCCTGGCCCTCTTTTACTTACATTTTTAGTAGTTGCTCAGCAGGGAGGGGTGGAAACTTCCAGACAGCTCTCCTTCGCTGCAGACAACTTGCAGCACCGTTTGCAGACTGGGACTTTTGGCAGACTCAGCAGGGCAGAGACAGCCTGGACAATTCCTATTGGCTTTTGAAAGCCAATAGAACTAGACTCTATTCAAGAGAGTCTATTCTATTGGCTTTCAAAAGCTAATAGAATAAGAGGGAGTAGCACAGCTAAGGAAAAGAGGGGAAAAAATGGCGGACTGCGTTGTTTGGCGACCCCCGTGAAATGGTCATTCGACCCCAAATGGGGTCCCGACCCACAGGTTGAGAACCGCTGCTCTAGACCTGGGACTCATCAACCAAGAAGAATTAGTTGGCTGATTGGTAGAAGATAGCTGCTACCCTGGGGAAAAGTGATTTTGCTATTTGTGATATCCAGGAGGAACTAAGAAGAGTTTGAACTGCATATTAGACTTCAGAAAAATAGATTTTGATGACCTCTGAGGAAAGGAAGATTGGACCCAATGGCTTGAAATCCTGAAGGTGAAAAGTGTCCCAGGAGAATGGAAATCTATAAATGGAGAGACTGAAAGTGCAATGGCAAACAATTCCCATAAGAATGAAAAATGGAAAAAAATTAAAGAGAGCTTTCCAAAAAGCTGAATAGAAAAAGGCATACATTAGGAGAAGAGGAATATCAAACAAAAGAAAAATGCAAGGCAGTTGCTGGAATCTATAGGGATTATGTTAGAAAGTTTAACCTTAGAATGCCATTTCTATCCCTCACACCCTAAAGCAGAAATTTGTCTGCAAGTCATGTCAGGAATTTTCTGGAACAACCATACTTGGCAGTGTTATCTCCCAGTAGATGTTGGAGTAATTAAAGTTCCTCTCATGAAGCCACAATCTTTGAAAAACCTCCAATTTGCTTTTAGAATAACTTCTCCATGGCTGATTGGACCCCAGTAACAGTGTGGCTTGCACTGGTCCTGCCTTTTATTTTAACACAGCTGTTCTCTACACCTGGACTTCTGTGGAGGCATTTGGATAATCCAGGAGTATCTCTAACGCTTGTTTCTAGGTGCAATGGGGGGGGGGAACCTAACCTCCCAGAAACAGATCATAAAGACATAAAGAAGGCAGAGTTTGTAAACTGGCATCCAGAATCCCAAATGCACCAGAAACCAGAAATGGGGCTGATTGGCTGACACCTCAAACCTCATCCCCATGAGTTTACAAATTGATGTCCTAAGTTACAGTTCAGTCCTGGCTAATTTATTTGCTTCCCTTCTGTTGTTTTCTGCTATTTCAAGAAACATTAATTTTGGGGATTTCGTTGACGTCATGGTTCCGAAAGAAGAAGGTCTTCTTCTTGCTGGACAATTGAGGCTACTGCTCAAAATAGTCATGCAGGCTATTCAAAAAGTGATTATCAGTTCCTGCTCTGTGCCTGTTAAGATGCTCCAAGAGGCTTTCTCACAATTGTTGCTGAAGAAACGTTTCTGAATTAACAAACCATCACTTTTCTGCCAGGCACTTTTTGCTTGTTTGGCAGGTGCTGGTAAGGTCCATTGTTTCATTTGTATTCCTGAGAGCCATGTCCAAGAAGGCTAGGCCAGCTTCTCTGTTCCACAGCCATGAATGCCTGCTCCCCTGCTCTGTGTTGATGAAGGCCAGGTTTTGAGAAGACGCTCTCCTGCTTTACAGCTCTGAAGACTCAGGCCTTCTTCATTGTTCCACAGCCATAATGGCCTGGCCAGCTTCACTGCTCCATGGCCAGGAAGGCTGGACCTTGAGAATACCCTGTTGTTTCCAAATGACTGGTAACCTAAGGTAGGTAGTGTCCTCTAAACTTGTACAAGGGTGGTGAAGAAACTAGGCCAGGGGTAGGCAACCTTGGCTCTTTTATGACTCATGGACTTCAACTCCCAGAATTCCTGAGCCAGCTATGCTGAGGGGAAAGGGAGAGTTTCCAAGCTGAACCATGCTGGCTCAGGAATTCTGAGAGTTGAAGTCCATGAGTCATAAAAGAGCTGACCTAGGCAGATGAATTTTGTGGTCTCTTCTCCATATGGATTCCACTTAACTAAGGGACCAAAGGAGACATCTGTCAGAACACCCTAGAGGTTTCCCAATGTGAGACTCTGTGAAAAGACACTCAGGAGTGAAAGAGAAATGCAGCAAGCTGATTGCCACACAAGCTCTTCCAGGGTGCATTTTGCTCAGTGGAAGCTCAGAGATGGAAGATCTCTAAAATCTGTGCTTGAATCCACTCTGCCTTCAGCATATAATAATAATAATAAAGTTGGAAGGGACCTTGGAGGTCATGTAGTCCAACCCCCTGCGCAGGCAGGAAACCCTATATCATTTTGGACAAATGGTTGTCCGGTCTCTTCTTAAAAACTTCCAGTGTTGGAGCATTCAGCGCTTCTGGAGGCAGGTTGTTCCATTGGTTAATTGTTCTAACTGTCAGGAAGTTTCTCCTTAGTTCTAGGTTGCTTCTCTCCTTGATTAGTTTCCATCCATTGCTTCTTGTCCTGCCTTCAGGCGCTTTGGAGAATAGCTTGACTCCCTCTTCTTTGTGGCAGCCCCTGAGATATTGGAACGCTGCTATCATGTCCCCCCTCGTCCTTCTCTTCATTAAACTAGACATACCCAATTCCAGCAGCCGTTCCTTATATGTTTTAGCCTCCAGTCCCCTAATCACCTTTGTTGCTCTTCTCTGTACTCTTTCTAGAGTCTCAACATCTTTTTTGTGTTGTATGTGCAGAAACAGTTAGTCCTTCCAGGTCCAAGTGAGGCTGGATTTGAATCCAGCACAAACATTGGCCATTTTTGAATTACCAACTATCCCCACCTGTCACAGTCCTCAGCTCAGGAACGGACATTTGGGGTAAATAGAGATAAAGGTGGGTCAGAAGGGGAAAGGGAATAATTAACAAAAAGCGCTACCTCCAAAATAACAAAGTCTATGCCAGACCTGCCCTAGTCGGCCCCTCAGGAAAGTAAGACTCTTGAATCCATTGAGTTGAATCAAAATAACTTTTACTGAGATAAACTGGATGCAGTAAAGTAAGGTGGAATCTGAGGGTCCCATGCAAAATGTAAAGCAATTCTTTTGGTTTCCCAATCCCAACTCCCATGACCAGTCTACTGGCAGCCAATGTGATGCCTAGAAGATGTTTTGAGAATGCTGAGGTGCTAGGGAGATAACAGTTCACACTCAGGGCATGATAGCCTTGGAACCTGGCAAAGACTGGGTGGGAAAGAGTCCGTCCCATCTCTGAAGACAGTCCCCCTCCCTAATTCCCAAGCAGACAGCAGAAATGGAAAAATCCCAAGCATGCTATCCTCCTCCCTCCTTAGCACAATGGTAGGACACCAGAGTATGATGATGGACCTGACAGTCTACCAAATGATTTAGAGAATTCAATCAGCTCTGTCTCAAAACACTCTGAAGTGCTAAACAACATTTCTCAATTTAATTGAAAGTGAGGAACCACTAGGAACACTCTCTCTCTCTGATGAGGAAGGCATCATCATCATCAACAACACCTTAGACCTTGCTTGATGTATCTTTCTGCAAAACCATGATTGAACTTTCATTTCAATATTATTTGGGGGAATGAGACCTTCTTGGCCATTGACTTCAATGTCAATGATAATGTGGTGTCAATATTCCTTACCCCAAACCTTCAGAAGATTTTTCTTTTTCAAACATCTCATTATCTGCGGTAGCTTTGAAATTGTATTTGGCAATGGCTTCCATGCTTCCACCACTCTTGAATGGCAATGAATAGAAGTGTGGAAGTCAGCCCCACAGAGAAAGAAATATTAAAAGGGCAAGAAAATATATTTCCTCAAAGGATCTTAAAGAGGCAGAAAAGCATGCCCAGTTTTTCTGTCTCCCTCCCCCAAGCGGAAACCAGCTCTATAGAAATGCAGATGTAAATCCAGGAAGGTTGGAGTTAGAAGATTAAGAAGACAAAGACACCTAAAATCTACATACCCCACCCAAAGACAGGACATAATAGGATTAACTCACAGAAGCCAAAGGGACACAGGTCAAAATACATGACACAGGAAATAGCCTCAGACAGGAACAGGAAACAACTCCAAACAAAAGGCTCAAGAGGATATAAAAACTGACTCCCTACATGTGCTCATTCTCTTTTTCTGCCAGAACCATCTTTCTGTCTGGCTCTCCTCTTCAATAAACTGCAACCTTCTTCCTAAAGCAGTCGCCATGTTTATTCCCAGCTTGGACTGAACCATGATGAAGACTTTTCTTTGAGCAGAAGAAAGTGTTGTCTCCCTGAAACCTTCTTCGGACATGACAGGTGTACCTTTGACTCTCATCCATGTTGCCCTTTCTACCTGACCTCTGGTTCTGTTTTACATATAGACAAGGGGAAAAATATGAGGGCTAAACTACCCTCTCAGCAGGAAGTCATCAAATAGCTTCCACTATACCCTTCATTCCACAAATTCCCTAGGCTTTTATTCTCTTCTACAGGTTTAGAGGATCATGTGGAAGATATTCATAACCAAGGTGGAAACAATGCTTTCAACTGCAATTAAAAAAACAACACAGAACCAAATGTATACCTGATGCATGCCTGTACAAACAATGAACAAGAAATGTGTGTGGAAAACTGAGCAACTTTAAAAAGGAAAGCACAGTTAATTAATTACTTCTCATGACGGGTCAGAAAAAAACTAACGAAGTGTAAGAAAGTGGCCCCAAAATTGGCTTTAACTAAGTTAACAGTGTCTCACTGTTGCTATCCAGATGTCAAACTATGAAGACTTATTGCATTAGGACTGCCACGGTGCTTCTAGCTTGCCTACAGTTGCAAGGGGAGAGGGGAAGGTCTGGAATGCACAGGTAGTTTCTATCACTGTGAGAGCTGAGGTCCCCGGACTAGAGTTGTGGTGAATGGAGGATTCCTTCTCATAACAAGTACTTAAAGACTAATTGGACAATGTGACCTGAACTGTCAGAGAGGGGAGGGAAAGTTTTACTCTTTTAATTATCTTTTTCCTGCCATATTGCCAGAGCTGGTTTTCCATTCTTTGGTGCCGGTATGCTATGCCAAATAAAGTTTGTGTTAGAGATCACAGTGTTTCCAGTGTGCTTACTTTTTTGGGTTCTTCAACTAGAACCTTGACACGGGATAGATTTTCTGTCTTTTTGAGAAACTCATACTTTGACAAATTGTCAAAGAAGCAAACTTGTCAAAAAAGCCATTGCAGTACCTTCTGCAATGGTTCCCATTCTTCTTGTTGTTGTTAGCTATGAAATCGTGTCTGACCCATCGCGACCCCATGGACAACGTTCCTCCAGGCATTCCTGTCCTCTACCATCTTCTGGCGTCCATTTAAGCTCACGCCTACTGTTTCAGTGACTCCATCCAACTACCTCATTCTCTGTCGTCCCCTTCTTCTATTGCCCTCCATCTTTCCCAGCATTAGGCTCTTCTCCAGGGAGTCTTTCCTTCTCATTAGGTGGCCAAAGTACTTGCGTTTCAACTTCAGGATCTGGCCTTCTAAAGAGCAGTCGAGGTTGATCTCCTCTAGGACTGACCAGTTTGATCGTCTTGCAGTCCAGGGGACTCGCAGGAGTCTTTTCCAGCAAAGGAAGCCATTGTTAAACATTTACTCTTGGAAATGGCTGTCACTTTACTCATCACCCCTTAGTATATTAAGAGTAGCAACTTTAATTACTCAACTATTTACAGGTCACTGGAATGATGGAGAGCATCTTTAAGTGATTTGAGAGGAACTGCTCTCCAAAATGCCAATGGAGCTAAGATACAGGACAGAGAAAGCTGGGTCACTTTCTTTGTAGACAACATGTGATATGGCTTAATATAAATTTAACTAATTGACTAGAATTAGTATCTGCTCTCTTAATATTTAATTATTTTTCCCTTTTCTGTCACATTAAAATGATAATGCCCACTTCTAACTGAAAAGCATTGTGTGCTGTTTTGTAGTCATATATATGGGTTGTCGATGTAAAGAATTACTTAAATTATTGTAAGTGGAAGGCGGGAATGAATACTCAGTGAAGGGGCTGAAACCCTTTGCCTAAGTGAAAAATACTTCATAGTCATAGCAATTTCATTACAGTGAACTTGCTTTAATTAAAATTAGTTACATTTATATCCTTCTTGTTTTCTAGTAATTTTGTACAACTCTGTTAATTAACTACTTAAATGAAGTTGCTTGATTTTAAGTTAGTTTGAATGGCTGCAGTAGTTTTGGCCCTTCCGTTGATATGTACTGTGTTTGATATGATGCAGTATTTATAATTCAGGTTTTACCCACAGTTTTTAAGGCTTTTTCATAGGTTTTTTTCATAGGCTTTTTCATAGGAGGGAAATCAAGGAGTAGTATATAGAACAATTGAAAGTATTGCACTCAGATATCCAAAGGATGTGTATAGCCTTGTGCAGGGTTCTTCAAACGTTGTCCTTTCATGACTTTTTTTGTAGTACGCTGACCAAAATTGATTGCAATATTCCAGGTGTGGTCTTACTAGGGTTTTATAAAGCAGTACTAATATTTCACGTGATTTTGATTCTATGCCTCTGTTTATGCAACCCAGGATTGTGTTAGCTTTTTTGGCTGCTGCTGCACACTGTTGGCTCACATTCCCCCCTCTTTTATTAGTTTTATTCATTTATAACATAGTCAAGTGATCGTCCACTAGGACTCCAAGGTCTCTCTCACAGTTACTATTTTTGAGAGTAGGTCTTGCCTACTCTGCACTTGTACCTTTGATTTTTCCTGCCTAAATGTAAAACTTCACTTGTCTCCACATTAAAGTTCATGTTGTTGTTATTATTATTATTATTATTATTATTATTATTATTATTATTATTATTATTATTATTATTATTATTATTATTATTATTAATTTGACTTCTATGCCGCCCTATTCCGGAGAACTCAGGGCGGCTCACAACATAATAGAAATCAACAATTTAAAATACGTATATATTAAAAACCCCTAATTTAAAAGAAAAACCAATCATTCAACATACACACAGACATACACTGGCTAGGGGCAAGATGTTAACTGCCCCAAGCCTGCCGGCAGAGGTGTGTTTTAAGTAATTTACGAAAGGCAGAGAGGGTGGGGGCGACACGGATCTCCGGGGGAAGTTGGTTCCAGAGGGCCGGGGCCGCAACAAAGAAGGCTCTTCCCCTAGGCCCCGCCAGGCGACACTGTCTGGCTGACGGGACCTGGAGAAGGCCGACTCTGTGGGCCCTAACCGGCTGCTGGGATTCATGGGGCAGCAGACGGTCCCGTAAGTAAATGTTGTTGGATAGGGCCCATTGTTCAAGTTTGTGAAGATCTTTTTGGATCTTGAGTTTGTCTTTTGGGATGTTGGCTATTCCTGCCAGTTTAGTGCAAATTTGATGAGTTCCCCTTCTATTCCTTCACCTTAAGTAATTTATGAAGATATTGAAGAGTGCTGGGCCTAAGATGGAGCCTTGTGGTACCCCACTGCTTACTTCTCTCCGTGTGGATGTAATGCCATTGAGGACTACTCGCTGAGTACGGTTTGTCAGCCAGCTACAAATCCGTGATGATGTTGTCTATTCCATCTTTTTCTAGCTTACCAAGCAGTAGATTGTGGTCTACTTTGTCAAATGCCTTACTGAAATCTAAGTATACCATGTCCACAGCATTTTGCTGGTCTACTAATTTAGTCCCTTTATCAAAGAATGAAATAAGTTTGATTTGGCATGATCTGTTTTTAACAAATCCATGCTGGCTACTAGTTATAACTTTGTTTGCTTCTAGCTGTTTGCAGATGGTTTTTTTAAATTTAGTTTTATTCATTTATAACATAAAATGTGAAAATGCAAAAGCCAATTGTAGGGGACAGCAGCAGAAAAAGAGAAAACAAAAAAGGTGTGAAGAAAGGGGGAGAAGAAACAAAAGGCATTGACTTCCAACTCTCTCTGTTGCAGTAAAATCAGACATTAAAATCAAATCTCAACTTTTTACATTTCTATAGTAGTATGCACTAGCCAAGTGATGGCAAACCTTTTAGAGACCGAGTGCCCAAAAACTGGCCTGCTCCACCCCCTGCCCTGTCCCACCCCACCTGCCCACTTACTGCCTCCAGGGCCCACCACAGATTGCCCAGGCAGCCCAGCAGCGCCATAGCAGCCACGCCCTCTGCCCACGCCCCACGGCATCATCTGTGCGGGATGAGGCGTGAGGGCAGAGTCTTGTCGACGCTGCCTGGCTGCCATGTCCTTGGCTATGCTGCTCTGTGTGGGCCACGCTCGGGGGTGACTCTCTTCCGGGGGGGCTGCTGGTGAGGAGGGGGTCGTGGGGGGGAAACAAGGCTGGGGCAATGGCACGTCTGCCCACAGAGAGGGCTCTGAGTGCCGCCTCTGGCACACATGCTATAGGTTCGTCACCACTGCACTAGCTATTTTTGTATCGGCTAATAAATCTAATTGGTAAAACCCAAAATCATATCATTTTTTTCCCACCTGAAGCACAAAGTCCAGAAGTGGTTTCTAAGTAGAAACAAAAGTACTTATATTCTTTTTTTAATCAGCACAATCAATTTGGCCGTCTCTGCTAATTCCATCGGTTTTTGTAACCATTCGTCCATGGTGGGAATCAAGGCATTCTTCTACTTTTGTACACAGAGTTCCAAATTTTCCCCCCAGTTCTCTTTCCATTAGGCCCAGAAGGAAAGTTTATGGTTTAATCTTTATGCTCACTTTAAGAATTTTCTCCATTATATATGAATCCTACTCCAATATTTCTTTGACTTATCACATGTCCACTATAAATGATAAAAAGTCCCTTCTTTACATTTACATTTCCAACATTCATTTGAAATACTTTTATACATTCTAGCTCAGGGCTTTTCAACCTTTTCATCCATTGTACCACTTTTAGGATATGGCAGTATCTGAGTACCATCAGTCGCCTAGCAAGGTGTCAAAAAACTTGATGACCCCCCCCAAAAGGAAAAAAGTGATGAAGTACAGATAGTCCTCCACTTACAACAGTTCGCTTAGTGACTGTTCAAAATTACAATGGCGCTGAAAAAAGTGCCCCCCAAGCCACAGCCGAACAAGACACCTGCCTGCCCACCCGGCGGCGCTCTTCCTCCTGTCTGAGGTTTTCATTGTTGTGAGCATTTCTGTTGAGGATTGGCAGTGGGGGTGGGGTGGGTGTTTGGTTTTTATTCCCCCCGTCTGCTGGGTGGTTGCAGCAGGTTTTGGTCACTTCACATGACCCTGGGACACTGTGACCATCATAAATATGAATCAGTTGCCAAGCATCTGAATGTAAATTACAAGACCCTGGAGATGCTGCAACATTCCAGCTGATGGGGATTCTTCTGGGCTCAGCAGAAGCACCAAGATTAGTGCTAAGCTCCAGCTGGAGCCTGGCGCTGATTCTGGTGCTTCCATTGAGCCCTGATAGCCCTGCAGCTCCAGCCATCTCTTGCTCAGGCTTGTGCAGTGCTGCCACTGGTTCAGCTCATTCCCCTCCCCCACTACCACTTTTCTAGGATGGTTGCATACCACCTGCCAGGTGCCAGTGTACCACAGGTGGTACCCGTACCACTGGTTGAAAAGCCTTGTTCTAGATAACTTATCTGGTGTTAAATACCAGCGACACATCATTTTGTAGAACTTTTCTTTTAGGTTATAATTTAATGTGATTTTTAAGCCTTTTATCCACATAGTCTCCCATTGTTCAAACATCACATTATACCCAAAATTCCTTGCCCACTGGATCATGCAGTGTTTTACATGTTCATTTTCCAAATTCAATTTTAATAATGTTTTAAAGACCTTGGCAATTATATGACCATCACTACCACATAGTGGGATTTCCAATTCATTTTTTTAGCAAACTCAAAACCGTGGCCTTTTTTTGTCTAGTTTAAATCTTTCCTTCATTTGTTGATGTGTAAACCAGGGGCAAGCATGACCTTCTAATTCTAATTCTTCTCTAGACTTCAGGATACTATTTTACCATATGTCCACCAGTCCGGCTTCATCACCATTTGTTTTCTAAAAAAAGCTTCTTGGGGGGACACCCATAGGGGCAATTTCATAAAAAAAATCTTTGTTTTATATTTATTCCAAACACTTAATATGGCGCATCTAATAAAATGATTATGAAAATCAACATTTACTTTAACTTTATCGTCCCATAAATACCCACGCCATCTAAACCTTAATTCATGGCCTTCCAAATCGAACAGCCTCTTATTCTGGAGGTTCACCCACTCTTTTAACCAAACCAAACAGCATCCATCGAAACACAATTTCAAATCTGGTAAACCCAAACCCCCTCTTTCCTTGGCATCTTGCAATAACTTGTATTTGATTCTTTATTTATTTTATTTTATTTATTTATTTCTTAAATTTCTATACCACCCCTCTCCTGTAGGTCTCGGGGCAGTTTACAGCCCAATTAAAACAGATAATAATAATAAATATTTAAAAATAAATTAAATTAATACATGGCTGTTACTAAAACCTGTTAAAATCCCAATTCTAAAACCCGAACAAGCTTGTTTAAAAAATTTACATAGAGATTTACATAAAACCCGAGGAGGTCTAGGCCAGGCCGGCTTGATTGAAGAGATGAGTCTTCAATTCTCTTCTGAAGGTGCAGAGATCATGACACGTCCGGAGTTCTGGGGGGAGCTCGTTCCACATCGTCGGTGCCCCCACAGAAAAGGCTCTCCCCCTGGGCACCACCAGCCGACACTGCTTAGCCGATGGCACCCTGAGGAGGCCCTCTCTGTGGGAGCAAACTGGTCGATGGGAAGTATTTACTGGCAGAAGGCGGTCTTGTAAATAACTGGGTCCTATGCCATGGAGCACTTTAAAGGTGGTAACCAATACCTTGAAGCACACCCGGAAAGCCACCGGCAACCAGTGCAGCTCGCGCAGGATGGGGGCCATTCGTACCCGCCAGGGTGCCCCCACTACCACCGGCACGGCCGCATTCTGCGCCAGTTGAAGCCTCCGCGTGCACTTCAAGAGCATTACAATAGTCCAGTCTGGAAGTGACGAAGGCATGGGTGACCATGCGTAGCGTGTCCCTATCTAGGCATACCAGACGAATCTGGTAAAACATCCTCCCGGCCACGGCCGTCAGATGGTCCTCAAGGGACAGCCGTGAATCTAGGAGGACTCCCAAGTTGCGAGCCCTTCCCGTGGGGGCCACTGACTCGCCCCCAATAGACAGTGATGGAATCAGCTGATTATACCGAGACGACGATAACCACAGCCACTCGGTCTTGGAGGGGTTGATCTTGAGACTGTTCTTCCCCATCCAGATCCGCACGGCCTCCAGGCACTGGGTCAGCACGTCAAGAGCTTCATTTGGGCGGTTCGGGGTGGAAATGTACAGCTGAGTATCATCAGCGTACTGATGGAATTCCACCCCAAAACCTCAGATGATCTCACCCAGCGGCTTCACATAAATGTTGAACAACAAGGGCGAGAGGACCGACCCCTGAGGTACCCCACAGTCAAGGGGCCTCAGGGTCGACCTCTGACCCCCTATCAACACAAACTGCATCCGGCCAGAGAGGAAGGAGGAGAACCACTGAAGCACAGTGCCCCCTATACCTAACCCCTCCAACCGGCGCAGCATGATACCATGGTCGATGGTATCAAAAGCCGCTGAGAGGTCCAATAGCACCAGGACAGAGGAGCAACCCCTGTCCCGGGCCCGCCAGAGATCATGATTATATTGAACCAGAGATTCTTGGTTTCTTTCCTTGCCACATGAATTTATAGATATCCCTCTGCCACTGTTTAAATGGAATGTCCGTTGCAAGTATTGGTATTGTCTGGAACAGAAAGAGAATCTTTGGTAAAACATTCATTTTAATTACTGAAATTCTGCCCAGTAATGATAAATGTAATTTGTCCTATCTTTGTAAATCCTTTTTTATACCATTCCAAAGAGGTACATAAATATTTTGAAACAATTTTGTGTTTGTATTTGTCAGCATAAACCCCAAATGCCTTACCATTTTCTCAACTTTGAAACCAGACCTTTTACTCAATATATCTGTGATGGTTCCAGCTAATGAAACACTTCAAAGAACTTCCAGGCATTGATTTCCCTAAAAGTCTTTTATTGATTCAAAATGTCGGCACAGGCATAATGAAGTCTATGCTAAGATGTAAGTTCTCTTCCTCTGAGCAGTTAAATTATCAGCATGTTCCCTCCCTAAATTAGCTATCGTATATCACATTATCCAATTAGTGTGAAGGTCAAAGGTTTCCTTCCTCTTTCTTTCCCAGGCTGTACCCCCACCCTCTTCTGCTCGGTATTAACCCCAAAAATACCAGACAGTTCTGCATATTGTCAAAGCAAGAATATACAGTATTTGCAGCGTTGACAATATCATCATCCTGGGAGGACATATTCTTGATCAATATTTTTGTTTTCTGTTTATTTATTTTAAAACCTGCTAGAATCCCAAACTCATTTAATTTCCTCAACATATATTCTACCTTATTTTTTGGGTCCTGTAGGACTATAACCAAGTTGTCAGCAAATGCCCTCAATTTTTAAACTTCTTTCTTGATATTTATACCTACTATTCTCTCACCTTGCCTAATGTCTCTATTCAAAACGTCCAACACCAAAATAAACAACAAGGGAAGGCTTCTGGTTTTGCACAGTAGTGCAGCAGCCAAGGGGTCATGGGGCTCTGCACCCTATGGCTAATTTCTGCCTGCTAAGGGACCCCAAATGGGCCTGAAGTTGCCCTGTAGAACAAAGAAGGAAGGAAAGAAGGAAGTCCCGCTGATTGGGGAAAGATGGCGGTCGATCTGATTGTTCCAGGAAAAGCCCTCCAGAAACCAGCAGGAGAAAGCCTAGCTTAACTTCAGAATCTAACCCAAGCTACAAGCAACCGAAGACGAAAAGCACTATTTTAAGCTGACTGTAAACAACGTGTTTGGAACTGGGTAAGAACAGTGATTTTCTTTCTTCTACTTGAAAATTGATTTCCTGGAAAAAGAAAAACCCCAAGAAGCAAAAAAATCTTGGAAAGTGAGAAGGAGGGGGATCTGCCCCACCCTCCTGCAGATGGAAGCGGCAAATTAAACTTTTCAGGGGGAACAGAAATATATTGAAATGAAATGAATATAAGACTTAATTTGGATAAGTTTGAAATTGGTGAAAACTGTTAAGATTTTCCTTTTAAACCATGAAAATAGAAGTAGGCTCAAACTCAACCCCGACAAGACGGAGTGGCTATGGGTTCTGCCTCCCAAAGATAATTCAATCTATCCGTCCATCAGCCTGGGGGGGAGCTTTTGACCCCCTCGGAGAAGGTCCGCAACTTGGGCGTCCTCCTCGACCCACAGCTAAACTTGGAACATCATTTGTCGGCTGTGGCGAGGAGGACATTTGCCCAGGTTCGCCTGGTGCACCAGCTGCGGCCCTATTTGGACCGGGAGTCTCTGCTCACAGTCACTCATGCCCTTATCACCTCGAGGCTCGACTACTGCAATGCTCTCTACATGGGGCTACCTTTGAAAAACGTTCGGAGACTTCAGGTAATGCAGAATGCAGCCGCGCGAGCAGTGTTGGGCCTGCCCAGAAATGCCCACATCTCAGCATCACTCCGTGAGCTGCATTGGCTGCCTATTGGTCTCCGAACGCAATTCAAAGTGTTGGTTATGACCTATAAAGCCCTACATGGCATCGGACCAGGTTACTTACGGGACCGCCTGCTGCCTCACGAAACCCAGCGACCGGTTAGGGCCCACAGAGTCGGCCTTCTCCAGGTCCCGTCGGCCAGACAGTGTCGCCTGGCGGGGCCTAGGGGAAGGGCCTTTTCTGTTGCGGCCCCGGCCCTCTGGAATCAACTCCCCCCGGAGATCCGTATCGCCCCCACCCTCTCCGCCTTTCGTAAACTACTAAAGACCCATCTCTGCCGGCAGGCCTGGGGCGGTTGACATCTTGCCCCTAGCCAGTGTATGTCTGTGTGTACGTTTGCTGAATGAATGGTTCTTAATTTAGGGGTTCTTCTTTTTTATATTTTTATATATGTACAGTTTAGTTTTTATTGGATTTCTATTTATGCTGTAAGCCGCCCTGAGTTCCCGGAATAGGGCGGCATAGAAATTTAATAAATAAATAAATAAATAAATAAAATAAAATAAATAATAAAAGTAAACAATTGTCTATTACTGAAAAATGAACTGGTGCTGACATCTAGTGGTGGATGAAAATATACAATAGCAGTTGCTCTATCACAAGAGCTAGTATAGCTCAGAAAAAGATAACTAGTTTCTGCTGACCTTCAGTATCTTAATAACAGAGAACAGCTGTGACAGAGAGAGAGGGGGGGGAGGGAGGGAGGGAGGGAGAACATTTGGGACTATTTATAAAGTGAGAATTATAAACTTTAGAAAAAAATTGATCTTTCTGGATTACAAATACCAACTCAACGGTGACTCTAAAGCTATCTACAGAGAAAGGAAAACTCTGATTTTGGGCTATCACGAAAAACCAGAGATCTGCAAAAAGAATATATTAAGAAAAAACAAATACTTTCCAGAAGGAGATCTACCGCTATGTTGCAATAAATCCAAACAACAATGATCTCAAACCATGAGGAAATTAAAAAAATAACTGAAAATATAAATGAACACATTTCCAATTTAACTTTACAACACAAAAATTCTCAGAAAATAAAAATAAAGAGTGAGCATAAAAAACAGACAACTGAATATGACAGAGGAGAGACATTTTAAGATGGAACTTAACAATAAAAGGAAGTATGATTTAACCCAGATGGAAAAAAACTTACAGGAAATACTGGACATGGAAAAGACAACCTATATTCTAAGATCACACAAAAAGTTTGAGGACAAGAAAAAAGATTTGACAAAATGGATTCGGCCAGAAGCACAATAATATTCACATTTTCCATTCTCAGTTTTGATTTAAAATGGCAATCCTAAACAAGATCTCTTGTTCTTCTTACAAAGTGAACTAACACATCCCTTGGTAATCTTCTCATAGTAGCAAATCTGGAGTTTACTCTAAACATGTTATTTATCTCTAGATTCATATTTTTTTCTTCCCAATTGGTCAGATGAGTCAGGGCTTTAACCATCCTTAATCTAATGTCTTCTCCTGGCTGTTCAGGAATAGCTTGAAATCTTAATTGGAACTATTTTATCCGACATTCCAAAATTGCAGTTTGGTACAAATCAGCTTCCAGCAAATTATTTACTTTCTCCATCTCATGTTCCAAAAGATCAGCTCTCATTTCCACCTTCTTAATCTCTCCAGTCAAGTGTTGTATTTCACCATGTAGCTCTTTTGCTAAAGCCATCAAATTTAGCCTCTATACTTCTTCCCATGTTCTGAATTAACTCATGTGTCTTGGCTGTATATTCATCCAAAAATGGTTTTAAGAGTTCTAGCTCTCCTGATAATCTCTCAGTCTTCTCCATTTTCTTTCTCGTTGCCATGTTTAATGTGTAACTAAAACTTTAAAATTTGAAGTTAAACACTTTAAAATTATAAATTATAACTTCAAACTATTATAAGTCCAATGATTTGTAAAACTAGTAAAAAGAAAGTAATGGTTAACCATATCACAGTCTTTTTGCTCCCTCTTGTTGTCAACTAAGAGAGAGAGAGAGGCACAGTCTGGATCAATCAAAAGCTGTTAAATTTGGTGTTGTTTCACTCTCCCCTCACAGTAAACTCAAAGCCTCATTTAAATAATCCATTGTTTTAAAGACAAAAAAAAGAGAAATCCACAAAATCAATCAGCCATATAGAGTCCTCCAAAGATTTATATCCTTAAGTTTCAAAAATAGTTTCCACAAAGATTTCCAGCTTCTTTAGTTTGGCTTGGAAAAGTCGACTTCTCCCTCCACGCCATTTTTAAAGTTATGAAGCTTCAGAAATGACAATAGTTCCACAAAAAAGAAATGACAAGCTGCAACTAGAGGAAGTCTCCCTTGACAAGAAAGGTAAATATATTGAGAAATAAGTGTCTAAGAACTGGCGGCATCCCTTAATGTCTGAATAAATGACTGGTTCTTCCACAGTGAACTTACATGGTTGCTCCTAGCCAGGACTCACCTGATTACTTTCTTCATCAAGAAGCAGTCCAAGAGCGTCTGACTATTCAGGGGAGCAAGAGGGTTGATTTCCAGAGCTTCCCCTTTTCCAGGCAAATTTCTTCTGGCTTAGAAACCATTCTAAGCCTAAAACTGTGGAGAATCTGCAGGAGCTCTTCTCAGATCCTGCTGGCAGGGAGCCGTTCTTCCGGCGAAAGTCTTCGCAGATCTGTCTTTTGATTATCTTTTCTAGGATCTTACCAGGTATTGAAGTTAGACTGACTGGTCTATAGTTCCCTGGGTCTGTTTTTCCCCCCTTTCTTCAAGATGGGAATCACATCAGCCCTTTCCCAATTATCAGGTATGTCCCTGATGCTGCAGGATTTTTGAAAGATATGGTGCAATGGTTCTGAGATAACATTTGCCAGCTCCTTCAGAACTCTGTGATGTAATCTGTTGGGTCCTGGTGATTTATATTCATCAAGGTCGGATAGGTGTTCTCTTACCATTTTGTTGCTTATTTTAATTTTTGTTACTGGTTTGTCTTTTGCAGTAGTTTTTTTGGTATGTTGGGCTATAATTTCTTTTTTGTGTGAAGACGGATGCAAAGAATGAGTTAAACAGCTCTGCTTTCTCCCTACTGCCTGTTACTTTTTTGCCATCTTCTCTCTTTAGTGGATCTACAGTTTCCTTGACTTTTTTCTTGTTATTAATATGTTGAAAGAAACTTTTGCTTTATTATCCTTGATTTCTGTTGCAAGTCTTTGTTCATTCTGAGCCTTTGCTTTCCTGACTTCGTCTTTGCATGTACTGGCTATCTGCTGATAATCGGCCTTAGTTATGTGCCCCCCCTTTCCATTTTTTGTACTTGTCCTTTTTGTCTTTCAGTTTGTCAGAGAGATCTTTGTGCAGCCATGCTGGTTACTTCTTGAATTTCTTGTTTTTCTTTTTCAATGGTATTGTGCTGGACTGGGCTTTTATGATCACATTTTTCAGAGTTTCCCAAGTTTCTTGGTTGTTTTCCCCTTTAGAATTTTCATCCATGGGATCTTTCCTAGGTTCTCTCTGAGTTTGTTAAAGTCTGCTCTTTTGAAGTTTAAGACACTGGTTGAGTTGTTTTCTATTGCTAGTGTTTGCATTATATTGAATTTCAGTATGACGTGGTCACTTTCACCCAAGGTTCCGGCAAGTTCAACTCCCTCTATCACTTCTTCTCTATTAGTAAAAATTGAGTCTAGTATAGCTTTACTTCTAGTTCCCTCCTCTACCTTTTGGATGACAAAGTTGTCAACTAGGTTGGTTAGGAATCTGTTCGATCTCCTGTTCGCTGCAGTTTGTCTTCCAGTTGATATCTGGATAGTTGAAGTCTCCCATTACTACTGTGGTATGCTTCCTACATACATTTGTTAACTGGTTAGCAAAGAGTTCATCTATTTCTTCTGATTGGTTGGGTAACTTGTAGTATACATCTATGGCAATGTCACTTTTTCCCTTTTATATTGACCCATATACATTCTGGAGGGATTTTATCTTTGATTATGTGCATTTCTGCATATATGTAGTTTTCTCTTACATATAGTGCAATTCCCATTCCTCTTTTTGTAGGTTTGTTTCTTTTGAACAATTTGTATCCATTCATCAGTCCATTCCAGTCATGGGTTTTGTCCCACCAGGTTTCTGTAATGCCAACTATGCCATACCTACCCTCATGTACTATTGCTTCTAGTTCACCCTGTTTGTTCCCCAAGCTTTGAGCATGTGTATATAAGCATTTAAGACTTTTATTCCTGTCCGTGGGTATGTTTCCTGGATCTCCTGATTGTTGTTTGAGTTTTTCTTTTTTTCTCAGCACTCTCTACATCATTGTTTGATTCGTTTTCTTGGCATTTATGATTAGTTTGTGTTCTAGAGATTCTAAAGATAGGTCACCCTTCCCCATCAATTTTATTTTAAAACTGTTCTAATGAGTTGAGCCAGTCTTTTTCTGAGTACATTTCCCCCTGTTTTCGTGAGATGCAGCCCATCCCTTGCCAAGAATCCTTCACGTAGGAAATGCAGTCCATGGTCCAAGAAATCAAAGTTTTCTTGGCGACACCAACCCTTTGGCCAGTGGTTTATTTCTAGAATTCTTTTTTCCCTCAGTGGCCTTTCATTGGGAGTACTGATGAGAATACTACATGTGCTCCTAGCTTCTTAACTTTATTTCTTAGTTGCTTATAATCTCCCAATATTGTACTCAGGTTGTTTGTTGTGTCATTTGTCCCAATGTGAAGGAGGAGGAAGGGGTAGTAATCTGTGGGCTTAATTATTTTGATTAGGTTCTCAGCCACATTTTTGATTTTTGCTCCAGGGAGACAACATACCTCCCTAGATTGTATGTCCGGTCTGCAGATGGCTGCTTCTGTTCCTTTGAGAATATAATCTCTTATTATCAACATTTGCCTTTTGGGGGGGAAGGGGTGCAGTCTGGGGTGCTTTTCTGTTTATCTCAGGTGTGTTTGTTGATGTAACTTTTTAGGAATATTTGGGGATGTTTCTTTGCTAGGTGTCTGCATGTTTTCTTTGGGTGGGAGGTTGTGGGTCTGTGTATTTGCATCTAGGGGGCTGCTTCTGGTTGGCTTAGATTGGGCAGTAGGGGTTTGTTAGATGTATGCTGCTTCTTTCTTTGATTATTGTGTTTTCTTCTATGTGTGGCATACCTCCATTTGTCTTCCTCCAAGGGTTTATCAGTGGGGTCAAATTCTCTAGAGTTATTTGTTCATTATTTGGTTCGGTTTGGGTATAGCTTTCTTTCATAGGCTGGAGTTTGGCTAGAGTTGCTCTAAGCACCTTACTGTTTCCTCTAGTAGTTCACATAGTTTACATTTAATGCATGTATAATTTGGGTGTTCTTTGGGCATAAGCACATACATGGAGCATGTATTGCATACCACAATAGTATCAATCACCTGTTCCATGAGTTTGTTGTTTGAAAATCTCTTTTTTGGTTGGTGGATGTGCTTTGCTGTTAGCCTTTTTTCTACCTTCTCTGTTTCAGATAATTATGCCTATTTTTTTTCTATCCTTTTTTCTGCCTGTTTGTGCTCGTTTTTCTAACTTGTTATTTACCTTTCTACTATTATGTTAGTTTTATTTATCCTTTTCTTCCCTCTATTTTTTTTATGTTTTTGAGCTCCAATCCCCCCTGCCTTATTATTTAATATTTGCCTTGTTAAGATTTGCCTCTTTATTAATCCTATTCTTCCTTGATTTCTAATGTTCCACTCTTGTCCTTAATATTTGCCTGTTTATTTATCTTTTATTTTCTGGCCTGTATTTATTTTTATTCTCCACAGGGGTCTTCCCTCCCTTCCTATTGGGACCTTAAGCTTAATTGTTGTCTTTATTTTCATTGTTCACTGCTCTGGCCTCTTGTCATTTTCTGTGCCAGCTTTTTTCTGCCTTTTGGTGCTTGGGTCTTTTCAGCCTCATCTCTGCTCTGGTAAGGCCTGCCATTCATCTTTCCAGTCAGCTCAGCTCTGCTGTCTGGTCTACTCCACTCAGCCGGCCACTCAGCTTTAGAGATCAGAGTTCGGTAATTCAATGTGCTTCTGCTGTTGTGCTGCCTGTGTCTGCTGCTGCGTTTCTCCCCTCCACTGATTCTGCTGCTGTGTTTCTCCCCTCTGCTGATTCTGCTGCTGCGTTTCTCCTCTCTGCTGATTTTGCTGCTGCGTTTTTCCCCTCTGCTGATTCTGCTGCTGCGTTTCTCCCCTCTGCTGATTTTGCTGCTGCGTTTCTCCCCTCTGCTGATTCTGCTGCTGTGTTTCTCTCCTCCGCTGATTCTGCTGCTGTGTTTCTCCTCTCTGCTGATTCTGCTGCTGTGTTTCTCCCCTCTGCTGATTCTGCTGCTGCGTTTCTCCTCTCTGCTGATTCTGCTGCTGCGTTTCTCCTCTCTGCTGATTCTGCTGCTGTGTTTCTCCCCTCTGCTGATTCTGCTGCTGCATTTCTCCCCTCCACAGATTCTGCCACCACCTATTTCTCTCAGCCACAGGTTCCCTTTGTTGGATGGGTTGTTCCAGGCCTTTTGTCCTCCACCAGATGGGCTGCAGGCTAGCAGGACACATGGGGGGAGGGGCCGCTGATCTCTCTGGGTAGGGAATGTTGATCAAATACTCCACAAATCCTCTACCTGGGGCAGGTCATGGGGAGGGTTGCTGGGCTGGAAAGATGCAGGGGGAGGACTGTAGTAGTCAGGCTGCCTTTAATTTGCTGGGCCCTGGGTCGGGATGTCTGGCTGCCCTCTTGAGCTAGATTGCCTAGATTGGAGTATGGGTCCAGGCAATTACTGGATATACTGTGACCCACAGGTTTGCTGCCTCCAACAGCCTCCCTGTCTGCTGTTCTTGTCTGCTGTTCAGCTGCTGGTTCGCTGATCTCAGTTGCCTCTTTGTTATCGAGATAGGTTAGAGTTTAGACATTAGAGTAGCATAATTTATGCCAGCATATTTTCTGCTAAATGAATACATTATTAATACAGCAGTGAAGAAGGTTCTGATAGACTTGCATTCTTGTACCCAATAGTGTATTGACGCAAGTTAGCTAGTTGTTATATGGAAATACCAGTATGAGCACAAAATGTGGAAGGAGAATAGTTCTGGCCTCTTGACCACCAGAAGTGGAAGTAGCTTATAAAATGGCGTTGCCACCTTATCAAAGTAATAAAACCGGTAAAGGTATGGTCACATAAAATCCATTTTTGCAGGGAGAAATGGTGGAAAACATGCGCTGTGCTCACTAATAGCTGAATCATCAGTGCACAACCTGGCTGTCCTCTGTTTAAATGACTTTCTGTGCACAACAGGACTAACACTTTCTGCAGTCAACTCAACCCAGCACTAATTTTGAAAAAGGAGCCTGAGTACAATCCATCTAGCATCCCATACTCCTGGAGAAGGTATTCATTTTCTATTTATTCAGTGGGATTCAGGGGATACGGAACTCCACAACCCCCCCAAAAATTAACTTACATTTCCACATGTCCTCTGTAGTGGCTGTCCTATTAAATTGTATAGTGTTATAATTATAGATTTATAATTATCACTCATTAAGGAAAAATCTACCAGTTTTCTTATTGTTTGATAAACTTGAAAGTATATAAATAATTGCAGTAGTGGGATTCAAATATGTGAACAACCGGTTCTCTGTGTGGATGCTACTTCCAGAAGTCCTTCGGGAGAGGGGCGGTATAGAAATTTAATAATAATAAAAAGTCCGTTCTGGGCCTGGGCAACAAAAAAATTAGCTACCGGTTCTGCCGAATTGGTGTGAACTGGCTGAATCCCACCACTGAATAATTGTCATATATATTCTGTCTCTTCTCTCTTCTCCTTTTAAATTGTGTTATTTAAATTTTTGTCATAGAAATGTGTTAAGACTTTAATCAAGGCTCTTCAAAATATTTGGGAACATTGGGTATTGGTTATTGTTATGTCTGGCCTCTCTCAGCTCATTAAAATCCACGTAAATATGTCTTTAAGAGGTTTATTTAACACATTTCAAAAGGATTCATTTCAAAGCAAGCTGCTGGCATTTTTTGTTGGCCGGAACGACCAAATCAGATCTATTTACATTTAGATAAACATGCTCTCCTCCTCCTACTTCCCAATTAACTTACTCTTTCTTTATCACATTGTCCAAGACCTCATTATTCTTCGGTAGGTTTTCAAAACACCAGAATTCCAACGCACTGCAAAAGTTTTCAAGCCTCTCCTTGATTAACGTTGCTCGTGACAAGGGCGTAGTCTCCCTTTCCCCTTCTAATATAGTGTCCGATACGTCACTTCCCCCCATTACTTCCTTTTTCCAGTTAACTGACACCTTCGCTTATCAAACCTTCGGAACCTCGGATCAATCCATTTATCTTCTTGTTCTAAATCTGACTCATCATTTTGAGAGTCTGATTCAGAATGCATACAAAGCTCCTCATTGTCTGACTCGGCTGCCGGGAGGGGAAAATACCCAGAGGGGCCTGCTTGTGCTTCATCATCCTCTGATATGTCATCATCCAGTCGTGAGACACCCACAACAGTTATATATTTGAAACTTGGTTAACCAAATCATATAGCATAGGAATCTTTCATAACTCTTTAAGAAAACAGTAAAATAAGATATTATAAGGAAAAGAGACTGAAAACATAGGTATCCACATCTAGCCCTGATTATTGGCACACAAGGATGGTGCACAGAAGACATCACAACACAAACCCCAACCTTATGAACTTGATCCCACATTGGACAGAATCATGTGAAGATTCATCTAAAGCTATACAACATTTGGTAATTTGCCTCTGTTGTCCTCTCCCATAGATGGCTGTTCTCAGGAATGGATGAGAAGCCATTCAATTCAAACAGTGGGAAAAGGCCTATCACCTCTTCTGTCATTCTTCTAAGCAATTTTAACTTTGGAAACCTATAAGAATCTTAAGATTTTGAAAGTTCATGGAAGACTTTGTTTCATAAGAAGATAGAATCATAGGGATGGAAGGGATTGTGGAGATCTTCTATTCCAGACCTCTGCCCATAGAAGGAGTCTTATACCATTCCAGACAAATGGCTGTCCAATCTTGAATTTCTTGAAAATTAAAGTGATTGAGCATTGCATGCATTGAGAATATAACTGTATTAGTGCTAATATTTCTAGAATTTTCTAGAATGTGACTTTCATTCTTTAAAGTGAAGCATATTCATATTTTGCAACAGTTTGATAGCAGCACCAGAATATTTTGGAGTTTCTCCATTTGGAAAACAGGTGACTTAGGACAAGGGTTTCAAACCTTGGCAATTTTAAGATTTGTGGACTTCAACTTTCAGAATTCCTCAGCCAACTTGGCTGCCTGAGGAATTCTGGGAGTTGATGTCCACAAGTCTTAATGTTGCCAAGGTTGGGAACCTCTGACTTAGGAAATCCAATTAAAATAGGCAGCAAAGCACAAGGCTGACATTTGTGTAGGACACTTTCTATATAGATTCAGTCATTTTCTAAATGTGCTATTTATTGTTACTGATTTGATAATTTTCTTTCTTATCTCAGCTTAGTCCTAATGGTACAGAGTGGATCTTTCAAAAGGTTATTGTAGTAAAGTCCTGAACACATTCAGATAAACATGGCAGGGTTAAAGTTCTCTGAAGCGTCTATCATCCCTGCTTTTTCATTCCATTCGGGCAAAAAGTATATGTTTCAGACATTTTAAAACTTTTCCTATTGTAACCTCTGGATGAATTATTATTTTTACGTAAATTCTGAAGCAGCTTGAATCAAATTGGGTTGTCACTGAAATCTAAATCACAATCTTGAATCATGCTGTCTTTGAATCTCGAAACTCCAATTTATCTCATATGAAGGCGGATTCACACAGGTCTAGTGACTAGCTCTTTCATCTTCTACCAAATTGTTTCTGGGGTGCATCTACTTTCTGCTAAAGTGGCAAAAAAAAAATCCCTTCCTCTTCCTTAGGGAACAATATCTGTGAAAGCTGATCTCCCAATCTGGCCCAACACAATTTGAAAGTGTACTGTTCTGTTTCAGGAAAAGAGGCATTGAGATGAAGCAGCGAGTTCCAACAGTTCTCCTTTATTGCAACACCAACAGAACAGGTTTTAAAATGGTGCGGCCCCCTTTTATAGCCCCCCAGCACAATACCTTGCT
This sequence comes from Bothrops alternatus, assembly GCA_034064705.1. Taxonomy (NCBI): domain Eukaryota; kingdom Metazoa; phylum Chordata; class Lepidosauria; order Squamata; family Viperidae; genus Bothrops; species Bothrops alternatus. The sequence goes on from JARGCV010000122.1 coordinate 3,593,608, forward strand.
GGCCAATCATTGCAAAGGCTGGAAGCAGCCTTTCTTGTCCTGGGCATCCACATGGTCTGCCCGGGCCAATCGCTGCAGCCTGTGCCTGCCGGCCCAGGACATAACACCCCTCCCCGCTTGGCTAAAATAATAAGGCACACTTATTTTAAATATTCCAACACTCCATTACATTGCTTATGTTGCATTTACATATACACAACACTACAGTCTTGCTATCACCATGCTCCCCACTCCCCTTGAGCTGCATTACTTAACCCAGACTACCAGGCCTGCCCATGAACTGACAAGGACCGTACATAGTCTTGTAAGTATTTGGGACGACCTCTGACCCGCCCTGATCTTCTCATGGCCAGTGTGTATGCCTGGCCTGCCAGCTCGACTGCCAGGCTAGGCAGATCAGTACTTTGTTGCCCCAAAGACCCAGGGGCCCCACCCAGCTGCTGACTGGCTGGATCTGCTAAATCCAAGCCAGGGTTCCTTGGGGGGGGTGGAATTCCCCAAGTCCCCAATGGACTCCTCTTGGGAGCACTGTCCCTTGAGCCCTAGACCAGGAGCTGGAGTGGCCTGAGTGCCAGAGGCCAGAGCTGCCTCCATGTCGATCCCCCTTTCTGCGGACTCCCTGTTTGGAGCAATAGCTGAAGCCTGGGGATGTTGGAGAGACCGTGGTCCACAATCGTAATTGTGGTCCTCCTCCCCCCCGAGAGCAGAGCTAGGAGTGGAAGAGTTGCTGGGAAGCCTCCAGCACAGTTGGTCAATGTGACGTTGGATCACATGACCATCGTCCAAGGCCACTTCGTATGACAGCGGCCCAGAGACCTTGCATACCACTGCTGTGACCCAGAATGTCCTGGTCCATAGTTCCTTGCCCAGACTGGATCTTCCTCTTGTAGTCTCCTAGGTGCCCGTGGCTGTGACACCTGTGAAGCCACCCGGTCTGGGTGCAATCTGTCCAGTTTCATGATGAGGCGGCGACCTCAGCAGAGTTCAGCTGGGCTCTTTCCAGTAGCTGTGCAAGGTGTGGTGCGGTGGCAAAGAAGAAAGTCCGCTAACCTGTGATGCCAGGTCCCATGAGTGATCCTCTTTAAGGCATCCTTGGTTGTGTGCACCATTCGTTCAACCTGGCCGTTGGAAGCTGGATGGAATGGTGCAGATGTGGCATGTCGGATCATGTTGGCCTGGAGGAACGCCTTGAACTCAAACGATGTGAATTGGGGCCCATTGTCAGAGACAAGGACATCTGGAAGTCCATGTGCGGTGAAGATCCCTCTCAGCACCTGGATGGTCCTAGCAGTGGTAGTGGAGGAGACAGGCATGACCTCTAGTCACTTGGAATGGCTGTCCACGAGAATTAAGAAGAATTGCCCCTGAAAGGGCCCAGCGTAGTTGATATGGACCCTCGACCATGGGGTATGAGTCTTCTCCCATCTATGAACTGGGGCCTGGGGCATCTCCAGCCTTGACTGTTGACAAACAGTGCACCCGTGGACCTGGGCCTCAACATCTTTGTTGAGCCCAGGCCATCAAAGATGGCTGTGTGCTAACGCCTTCATCCGGACTATTCCCAGATGTTCCTCATGCAGAGACTGCAGGACTCTAGTCCTCAATGAGGTTGGGATTATTACGCGGCTACCCCATAGGACACACCCCTTGAAGGTGGAATTATCGTGCTTCCTCTGCCAGAAGTTCTGGAATTCTGAGCCTGGACATGTGTCAGGCCATCCAGAGAACGCCCAGGTCAGCATGCGTGTTAGCGTGTGATCGGTGGCTGTTTCTGCAGCCACATCCCTAGCACTGAGGGGAGATTCAGGCAAGTCCTGAATAGACAGGATGCAATTGGCAGGTGCTGGATCTGCTTCTATCTGCTGTAATGGCAACCTGCTGAGACCATCTGCATGACCCATTTCTTTGCCTGGCTTGTGAACCAGTGTATGGTCATATGCAGACAGGAAGATAGACCACCTCAGCATTCATGGGGATATTATGTGTGGGGTTTGTTTGTTCATTGTGAACAACCCCAGCAGTGGCTTATGGTCTGTAAAGACCGTGAAGTGGCGGCCATATACGAAGTCATGGAACTTCTTTATGCCAGCCACTATGGCTAAGGCTTCCCTATCTATCTGTGCATAATTGCGTTCAGCTGATGATAGGATTCTAGAGTAGTATGCTATTGGGACTTGCGTTCCATCAGCCTTCAAGTGACTTAACACAGCCCCAATCCCATAAGGGGACGCATCACAGGTGATGCACACTGACAAGTTCTCATTGAAGTGCACAAGGACTGCATTTGAAGAGAGCAAGGCCTTGACCTCTTTGAAGCTCTTTTCATGTACTTGTGTCCACTGCCATGGGGACTGTTTGTCCAAGAGCCAGTGTAACAGCTCAGCCACTGCAGCCTTGTGAGGAAGGAATGAGTGGTAAAAATTTAGCAGTCCCAGAAAGGCCTGAAGTTTGCCCTTGGATTTGAGACTTGGGGCCTGCTGAATTGCTTGCAGCTTGGATTCAGCAGGGTGAATGCCCTGAGCATCAATGTGGAATCCTAGAAACTCCGTGGAGGTAACCCCGATCTTGCACTTGTCTTGCTTAAGCTTCAGCCCCGCTTGGCGAAAACGTAGCAAAATGGCTCTCAGCCCTTTCGGCTAAATTGTCAGCTGGGTCCCCAGCGATGAGGCCAGGGATATTTCAGAGCATTGGCTCCATTACACTCTGGAAGATGCCAGGGGCCACGTTTACTCCAAATTGCAATCTTTTTACCTTGAATGCCCCCCTGTGAGTCACTATAGTTTGGGCCTCGGCCATTTCCTCATCAACTGGCAATTGTTGATAGGCCTGAGCCAGGTCAAGCTTAGCAAAGATCTGGCCCCCCTTGAGGGAGGCTAGAATGTGACTGACCACTGGTACTGGGTACGAATGCTGCTGCAGCGCTTTGTTAAGCGTGCATTTGTAGTCCGCACAGATTCGGACTTTACCATTGGCCTTCAGTGGCGTAACTATGGGCGTTTCCTATGGACTACTGTCCACAGGCTCTTAGATACCCTGCTGAATCAGTTTATCCAGCTCTGCATCTATTTTTCCCTTTAAGGCAAAGGGCACCCTGCATGGCTTGATTCTAATGGGGGTCTAACCTCAGAGAAATAGGAGGGCCTTTGTAGGAGCCAAGTTCTGGACTAAACACATCTGCAAACTCCTTGCAGACCCCAGCCAGGCCTGTTGTTTCCATGCTGTGTATTCCAGTCACCTGAATTCCCAGGGCCTCAAACCAGTCGAGTCCAATGAGACTCGTACGGTCTCCCCCAACCACAACTACATCCAGTAGCCCCTCAAAATTCCTATGCTGCACCTTGATTGTGGCCTCCCCCCTCACGTTGACTCTGGAATTTTAGAAATTTGTGAGGATGAGGTTTGACGGCCTGAGTTTCACCCGTAGGCGGCTTCTGCTGTAGACCTTGTTAAAGGTGTCTAGGGAGATGATCAATAGAGCAGACCCAGTGTCCAGCTCCAGCTCCGCCTGCTGCTTCTTCAGCTGAAACTTCCCTCAGGGCATCTTGGAACGTGAGGCCTCTCTTCGTGAAGAGCTTCTGCTGCAACTCCTGGCTTCGCAGGCCGCAGACCAGCCGATCCCTCAGTCTCTCCTCCAAGTCTTTGAATTTGCAGGGCCTAGCTGCTTGTCGCAAGGCTGCAACAAACTCTGCTGCAGACTCACCAGGCCTCTGGTCCCTCTGCTCGAACGTGTGTCACCAGGCAATCACTGAGAGCTTGGGTTCAAAATGCTCTCGAAGCATCCTCTTCAATTCTGTGTAGGTGATTGATTCCAGTGGTGCTGGGGCGACCAGAGTCTCCACAATCTCGAAGGTCTCTTACCCACACACACACAGCAGCGTGGCAGCTTTGAGATCATTTTCACGAATTTGATTCACCCGGAGGTAGTTCTCCACCTGGGCCACGTATGAGCTCCAGCGTTCTGGGTGAGCTTGTCAAACTCTAAAAGCCGGCCTATCTTTGCCATCGTTTCAGCCCAGGAACTTCATCCACACCTCTTGCTGCAAGGATTGAGAAGGGGCCCCCTTTTCTGAGCTCACCTCCAGCGTCTAAGTGCTGTCAGGCTAAGTCAATCTCCAGGAGCCACACTTCTCCGAGCTGCAAGCCCCCCTGTGGTGAGTCAGCTTAGTTTCTTAATCTGTTTGCCTTGTAGGCATCCCACCTTCGTAGCCAATGTTCTGTTTCAGGAAAAGAGGCATTGAGACTTTGAAGCAACGAGTTCCAACAGTTCTCCTTTATTGCAAACACCAACAGAACAGGTTTTAAAATGGTGCAGTCCCCTTTTATAGCCCCCCAGCACAATACCTTGCTGGCCAATCATTGCAAAGGCTGGAAGTAGCCTTTCTTGTCCTGGGCATCCACATGGTCTGCCCGGGCCAATTGCTGCAGCCTGTGCCTGCCGGCCCAGGACATAACATACCTTTAAAAAAGTACCTTGAGAAATAAAGTACTGTATCACGCTGGATGCATCCATTAATTAATCTTTGCCTTTTCTCTGAATTTGCAGTGACTGAACAAAAAGGGGACAGGGCGCCAGACAAAATTAATTGAGCTATCTGATTTTGCAAGGAAGTTGCCTGCTTGTTCTAAGAAAATTATTTGTACAAATCAAACTTGCAACAAAAAGTTGCAGTATGCAATATTTTTGTTCACCCCTCTGGTCAGCCAACCATGCCTTCCTCCAGGACACTCCATTTACCCTCTAGTTTTCTATCTTTCTCTCAGCCAGAATGTTCAATCCTCATTGGTATCATGAATCAATCTGATTTAGATGAATTGGAGGAGGAAGCTATTCAAGAAGTGTCACCGTTTGAAAGAACAGCTGAAGATTACCCGAAGCTTCGAAGTCTAGCTGGAAGAGAGCTGAATTGGTGGAGGATGTCCAAAAGTGTCAGTTTCTAATCTAAAAAACAGCTGAAGAGAATGAAATTTAGATTTTGGATTTTGAACAGCTAAAAGAATCTGGAATTCCTCTGAGTCCATGAAAGTGAGGGTGTATCTATGTTGGCAATCAAAGAAGAATCCAACTAGAAGTCAAGTTAGGGAAGAAATGAATTAGTGACAGATTGCTAAAATTACTCACATTGATAAGGAGAATCCACCAAATCAGAAGAGGGGTCATGACAAGTTATACAGAGAGGGCCTCCTCAGGGTGCCGTCGGCCAGACAATGTCGACTGGCGACCCCCAGGGGGAGAGCCTTCTCTGTGGGAGCTCCAACGTTCTGGAACGAGCTCCCCCCCGAACTCCGTACGATGACGGACTTACGCACCTTCCGTCGGGAACTGAAAACTTTCCTTTTTCAACAGGCTGGCCTGGCATAGAAGCTCCGGCTCCAACCGGGTGAAAATGTTTTAGGGGGATTGTCTAATTTTTAGGATTTTTGTAATTTTTAGGATTTTAGGATTTGTATATATTGGGTTTTATAGATTTTATGGCCTAATTTGTTTAATTTATTTTTAAATATTTTAATTTTGTACATTTATATGTTTTTTAAATTTTAAGGCTGTAAACCGCCCCGAGTCCTTCGGGAGAGGGGCGGTATAGAAATTTAATAAATAATAAATAAAATAATAATAATAATCATGTGAATCAATTTGATAGAGCCCCCCTCCCCAATCATTATTCTCACTGCCATCCTGTCATCTACTTTTCTTGCTGGAGTCTTGGAGTGGTTTATTTTTCTTGATTTTGTTTTGGTTCCTGCTGAAATTTCCTAGATTTTGACCTCTAGCTGTTGATTTCTCTTTGTGCTCCTAGTGTTCTTTTGCTTGCAAATTTTGGCAGTTTCAGATAAGATCATTGGACTGTTTGGGGCTCCCCTTTTAGATTTTTAATAATATTTTCTACATCATTGTAGACCTTGGTGACAGCTCTGGCAGCCGAAGCCATTTTGAACTTAGAAAAGTGAGTTCACATTTAGATCACAGTTTCATCATTCCTTTGCCTTTTTTTTTTGAACATCCAGAGGTAGAGATTAATACAAATTAATGAAGATTCTGCACTCAGCTGTTTGATTCGTTTATCAAAGACATCTCAGTTTCAGAAGGTTGAGTTCATTCACGTTTTGAATGTTGCTGCAGCCTCTCATATAGATGCCTGATTTTTTTAGTTGGAATTTATGTTAATTTAACTCTATCTCTGACCAGAATTAACAATCTCATCTTGTTTCCTTTAGAATTGATTAAATGCACCTATCAAAGGTGATGAGAAACTGACCTGTTTATATTCCATTTAAGTAAAGGTGCTAAGGGAAAGTTATTTTGTATATTGTTTTCTATTAAATATTTTTAATTTTAGAATATGTACTTTTGCATTTTTGCTTTAAGGTTTGCCTGGAGGCATGGGTTTAAATCACACTAGTTCATTGCAGATTATTTTACTAAGTAAAATTTAAATATTTTACCATCAGTATTATAATTTTTAATATAATTTAAAAAAATATAGCACAAGTTTTTATTGAACTATTGTCATAATTATGTTTCTCTACAGATGTACACGTATGCATATAAAGATCATTAGTTACACAGAAATGCATTCGAGAATTAAATTTTTATATAAAATAAATCCTTGGGGGATTTAGAAAAAAACAAATGTAATCTGACATGTTTCATCTAAATGGTGGTTACCTAAAAGCTTGTAAATTTGGACAATACAGATTATTATTTCCTTTTGTTTAAGTAAGTATGAAGATGGTACCATATTTTGGTACCAGATTTGGATTACTTTTTATCCTTGATAGCTATAAAATAAAGTCTTTTAAGTTGGTAAAAAAACAACAACAATGGTCTATGTAGCACAATTTCTATACTCAACCTAGCTTGCAACATAAAATCAATGGATATAATTGCAGCATTGTTTTACTCACCTCCTTCTACCCCCCAACTCCCTACTGGTAATGTTGCTGTTTTTATTAGCAAATGTCCCATATGGTTGTAATGTCCACTTGTTTTGGGCACTCAGATCACCTGGTTCTTCTGGTAATCAACATTCATGCAATGTGGGTTACAATATTTATCTCTCAGCCAGTTTGTTTCAGAGCCTGATTAGAGCTGAGAAGGAGGGAATAGTACAAGTTCATCCAGCTGGCTTCTGTGCCCAAGACAGGATTAGAATCCTGGTCGCCCTGCTCTTAGCTAGACACCCTAACCCAGGGGTAGGCAACCTTGGCTCTTTTATGACTCATGGACTTCAACTCCCAGAATTCCTGAGCCAGCATGGCTCAGCTTGGAAACCTCTCCCTTTCCCCTCAGCATGACTGGTTCAGGAATTCTGGGAGTTGAAGTCCACGAGTCATAAAAGAGCCAAGGTTGCCTACCCCTGTCCTTACCACTACCCCATGCTGACTTTCTAATCCCCAATCTGCAATAAGAATCTGACATTGTTCAATATTATTGCATTGTTCATGGAAGCATTCAGAGCTTCAATCTTCTGTTACAGAAGAGGTCAGGTATGCAGAGTTCCTGACCATATGTGTCCTGTGTCTCAGATTTGGTTTGACACGACCCAGAGACTTCTGTTAGGTTCTGCCCAAGCTTTCTGTTTAGGTCTCATTTTCTTCTGTACAACTAGGCTAGTAGGAATTGCTGGAACTACAGCTAGGAGCAAAACGAGGTTTGGATGTATTTCTTTGAGATCTTCCTTGAATAATTATATTAAGGGAAATTGACTATGCAGGTCTGCTGATGAGTTTTAAGGAGAATACCGAGAGATTAAGTTAGGAACTGCATATCTAATTAAGAGCCACTATTAATTAAACTCACAAAGGTTAACCCTGAAACTGATCAAATCTAGAGCCTGGAGGATAAACAATGTAATCATGAAATGTTGCCTGCTATGTTTAGATCATCCAAATGTTCATAATAGCAGCAGAATGACAGGGATAATCTTAATTGGTATGTAAAAGTAATCCACCATTGATTGTGCTGGGAGTAAATTTGTGCAATTCACTACCAGAAACTTTGCAACAGCAAAAACATAAGCACTAAACAGAACATGTTAGCAATTTTCTTGCTCTGATAAAAAAAAAAATCTACAAAATCATGTCTGGAAAAGAATATCCTTCTGAAAGTTTTATGCAAACAATAATAATAACAACCAAAAAGATGTTAAATGTTAAAGCCAGGAAATGTACATGGTCAAACATATATAATATAAAAAGCTTCACTAGGCTGGGTAATATGAATGTCTAAAAATTGTTGTCACATTAACAGGTACAGTAGAGGACATTACTTCCAAAGCACCATCACTAAAATGATGACTAAAAGCAGGGCCTTTTTTTTTCTCACAGAACGCCCAGAACGGAGTTCCGGCACCTTTTTTGGATGGAGCCTTGTCGGGTAAGGCAAGGCAGGTTGTATGACGTGTGTGAGTTCCGGCACCTTTTTTTTTTTTTTTTTAAGAAAAAAAGCACTGATTAAAAGTATTCATTGGAAACAATAGGAACTATCTGAAAGTCCACAATGCTACCTTGAAGTAGATTTGGGCCTTTTTTTTTTTTTTAAGAAAAAAAGCACTGATTAAAAGTATTCATTGGAAACAATAGGAACTATCTGAAAGTCCACAATGCTACCTTGAAGTAGATATGGGCCTGACCTCTCTTTTTAGCCTAGGAACGTGACCCCTTTAGAGGCCTAATGATAGGCTTAATGATGGAATCATGGCTTCTAGAATGCCAGGGAACAAAAGGACTATCATTCTAGGGCAGGGGTCTTCAAACTTGGCCCTTTTATGACTTGTGGACTTCAACTCCTATAATTCCTCAGCCAGGCATGCTGGCTGAGGAATTCTGGGAGTTGAAGTCCACGAGTCATAAAAGGGCCAAGCTTGAAGGCCCCTGCTCTAGAGTTTATTTCATTGGAAATAAAATGAGAAGGTTTACTTCTGTGAAGGTGATCTTTCTACTATGTTTTGATGATCCATCTGCTTCTAAAACATTCTTTTCTTTTTAAAATAAAGACTATTAAGAAAAAAAAAAGAAGAAAAAAAGACTATTAAGGATATTGAAAAGGGAAAACTGGCAAAAGTCAATGGGGGAAACTGCCGAGATCCTTCAGAGATGGTGTAAATTTGAAATGATGAGCCAAGGTAGTGAAGGGGTAGGAAAGAACTAAAAGAACAGGCTCTTGAGGCTGAATGACAAGTTGAGGAACTGAAATTATGATCCTTGGAAGTGGAGTGACAGGTTCACGGCAACAGAAGACTGGAATTTCAACCCCTCCATTCTTCCCGTTGCTGTGTGTATATTCAGAAAAAAAAATGTTCCTGGGATAGCACAAGTTTACATTAAATATATTCAGGAGCTTTTTTGAATGGTGGGAAGTCAGTGTTTTTTTTCCAATACTGAGTTCATGAATAGTGCATATACTGGGGAGGGCCTATTATATTATTTTTCTTCCACCTTAATGAACTCCTCTCATGTCCACCTCTGATCAGTGAAGTATGACACAAGGTGATTGAATGGCAATCTCCCAGGAAATGAAGTTTGTTCACACAGTCCACGTAAGCTAGCTCCACTGCTGCCCTCTTCTGATTTATGGCTCCAGGAATTCCTTCCTTTTTGTAACAATAATCCTTTTAAAACCCCTTTCTCTCTCTCCCTTGCTCTCGTGGATTTGCTACAGAATAAAACACACAAACTTCACATCTCCAGGAAAAAGAGAGCCAGGCACAGTAACCATCTGAAGTACGGACTGTGATCAATACAATACAGCCAACTTTACAAGACATCAGTAATGATAGAATCAAGTATGGAGGAATTGGTTCAAATCATCCTGGTTCTCAAGTCAGAGTGTTCTAGGGCAGGGCTTTTCAGCCTTTTCACCTATTGTACCACTTTTAGGATATGGCATTATCCGAGTACCACCAGTCGCCTAGCAAGGTGTCAAAAACTTGATGACCCTCCCAAAAGGAAAAAAAGTGATAAAGTACAGGTAGTCCTCGACTTACAACAGTTCGCTTAGTGACTGTTCGAAGTTACAATGGCACTGAAAAAAGTTCCCCCCAAGCCACAGCCAAACAAGACACCTGCCTGCCTGCCCGGTGGCGCTCTTCCTCCTGTCCGAGGTTTTCATTGTTGTGAGCATTTCTGTTGAGGATTGGCAGCAGGGGTGTTTGGTTTTTATTCCCCCCATCTGCTAGGTGGTTGCAGCAGGTTTTGGTCACTTCACATGACCCTGGGACACTGTGACCGTCATAAATATGAATCAGTTGCCAAGCATCTGAATTTAAATCACAAGACCCTGCAGATGCTGATCCTGTCACTTCTGCTGAGCCCTGACAATCCCGAAGAAGCACTGATCTGCTGGAAACCGGTACTGATCCTGGCGCTTCCGCTGAGTCCTGACAGCCCTGCAGCTCCAGCCATCTCTCGCTCAGGCTTGTGCAGTGCTGCCACTGGTTCAGCTCATTCCCCTCCCTTGCTACCACTTTTCTAGGATGGTCGTGTACCACCTGCCAGGTGCCAATGTACCACAGATGGTACCCGTACCACTGGTTGAAAAGCCCTGTTCTAGGGCACAAGTTTCAGTTTAAAAAGAATCCCACATGGTTCCACAATGTCAGCTGGGTTGGGAAGGGCTGTGCTAAAAATGGAGCAGAATTTTCCAAAGGGTTTCTTCACGAAGAAAAAGAAATCATAAGCAGCTCAAAATTAGCAGCCCAAATTGGAACCGTATTCTGAAATCAGACATCTGTTTATAAGCAATCTCTGGTTTATATTGCTGTACACATTTTCTCGTGGGGCTAGGAATCCACGCTGCGAAGGAGGAGCTGAAATCAAGGGAGGAATAGATTCTCCGCAGCAAGGACAACTCAAACTGGAATTGCGCCAGAACCAGAAAGATTCCTCTTGTTCAGTTAAATTCTCTGTCTTTATATGTCTTTCTGCCTCAGAGTCCCAAGAATAGTCTGAGAATGTGGTACTGTATAGAATTTATTGAACTCACCACTTGGCAACATGAATCCGCACCTTCCTTTGAGGAAATAAACTTGTGTGTGTATGTATATGCGTGCTCTCCAGTCACCCTTGGAGACTGCTTAGAATAATCCCTGCAATTTCATTGGTGAGATTTCAGAAGTGATTTGCCCTTGCCAGAGTGTTCATACTCTGCTTCTTCCTAGAGCTGAGAGAGAGTGACTAGCTCAAGGACACCCAGTCTTTACCTGCACCATTGCACCAAACTGGCTAGTTACACACAGTTGTGCACGCGTGTGCGTGCAAACACACAAACACAGAGAATATAATATATAAATATATAAAGTGTTTGCAGTGGTGTTGGCATCTCATCTTGATCATAATTTTTATGCACCATTGTATGTATGTATGTATGTATGTATGTATGTATGCACACACGCACGCACACACACACACACACACACGGGGGGGGAGAGAGAAACTGAGTATCTAATGAAGAGCTGCTATACTACTTGAAACATGTTGGCTCCAGAAACTGAATACTAGATTGTTACTCAAGATTAATTGTACTATTCAGTAGCATCTTGTGTAGTTTACCTTTTTTTTTCTCCCCTGGCTGGAGAAAGCACTGGCTCTGATCCTAATTGGCCTTCTTCATTTAGAAGAAATATACACTGGAAATTTCAGCAATGGATCTCCTGCAGAATGTGTTGTTTAGTTTAATTGTTGCCGTGGTTTCTCCCCCTCCCTCCCCTAGAATATTATATTTTGCTGAAAGTGACTCCCAGTTATGTATTGCGCTCATTTGCTCTGCAGCCAGGAGGGATTCCTTATTAAGACAGTGAACATCCTGAGTTCTCCATTTCCCCAAACACTGCAAATTTTCCGGCACTCATCCACACTAGCATGGCGTGGACAAAGCTATGTTTGCTTGAAAAAGCTTCTTTCTTGTTATGCTGGCGGTCCAGGGACTCAGACCGGCTCATAATGATTAGCATTTTCAGTTCCTACAAACTCTTTAAGTAAGTGGCAATCAGCTCCAGAACAGATTCAGAAGAGTAGGAACTTATTCATCTGATGAAATGAGTTAAGAGAAGCAGGCCATAGAACACTTGTCTTGTTCCTTCAAACACCCACCCTCCTCAAGGCTGCATTTTGCTGACAAACGTCCATTCAAAGACTTTGGTTTAGGATGTTGTTGTTTTTTTTGCGTTAACTCTTGTCTCTATGCTGCTTTTTCCAGAAGCCACTTACTGCTGAATCTCTGGCAGTTCATGGTTTGCTTTGTCAGCCTCCCAATCAGGGGTGTTCATGAGGTAAAGGAGAAGAAATATATCAAAATGATGGCCATGATGATGGTATTGAAGCTGTGCCTGGTTTTTTTTGCGTGTGTGTCTCTCAGAGCTTCAGTTGCACTGCTGTGGGAACCATCTTGACTTTTTTGACTACATCCTGCTTGCCCCATTGTTCCTAGTTAGCATCTCTTCTTCAGTGGCTGCCTCCATCTATGCTTCACCAGGAGTCTATGCCATAGTCTGGGCCAGCACTGCAGAAGATTTCACAGCAGCCTGTAGCAAACCTCAGATATTAATCTGGGCATGTCCACACAAAACTAATCTTTTATCCTTGGTACAATGCCTTGGTAAGGCCACACTTGGAATACAGCATCCAGTTTTGGTCACCACGATGTAAAAAAGATGTTGAGACTCTAGAAAGAGTACAGAGAAGAGCAACAAAGATGATCAGGGGACTGGAGGCTAAAGCATATAAGGAACGGCTGCTGGAATTGGGTATGTCTAGTTTAATGAAGAGAAGGGCAAGGAGGGACATGGTAGCAGTGTTCCAATATCTCAGGGGCTGCCACAAAGAAGAGGGAGTCAAGCTATTCTCCAAAGTGCCTGAAGGCAGGACAAGAAGCAACGGATGGAAACTAATCAAGGAGAGAAGCAACCTAGAACTAAGGAGAAACTTCCTGACAGTTAGTTGGTTCTGAGGAGCAGATTCATGCATGGTAACCAGTTGTGATCTGGCCATGATGCAATCCTCTTTTCCATTTGATTAATAGGAAAAAAGACACCAATTTAAAGACACATACCTGTGAATATACAGTATTTTTTTAGTATTTACATAAAGGCTCCAACATGGCAAATGCTGCAGAAAAGAAATATTAAAATGTATCTTCAGGAGCCTAACAATGAAGAAAATGGATCCTTTGTGACAAAGTGAATCCAGTGGAAATCCAAAAGAAACACAACTGAAATTAGTCCGGCAGCAGCTCCATCATGTGAACAAATGAAATGCAGATCAAGAATCATTTTAAATTTGGGGATTTGGGTAGTATTGGAATCACTTTATTGTGGCCAGAAGTGTCCCAGGGTATAATAAAAAATATCAAGATGGCAGCCACAATGGTACAATAGGAGTTTTGGCTGCTTTTATGTACATCACACACGCAGTGCACCGAAAAATGCATTGGCCACCATCTTGATTTTTTTTAATCATATGGTGCAGACATCCTTGGTTGTGGCTCTATTAGAAAGACAATAGACATGAAAAGCTGGATTAGCCTACGACAGAGGAGGCAGCATTAAAGCTCACAGGGTCAAAGTACAAAAAATGATTGACTAGATCAGGGCTTTTCAACCTTTTCACCCATTGTACCACTTTTAGGATATGGCAACATCCGAGTACCACCAGTCGCCTAGCAAGGTGTCAAAAACTTGATGACCAAAAAAAAAAAAAAGGAAAAAAGTGATAAAGTACAGGTAGTCCTTGACTTACAACAGTTCGCTTAATGACTGTTCGAAGTTACAATGGCACTGAAAAAGTGTCCCCCAAGCTACAGCTGAGCAAGACATCTCTCTGCCCACCCGGGGGCGCTCTTCCTCCTGTCCGAGGTTTTCATTGTTGTGAACATTTCTGTTTGGGATTGGCAGCGAAGGTGGGGTGGGGAGTGTTTGGTTTTTATTCCCCCATCTGCTGGGTGGTTGCAGCAGGTTTTGGTCACTTCACATGACCCTGGGATACTGTGACCGTCATAAATATGAATCAGTTGCCAAGCATCTGAATGTAAATCACAAGACCCTGGAGATGCTGCAACATTCCAGCTGATCGGCGCTTCTGGGCTCAGCAGAAGTGCAGGATCAGCACTGAGCTCCAGCTGGAAAGTGGCACTGATCCTGGCGCTTCTGCTGAGTCCTGACAACCCTGCAGCTCCAGCCATCTCTCGCTCAGGTTTGTGCGGTGCTGCCACTGGTTCAGCTCATTCCCCTCCCTGCTACTTTTCTAGGATTGTCGTGTACCACCTGCCAGGTGCCAATGTACCACAGGTGGTACCCGTACCACTGGTTGAAAAGCCCTGGACTAGATAGTCTACATTGAGCGAGGTAATGCAGAGGATTTACAACTGGATCAGGCAGCACAAATCTAGAGAAGAAAGAGCAGAGCAGAACCAGCAGGAGTCATTCTCAAACTGAGAATGATAGCTTGCCATTTGCAGAACGGAGCTGAATCAACGCTGAGAGGAGCTAAAGTTGAAGAAATAAATATGGTTGGTTGATGGGAACTAGTGTGATACCTGAAGCAGACTAACCATGCCTTTCCAATTTGGAAAACAAACAGTAGGGCTTACTAGTAGGAGGGTCACAACAGGGTATTTTAGAGAGAGGAATCTCAAAAACAATTTTCTCCTTAAGTACAGTGGCCAGATTTTTCCAACTCCTAAGAAAATTAAGGAAGGACTGACAAAAGTCATATGGTGGTGCTACCGTTAGTCTGGCCCAACAATCTGGGTAATTTTGAGAGGTATTCTGGGCAAGCCAGACTGTTAAGGAAAAGAAGTGAAGGGAGACTGAAACAGAACCGAAAGGGGTCAGGCTGCACATTTGAGACCAAGATAGGAATGGACTCATGGCTGTGCTCAGTTTGTGGTCAATTGAAGACCTGGGAGGAGAAACAGAACTACGGTACATAGGGGGACTGACACTTTATGTTGAGGATGGATGAGAGAATAAAAGAAATGGGTGCCAAGGAGCAAAAAAACAAAACAAAACTAGCACACAAAGAGCATAAAGCACTGGATGGGAAGGCATCTGCTGGCAACTTAGGCACTGACTCTTTCCACAGATTAGCATTTCTAGTCCCTGAGTAAATATTTTGCCAGCTTCAAGAGGTTTCATGTTACCCACTGTTCTCACAATTATTTGCATTTTAACTCTCCCCCAAATTGCAGCCAGCATTTGTTCTCTGAGCCACTTTTATTGTAGGACTCCGAAAAAAGGGGAAATGGATAGATTTTCAAGTAGGGCAGCCAACCTGAGCTTTCTACTTCAGATTTACCAATCTCTGGATTTACTGCCCACCCTGAGAGCTCCCAGTGATCTGTGCACTCTCATGAGCTTTCCTTCAAACACACACACACACACACACACACACACACACACACACACACACACACACACACAGAGACAGAGGCACAACACATTTGTTTTTCTCTCTCTTCCTTCCATGCAATGCAATGCATTTGCCTGCACGAACTTGTGCATATTTCTGTAGTGGTTTATTACTAAACATTTCTTTTGGCAGAGATGGGCGAAAAGGAATATTGATATTTGAAACTGTTATCAAATGCAAAGAACCCACCATTTGCACAAGACTTCTGCTCACTCTTTCTTTAGTCTGATGACATGGAGCAAGCCCCCTGAAGTCTGTTACCCCAGCTGATCCAGATCATAGTGTAGTAGTTTAGAAAGAAACATGAGACACTCCCCCCCACACCTACCTTTTTCCCCAGGAAAAGAAAAAAAGAAAAGGACCATTTGCAAAGGCTAGGAGGAAAAAAAAAACCCTCTGCCTCCCAGCCAAACAGGATAGTCCCAGGCAACCAGATAAGAGCATTCCACAAATGGATGCATTGTATTCATTGATGGAAAACAAAAACCACAAGAATGTAAGAAGGCAAGCTGAATTGACAGGATTAAACCAGATAAACACAAAACCCCACCAGATTTACCTTCTCCTCTGTTCCCCCAGGTTAGACTTGACTCCATCCACCACCCAGAAAATGGAATAAGGGCAATCAGAATACCAAAAAAAAAAAGTATTATTAAGCTAATCAAATACTCTATACTCTACCAGGCATCTCAAACACAAAAGTCCAGGAGGGTATTACAACCATTTTATTCACCCTACCCAGTTGCCAGCTGACCCAGAACCCAATGCTGTTGTCATTGCAGTTTTCTGGCGTCTGAAAATAAAACTTCCTTTCTGGCAGCTCACTTCTCAGATTCTCATTTCATTGATCAGTGCCAATCGCATCATCCTGGCTGGACGGAATGAAACGGAATTTTTTTCTTTTGACAATTTGGTGACCATGAAGGGACTCCCAGCTAACCCAGCCAATGGACCGAGCCCAGACGAGTCACCACCCTGCCAGCAACAGATCTGTTTTGTCTGTGGGTGAACTTCCTGGACCCTGTTGTGGTGGCATAGGATAGTAAAGTGAGTTTTTGAGTCTTGTGCTTGGCAACTGCTTGAAAAGGAGCTGAGTACCACTAAATTTAAAATTCTGGAAACCCTAGGGGAGTGAGAAGACGTGTGTATGAGGAAGCGAGAGCCCCCTCCAGGTTGCAGCTGGATCCTGCATCCTCTGTGCCATTCCTAGTCGCACCTATACCTGTTGTTAGTCCCACAGGTAAAAGAATGGTCTTATGCTCTCCGGGACTGGGTAGGCTTTATCTTGCAAGTGGTAAAGTGCTACTTCCCCCACCTTCCCTTCTTCCAACCATTTGCAAATCCCTTGGAACAACTTCAAAGATGAAAACCAACGTGAGACAGCTGTTGAACATAATAGAGTACCTGCAAAGGCACAACCAGATACCCGCCGCTCTTATGTTTGTGGATGCAGAAAAAGCCTTCGACAGACTGAATTGGCCATTCCTGACGAACTTGGTCCGGAAGATGAAAATGGGAGTACAGTTTCTCAACTCCATAATGGCAATTTACCAGAAACAAACAGGCCAGATCATTGTCAACGGAGACTTAACGGACTCATTTAATATAGAGAGAGGCACGAGACAGGGCTGCCCGCTATCACCCCTTCTATTTATTCTAACGCTGGAAACTCTACTAAACAAGATAAGAGCAGCAGAAGACATACAGGGCATACGGATCAGACAACAAGACTACAGACTATGTGCCTTTGCAGATGACTTGCTGGTGACAATGTCGCAACCAGTACAGTCAGCAAAGAGATTGATGGAAATAATGGAAGACTATGGTAGGGTGTCAGGCTTCAAATTAAATATATTAAAAACAAAGATGCTAGTCAAAAACCTAGACAACAAAGCAAGACAGGACTTGGATTAGGGACCACACAGGTCAAAAAATGTAGCAGGTGTATAGTAGAGGCTTGAAATGAGGAGTGAAGAATGTATCCCTATTGTTGTATGTTATGTTCTACGATGATCGCTTCTCAAGATTTTGTGTACAATGCTGATTGTTTTAATAAAGGAATTTTTTATTAAAAAAATAAAAGAAAAAAGAATCACCCTGCTTATTTCTCTGGCTACCTGGGGATCTGCTGCCAGCTGTACCAGGGTTAGCAGAATTAAGAGAACCTGCAGAGATAAATGATCCTGGAAAATAGTGGCCTGGGACCAGAGCAGCCTTAGGTGGCTAGTAGGAGTAGGACAGATGATATGAATGGCAAGATTTTTGTTAGCAAAACGTAGAAAATACCACTTTCAAACTAGCATAGGAAAAGATGAATACAATCCGCTTTTGAGGTAGGGTGAATGGATGACAAGGATACCCCTTCATATTTTTCTGCATTGGTGAATGAGACATATTTCTGCCATGATTACTGGGCTGTGCAGAAAAGCTTCATTATTATGTGCCGGTTGGAGTCATGGACCACAGCAGAGGCACAGTTGAATCATAGCATGGTAGAGCTAATTGGAACTTTAAGGTCTATCAAATATTATAAAAATGAGGAATTTAGCAAGCTAAGGGCTGTATATTTTCTGTAGAAAGTATAGAAGATGACTAAGAGAGGGAAGATCCATTAGCAAGGCAATGGATCCTATGGCTTAAATCCATAGGAAGATAGAGATTTCTACAGACACCAGAGATAGAGTCCTCCCTAATTCACATAAAGATAAAAGAGGGAGGAGTGGAAGCACATTCAGGCTTTCAAAAGTGTTACTACAGCTGTTCTAATCGGAGTAGCTTAGGCTTACATGACATCTCTTGATCTGGACTATTTTATAGGGCTGACATTTTCTAAATGCAGAAATAGAATACGAAAGATAGGCATAGGTGATTGAAACAATTAGGCGTTCCATCAAATGTCTGTAGTGATGACAGAAGCTCCATCCCTTATCTATTTGCATCATAATATCATAATGCACGTGTTCGCTCTTGCTTACTTCTCCCCCCCCCAAATAATGCTGCAGACATAAGAATTCCATGAGGATTAGAACTTAGATTAAGTGTTGCACTTCCTCTTGAGCAGTGGTGGGATTCAAATATCTGAACAATTGATTCTCTGTGTGGATGCCAGTTCCAGAAGTCCATTTTGGGCTTGGCCAACAAAAAATTAGCTACTGGTTCTGCCGAAGTGGTGCAAACTGGCTGAATCCCACCACTGCTCTTGAGAGAATCTGAGTTTATGTTAGCTGCCACCTTAGGCTCACTTGTGCCTTGCTATTATGTGGTGACAGACTGCCATGAACTGTGGGGAGGGGGAATGAAAGGGAGGGGAATGCTTGGGGGTAACCAAAGGTTGAAGCCTTCCCAAGCCACCCAACTGCAAGAAGAGAGAGCTGCATACCAACCTGGGCTTAGACTGGCCATTATAGAAACATCTTACAAGAACTTGATCGGTGGGCAATGAGAGGCAGACAAGGGGGGGCGGAAGTAGAAATGATTTCAGTGCTCAAATCTCAGTTCTGGCTTTGCATTACAGTAAATCACTTGATCTCTATTAAACTATTCCTTTCTCAACAAACGGAGTTAAGGATCATTCTTATTTAGAGGTTAAAACTGAGATAGGCCTGAGATTATGCCAGAATTGCATTCTTTAACCCACCCAGAGGATTAAGCTATTGTGGGGATTTTGCAACTTTTAGAATCATGGCTAGTTCCCGAGAAGGCCAAGAAGAGCTGGAAGCCAGGAAAGGTTTTGCAACAGGACCAGAGACAAGCTATCAGACCCCTGACCTGGGAGAGGAGCTGACCCTGAGGACATAGATAAACCTTCAAGTGGCTTCAATGACTCTCTAAAAGAATGCAAATGACAGGACAGAAGTGAAACATTTTCAAAGAAAAAGCACTCCTGAAAAAGCGCCTTTGGGACGGTTTAGAGTACATCCCTACTCCCTAAACCAGTGGTTCTCAACCTTTTTCAGGTTGAGACCCCACTTGCACCACCCATGCGCGCTGCGACCCCGACCCGGGCGCGCGTGTGCGCGCGCGTGCGACGGGCCGGTCCGCGCACGCGCGGTGCACGCGCGGCAAAAAAACAACAACAAAAAAACAAAACAAAAAAACCAAAAAACAAAATGGCGGACCGCGATGACGGCCCTAACCGCGCATGCGCGGTGCGCGCGACAAAAAAAACAAAAAAACAAAACAAAAAACCCCCACAAAATGGCGGACCGTGACGGGCCGATCTGCGCATGCGCGGCGCGTGTGATGAAAAAAAAAACAAAACCCAAAAAAACCCCAAAATGGCGGACCACGGTGTCCGGCGACCCCCGCGAAACGGTCGTTCGACCCCAAATGGGGTCACGACCCATAGGTTGAGAACCGCTGCCCTAAACTAAATGAGCAGTTTGCTCTAGCTCTCTGTGGATTCAGAGCAGGACTTCCATGATTATAGCTAGAGAAGGTAAGACAGAGAAAAAGAGAAAGAAGAAAATCATCTGTTTGACACTCATGAATAGGAAAGAGTCAATGAAGTGGGCACAGTAGGACCCATTAGAGGAAAGTGACTGTTTAAAGTGAGATTTTTGGGTTTTAAGGAAAGCTAAAGCTGACTGTGGTTAAATGTGTATCTTTAAAAGTGGATTTTAATTCATTCAGAACAATGATTCCACAGCAGGGGAAATTAATGGAAAAGGAACCCCCATGGATATGAAGTTCTTAAAAAGCATGATCACAAATAATTCCAATGAGGAGAAAGGAGGAGAATGAAAGAGAAAAGGGAAAAAGGAAGTTAGTGACAGAAACTAATTAGGCTGCATAAAAAGTTTTGTGAAGATCTAAAGATAAAAAGTCCACATACAAGGACAAGGGTTTGTTTTTAAAGCATCAGTGCATAATCTGAATCTGCAAGAATGGGGTCAGGAATATTAAGATTTAGAATGAACTGAGGTTTCGGTGAACACCAAAAATTAAAATAAGATTTATTTGGGTATGTGTGGAACATATTTTTTTAAACTGTGGACGCTAACATCTTGACAATGCTCAGGGGAATTTAAATTAAAATAGGAACCACTGATCTGCCCTTTATCAAATGTGGTATAAAAACATTTTAATTGTGCCCACTATGGTTTTCAAAAGTAAGTCTGAATTCCCATAAATAAATGTAAGTTAAAATGTATGCCAGCTGACAAAGCTGAAACTCAGAAGTGTTAAAACATTTCTCCTTATAGAATTTAAATGAAAATAATCTAGGATTTGTCCATCTCATAAACATTTTCTTAGTAATTAATCACTGTGATAAAACACTTTAAAGGTATTAACATAAGAATCCTTTTATATCAATTCTGAAAAATATTTATTTTTACAACATGAGGATTTTAACTAGCTATTTTTTGTGAAAATAAATCTTAAATAAACAATATGAAACATCAGAGATATAGTATAAGCCTATAATTAATAAATTTTCATAGAAAATTTAAAACCAACAGAGAATATATGATTTGCTCCAGTTAATTGAATAATTTGATAATTTCCCAATCTTTGGTATTTGGCAATAAATTTTAGTACAGACAATCCACAAGAATCAAGTATATCATTAGCATATAGTAACAGTCACTATAAATTAAATCCATGTTTAACCAAATTTGCTCCATAAATTTCAGTTGCACCTAGTAAAAAATCTTTTCCATATCCCATGAAATCACTGCAACTAATTTCCATTTTTCTTACTGCATAGCTAAAAATCAATCTGTAATTGTGCAGGATGAACAATTCAAGGTGGCATCATCTGTAATCGACATGAGTTGTCAAAATTTTAGCATCAACATTTAATAAAGAAATCTGATGTTTAGTTGCATAGGCAGTAGAGTCTGTTAAAAAGCAGAGAAATATTATTTTTAAAAAGCATTGCATAATACGGGAATAAAAAAGCCTAAAATATGTGGGGGGGTGCTTGAATATTATTATTATTATTATATAAAACAAGTCAAGATGTTATCCAGGGTGGGGCAATGGAAGCTCCACATGGTTTTTATTACATTGCATGGGAGATTCAAATGGCACTACTTTACTTGATTTCAAGAAGACTTTAAAAAACAGATTTTTGGGGTGCGTGTGTATGTCTTTGCTGAGGAGATATGGAAAGAGGGTATTCTTACTGATAGTTGATTTGTCAGAGTGCCAGGCTTCTAGAAATTCCCTGGCATTTTTGGATTTGGCCTGGTCTAGGATTGTCATATTTTCCCAATTGAAACTATGGTTAAATTTGTCTATATGTTGTGAAATTAAAGAATTTTCATCATGTCTTTTGACTGCCAGTTGGTGTTCATGGATGTATTCTTCCAGTCTTCTGCCTGTTTGTCCTATATACCTGTGTTTCCCTGAAAATAAGAACAGATCTTATTTTTTTTTTGCCTCCAAAAGAGGCACCGGGTCTTATTTTCGGGAGATGTCTTTTATACTCACCTCCGGCTTCGACAGCCCCACCCAGTGGGTCCACTTCTTCTAGGGCCGAAGCTGCATTCTGGCCTGGATTTTGCACTCAGGTCTTTCCGGAAGGCCTCTGCAGCTGAGTACCGCGCTATCAATCCATAGCTTGGTTCTTGGCTGTAGTGGCCTTCCAGAAAGGCCTCTGACTGTGAAATGCAGGCCTACCTGCAGAAGATGCCAGAGAAGAAGTAGGCTGGCGAGGAGAGGCCTGGCTGCAAGGTGTGGGTGTGGAGTGTGTGGGGTAGCTTCAACCCCCACCCTAGCTTGATTTTTAGGTGTATGCCTCGCCCCAAAATGAGGGCTTATTTTTGGGATAGGGCAGGGGTAGGCAACCTTGGCTCTTTTATGACTCGTGGACTTCAACTCCCAGAATTCTTGAGCCAACATGACTCAACTTGGAAACCTCTCCCTTTCCCCTCAGCATGGCTGGCTCAGGAATTCTGGGAGTTGAAGTCCACGAGTCATAAAAGAGCCAAGGATGCCTAACCTTGGGATAGGGCTTATATTAGGCCCACCCACAAAAATCAAACTAGGGCTTATTTTTGGGGTAGGCCTTACTTTCGGGGAAACACGGTAGTGGTTGTTGCAGTTCTTACATTGTATGTTGTAGATGACTCCTGTTTTTTCTTCTGGGGTTGCTGGGTCTTTTGGTTTACTTAGGATGTTTTGAAAGGCTTTACTTGGCTTGTATGCTACGCCGATTCCATCTGGTTGTAGTAGTCTATTTGTGGTTTCTGAGATATTTTTGATGTATGGCAGTGTAATTCTTTTTAGTTTTTGTATTGGTGATACTGTATTGGGTTGAGTGGTCAGGAACTTTTTGACGAAGCTGTATGGATATCCATTTTTTTGGGAATGTGTTATATAGATGCTCCATTTCCTTTTTCTGCTGTTCTGGGTTGCTGCAGTGAGTTTGGGCTCGTTTAAATAAAGTCCTTTACACAGCTTCTCTTGTCGGAGGTTGGGTTGTTGCTTTAGTAGTGGAGCACCTGGTTAGTATAGGTGATTTTTTTTTGTAGACTTGCGTTCTAGCTTGCCGTTGTGGTCTCTGCTGATCAGGATGTCTAGGAAAGGTAGTGAGGTGTTGTTTTCTTCTTCTCTAGTAAACTGGATTCCTTTAAAAATGTTGTGGATGGTTCTGTGGGTGTCCTCTAATTAGTCCTTTTTTTTATTAGGGGGAAGGTGTTGTCTACATATCTGATCCATATTTTCAGTCGTATTTGTGGAAATGCTATGGCTTCTAGATCTTGCATGACGACCTCCGCTATAACTCCTGAAAGCACCGATCCCACAGTTGTCCCTTGAATTTGTAGATAAATTTACCCATCAAATTGGAAGTATGTAATTAAGCAGAGGTTTATGAGATCCATAATCCTGGGTGTTTTGATCTTTGTGTATTCAATTCAGTCAGGTGTACTGTAAAGCAGCGCAGTCATGGATTCTTTGGCTAATTCTGGGTCTATAGATGTGAATAGGGCTGTGGACATCCAATGAGACTATGATTCATTGTCTAGTTCTCTTTAAAATTTATTCTCTTCAGAACCTCTAATCTTCTTAGGTTAAAATTCAATAGCTTTGAGTCACATGAAACACAGGTTGGGGAGATGTGCAGTCATATGGCTGTTTGCAGAGCCAGATGTGCTAGATTCAATAAATAGTAGCCTTTCTGCCAGGACCTAAACATTATATACCTGCAAAGAAAAATGTAAAGTAAAATTGCTATGCTATACCAGCATATGCTTGAAAATGTGTACTGTCCCACAGAAAAGGACCTGTTTAATGTGAAATCTCTCTTGGAAAAATCCAAATGAAGAGAAATCTCCCTCTTCTCCAATGTGTACAATGTCTTCTTCTTTGGCCCATTCTAATGTATTGCTTTTCTGAGGATGTGACACGTTGTGATTCCTCTTCATTTGGCATCATGTCTCCACTGATCTGCCTGACTGGGGGTGTCCTAAGCCACCATCAGTATGCTTAGCAAACAGCAGATACATGGAAGGCTGGGAATTCCCAGCTGAAACAAACTTTTGATGTTGTAAATTTCTATCAGCCCAAACTCATTTTCTTTTTGGCTGAACATGTTGGATTTACTGGATATTTGGTCCTAAGATGCTTCCTATTTTAAGTCCCTCTGATGACTTGGTAAAAATGGACCAACTCTAATCTATTTACATGCTGGCTATTTTAAATGAAAGTTATGGAAGAACTATTGGATTGATCTTTGCTTGATGAAATATACAAAACAAATACAATAAGAGAAGAGAATGAAAGTTAAACTTTAGATGAAATGTGTGGCACCTAAATCTAATACATAAAAATTGAATTGAAATGAAATAAAATAAAATAAAATAGATAGTTCTTGGGCATTCTAACATTCCAAAAATAACAGTTTTCCTATTTTGTAACTCAAGTGAAAGGTTGACTTGAAATAGGGGAATGTGTGTGTGAAATTGAGAAAAGAGGGGAGATAAAGAGAGAGATACAGAGAAAGTCAAGAGACAGGAAAGCGTTTTAGAGAAAATAAATGAGATTTCCCTAAAATTAATTGTTTGAAGCAACCATCCTACTCAGCTGTGAATTCTGAAATGATTATTGGATTTGAAGGCACATGAGGAGCCCAGTGGCTTGATACACAATTAATATCTTATTGATAGTGGATTAAGTGAGAGAGGTCAAACCTTTAATCCAGAGAATATATAGTTTATCAATTTCCTGCAGAAATATATGCATGCAGGTTGCTATCAATATTGTCATCAACACTTCTCTTACATTATTACTTTATATAACCAGAGATCTTTTTTTTAGGGAGGAATGAATAAATTGCAAAAGACTTCAAAGGTCATTTAGTCCAACCCCTGGTTGAGATGCTACATCCACACCTACAGCATTAGAGTGCTGCCCAGACAATATTTAAAAATATAAATAAAAGGAGAACTCACCAATTATTATCAGGCTTTTGTGGGGTTTAAAGTACCTAGTTAAAATATACCAATTGCAGATATATTCTTATTTCAATTAATAATTGAACTAAATTAAATACCAATATGAAAATAAAATTAAATCTGTATATATATGTAGGTCTTTGGTTATTCGGGTTTTCTCCCGCGTAAAATTGTCTTAAAGTGTCTTAAACTTAATCTATTGCATGAAAGAGCTATATATTGAGGGAAAAAGAAAGAAAAAAAAACCCCATACTAAATTTCCTAAAAAGAGAGAGAGAAAAAAAAAACTGGAAAAAAGAGGGAAAATCCTTTAAAAGCACCTCCCAAAATGAAATAACAAATCAAAGCAAAACATTGAAAACAAAAAGATAAGAAAGAGAAAAAACCCATATATACATTATATCTGATTCTAAATATTTAGCAAAAAGAAGAAAATATAAAAAGGAAACAGACTCTATCAGTCTGTTTTCTCAGTATGATCATTATAATTTGGTTGTTAAGCACAAGTTAAATCTAAGCCATCCAGAATCATTTCCGAAAGATGAGACCAATAAAAAGAGAACTCCAAGGCAGAAAGTTTCCTTAAAAAACATATTTATTGGCTACATAGTATCAGCATGATCATAAGTGAAACCAAGACTGAAATTCCCTCCCAAAGGTTACAATCTTACAAAGTTGAACTTCCCACCCCAGTAATAGGTCATAAATCACATTTCCCAATAAACTACTTTGGCGGGCTTTTTAACGGAAACTTCAGCCTGCCAAAAACTCAGGCAGCAATGACCTTCGTTCCCACAGGACAATTTATTGTTTTGTCTAAACTAAAAGTACACATCCCCTCTCCCAATTCTGTGGCAACTGAAAATGAGGTAAAAATGGCTTCAGCCAAGTTCGTCTGCAGTGTTGACACAATCTGGTATTGACTCACCTTTGGTACAAAGTTAATTCAAAGCTGGAGAGTTGAGAAATTTTGCAGGATCCAATATGGGTCGGTCACTGGGACCAGAGGTTTAGTTTTCTGAGCTTTTAGACTTGTGCCGACACCCCCTGAGGATCAGCTCCAGCATGAGTCTGAAAGCTTGGAAGATTAAACCTCTGGTCTGGGTGACCAACCTAGTTTGCATCCTGCAACATTGTCCCAGGACACGTTTATTTGCCTTCATTCTTGAGAATTTTTTTAACCCTATGGGGGAAGGGTGAGGAGGGGCAGTGCTTGGTGGGAAAGTGAAAGTTACAACCGGTGAGAGCGCACAGGGTCGGCCTCCTCCGGGTCCCGTCAGCGAAACAATGTCGTCTGGCGGGCCCTAGGGGGAGGGCTTTCTCTGTTGTGGCGCCCGCCCTCTGGAACCAACTACCTCCTGAGGTCCGCGTTTCCCCAACTCTCCTGGCCTTCCGAAAGAATTTAAAAACCTACCTCTGCCGGCAGGCCTGGGGATGATTGTTGATTGTGGTGTGATTGATGAGTATGTATGGGGTTTTATTTTTAATGTCTCTTGTTTGGATTAGTTGAAGTTGTTTTATATATATGTTGTGAGCCGCTCCGAGTCCTCGGAGAGGAGCGGCATACAAATCCGAAAAATAAATACATAAATAAAATAAAATAAAATGAAGGTGCCAAGGTGTCAAGGTCGCCTCGCTATGAGAAGAATGCAGCTATGAGCCAACCTACAATCAGAGTGGTTGTTTCAAAAAGATCTTCTTGGAGATTGATTGGATGATTGCGCTACTGTATTTCACTTGGCTTCTAGTGAACCATACCTTTCCCAACTCAATGGTGTTAAGGATCATTTTTACTTAGAAACTCAAGCTGAGGCTGGTCTGACACTCTGGGACCACAATTATTCTTCAATAGCTATATAAATAATCAATTCATACCCGTCCGAGCCTAATATATCTAAAGTTCTTCACAGAATGAAAGATTCCAGAGTTTTAGAACATAGTTTAATAAAAGTTTAAGAAAAAATGAACAAACAAAGGAAGTAC
Organism: Bothrops alternatus; assembly: GCA_034064705.1. NCBI lineage: Eukaryota > Metazoa > Chordata > Lepidosauria > Squamata > Viperidae > Bothrops > Bothrops alternatus. The sequence continues at coordinate 3,620,397 of JARGCV010000122.1, forward strand.
CAGCGAAGGTCCACCAAGGCCACGTCTGCAAAATTGTGAAGCCCAGTACCTTCCTTTTTTTATGTGCAGAAGATCTGCTCTATTTTTGCTGCCATTCTCGATATTTTGAGTACTGTGTCTTTTTATTCTTGTGCCAGCCATCTTGAGAATGAGGGTTGACAGTGAAGAGCAAGATACATATTTCAGAAAATGAATATCTACAGATCTGGCTGATATACTATTACTGTTTGAAGCAAATTTGTAATGAAACTCAGGACAAACAAGGAAACCTAGTCAGTGGGGAGCTCAGTTACCTGACATGAATCAGGATTATTTGGACATGAAGAAAGTCTCCATAGGCAGTTAAGGAGGCCCCACCATCACCCTGGATTTTCCCTCCTAACTTTCTGATTTTGCCTCCACGTCTCTGAAACAGACCAAGGCTTTGTCTACATCAGTGAATGCCATCATTGACAATGAAGGACAAGTCATTTCTCCATGTACCTGAGACAACCTTATATGGCAATTCATTTATACTATTTGATTTAGCATTTTGAAACTCTCCCAAGAGAGTTAATTCATAATAGGATTCATTGTAATATATATATATATATACATATACATACATACACACACATGCATACACGCTCTATAAAAATAATATACACTGAATTGAGTAGCACCTTATTATTTCATTGATTTAAAATGCTACATCAGGTAGGAAAAAAAATGAAATATTAGAATTTCTCCTGATAATAGTTATTAAATATGTTGAAATATCAAATAAAAACAGAACAACTAAAATGATCAAAGGCCTGGAGACTAAAACATATAAAGAATGTCTGCAGGACTTGAGTTTGGCTAATCTAAAGAAAAGAAGAAACCGGGGTGACATGATAGCAGTATTCCAGTATTTGACGGACTGCGACAAACAAGAGGGCATCAAACTATTCTCCAAAGCACCAGAGGGCAGGACAAGAAACAATGGTTGGAAACTAACCAAAGAGAGAAACAGCCTGAAATTAAGGAGAAACTTCCTAACTGTGAGGACAATTAACCAGTGGAACAGCTTGCCTCCAGAAATCGTGGGCGCTGCATCATTGGAGGTTTTTAAGAAGAGACTGGACAGCCACTTTTCTGAGATGGTATAGGTTCTCCTGCTTGAGCAGGGGGCTGGACTAGAAGACCTCCAAGGTCCCTTCCAGCTATGTTCTGTTCTGTTCCATTCTGTTCTGCTCTGCTGTGTTCTGTTCTATTCTAAAAACAACTTATAAAAAATAAAAAACCTAATTAAAATCAAATGATTGAAGCAGCTCAGAGAGAGAATTCCAGAAGCATGAAGGTGCCACTGAAAAAAGCCCTGGATGTAATGTCAGATCTTGAATCTATGAACATTTTAAGACAAGTAGCATATTTGGAATGTTGAAGCTCTTGACAATGTGGTGATGTACAACATGCAAAAAGATGTAATAAATTCAAACATAGCATACCACAAAAACTTCACGCAAAAAAGAATTATATTGCCATTTTGGAAAACGTTAAATGTTTTAAAACAAACAGCCATTGTAGGACAATCAAGAGAGATGCATGCATGCATACATGTGTGTGTCTGTGCATTTGTGTGCGTTAGTGAATGTGTGTATTAATGTGAGCCCTGAGTGTCTACATGTTTTAAGGCATCCATTTTTCCCCAGCTAAACCTAACTAAAACTCCTAACAAATGTTAGGTATTTCCTGATATGAAATTTTATTTTAGCATGGCTAGTGATTTAATTACTTCAACATCTGTCGGGAGAAAAACTCTTCCAAGCATGGATCTTCTCTGAAATTCCTGACTTTTTTTTTGGGTTGACAACTTTCTCCTTCAGAAAGTGGATGAAGGAATAAGTTGTTCAGCTTTGATCTTTACTAAAGGAGGAAGTGCTGTAGCAGGAATATTGAGGAAAGAAACCATGTAATGATGAAATCCATTGTTTTTATCCAAAAAAACACTGAGTGTAGCCAGGTACATATGTTGGACTTCAAGAAACTATACCTTAATAAACTCAAAGCAATTTTATGTAGGATTCTATGACAGGAGAAGCCAATGAGAAAAGTAGTTGAAGATGAACGAGGCATACATACAGTATGCTATTACATGCTATCTTTTTTTTGAAGTAATCAACATTATGCAAGACGCAGCAAAGAAATAAATATCTTTCAAAGCTCCTGCAGCACAATGGAACTACCAGAAGACTGGAAAAGATAAGGTTTTATATATGTGGTTCCAATTTACAGAAAGGCGAAAAATATTGTAGATCCATGAGAGTATAGGCTAATCAGCTTGACCTCAATACCTGGAAAAATCCCAGTAAAGATAATCAAGTGGTGAATTTGTGAGTACTTAGAAATGAACAAGATTAATAGAAGTCAGCATGGATTTGTTAAAAACAGATAATGCCAGAAAAACCTTATTGCTGTCTTTGACAAAGTCATTAAAATTAATGGATCAGGGAAATGCTGTGGACATACTGGGATTTCAGTAAGGCATTTGAGAAAGTAGATTACAGTCTACTTTTTTATTTAAAAAAAGAATAATGTGGGATAGACAATACCACCAGCAGATGAATTCACAGTTGGCTGACCAATCGCACTTAATATGAAGTCTTTAATAAAATTATAGTTATATGGAGAGGAGCATATAGTGGTGAACCTCAAGGTTCTGTTTTGGGCCTAGTACTCGTCAATGTGTTCATAAACAATTTAGATGAGGTAATAGAAGGGGAACTCATCAAATTTGCAGATGACACCAAGCTGGCAGGAATAGCCAACACTCCAGAAGATAGACTCAAGATCCAGAAGGATCTTGACAGACTTGAACACTGGGCCCTATCCAACAAAATGCAATTCAGTGATGAGAAAAATAAGATTTTACTCTTAGGCAAGAAAAACCAAATGCAAAGGTATAGAATAGGTAGTATCTGGTTCAATGGCAGTAACTGTGAGAGGGATTTTGGAGTCCTAGTCAGTGGACAAATACTTATGTATGAGCCAGCAGTGTGCTACAGCTGCCAAACCCTCCCCCAATGTAGTCCTAGGCTGAATCAATAGAGGGATAGCATCAAGATCATGAGAAGTGATGGTATTGATTTATACTGTACTGGTGAAGCCACACTTAGAATAATGTGTCCAGTTCTGATACCATAATACAAAAAAAATGCTGAGATTCTAGTGTGCAGAGAAGAGCAACAAAGATAATAAAGAGTCTAGAGGCTAAACCGTATGATAAATGGTCAAAAGAAATAAGATATAGGCTAACAAAGAAAAGAATTAGGGGTGACATCATAGCTGTCTTCAGGTACATGAGAGCCAGTCACAGAGAAGAGGAGGTTGACTTATTCTCCAAATCTCCTGAGGGTAGGACAAGAAGCAATGGGTGGAAACTTGTAAAAGAGAAATCCAATCTAGAACTAAGGAGACATTTCCTGACAGTGAGAGCAATTAATTAATGGAACAGTTTTCATGTTGTTGTTAGTTGCAAAGTCATGTCCGACCCATCACAACCCCATGGACAACGTTCCTCCAGGCCTTCCTGTCCTCTACCATCTTCTGGAGTCCATTTAAACTCATGCCTATTGCTTCAGTGACTCCATTCAGCCACCTCATTCTCTGTCGTCCCCTTCTTCTATTGCCCTCAATCTTTCCCAGCATTAGGCTCTTCTCCAGTGAGTCCTTCCTTCTCATTAGGTGGCCAAAGTACTAGAGTTTCAACTTCAGGATCTGGCCTTCTAAGGAGCAGTCAGGGGTGATCTCCTCTAGGACTGACCGGTTTGATCGCCTTGCAGTCCAAGGGTGATGTCTCTGCTTTTTAGTATGCTGTCTAGATTTGCCATAGCTTTCCTCCCCAGGAGCAAGCATCTTTTAATTTCTTGGCTGCAGTCCCCATCTGTGGTGATCTTGGAGCCCAGGAAGATAAAATCTGTCACTACCTCCATTTCTTTCCCATCTATTTGCCAGGAATTGAGAGGGCCGGATGCCATGATCTTGGTTTTCTTAATGTTGAGTTTCAAGCCAACTTTTGCACTCTCCTTCTTCACCCGCTTCAAGAGGCTCTTTAGTTCCTCTTCACTTTCTGCCATTAGAGTGGTATCATTTGCATATCTTAGGTTGTTGATATTTGTCCCGGCAATCTTAATTCCAACTTTTGACAGAATAAAGCCTGTCTCATGGAGTTGTAGATGCTCCGTTGCTGGAGGTTTTCAAGAATAGACTGGACAACCATTTGACCAGGATGATATAAAGTTTCTTGCTCAAGCAGGGGGATTGGACCAGGTGTCATCAGCAGATCTGATGAGTTTCCTTTCTATCCTCTCATCGAAATTGTTTATAAAGATGTTGAAGAGTAGTGGGCCTAAAGCAGGACCTTGAGGCACTCCACTGCATGCTTCCTTCCATGTCGATGTAGTTCCCTTGAGGACTACATATTGGGCAGCCAGGTGAGAATCAATCTGGTGTTGGTACTGTCTATCCCACACGTGTATTCACATGTATTTTATTTCCATCATTTACCATTTCTATTGCATTCAGCAAACATTCAGCTTTAAACTCCATAGTCATGCAAAAGATTCCACAATGCAAGCTTTATTTCTCTTAATCAATAATTGTACCAAATGTATAGCAAGCTTGTCTTTATCACAGCCCTTAATTTCTCAGTGACCTGCTGCAAGACAAAAGCTATGGTCTCTGCTAACAGCCCTTGTTCAAAGAGAAAAAAATTATTTGCAGGCACATTATCCCACATTATCATCAACATACCAGCTGTAGCTTCTCTCTCTCTCTCTCTCTCTCTCTCTCTCTCTCTCTCTCTCTCTCTCTCTCTCTCTCTCTCTCTCTCTCTCTCTCTCTCTCTCTCTCTCTCTCTGTGCATGTGTGAGCTGAGATTTTTTTTTATTGGAGATTGTTTTGAGTTATGCTCTATTTTTATTAACACCTGCTGCTTTAAATAACATGCTTGGGTGCTTGCTTATAAGCCAAATGACTTAGAGATACATATGGTCTTTTGTTGCTTGAAAAAGCAGGCAGTATGTCTAACCTGAGTTTGGATTTAACTTTTAAGCACCTTTGTCTTTCTTTTCAAATAGCAGTTTAGATTGCAGTTCAGTACAAAGTCTACTTGTGGGTAAATAATTGATTTTTTTTTCCCAAGCAAATGACAAGCTTTGGTGGACAATAGTCTTCAGAGTTACTGTAGTTAAGAATAACTTGAGGAAAATCATGTCTTCTTCATGAATTATTGACTCCCTGATGAAAAGAGAGACAACCCAAGTGGAGTCCTGGTCAAAGCGGCCCACAGAAGGCATCCATGGAAGCTGACAACTTTGGTAAAATGACAATCACCCCTTTTGTATGTGTAATGTCACAAGTACAAAAGAGACAGAGTTTACATGTTGATGACGCAGGAATTCTGTCATTCCCTATTCGCTTTGGATTTCCAACAATAATAACATTTTGCATTGACGCCACACAATCACATGCTCGAAGCATGCCTCGTATCTTGTTCAATGCCTCATGTCTCCACAGGGAACAGAGGGACTGAAACTAAGGAAACCAATGGGATTAATAAGGTGACACAAGAGATAACCATCTCAGTCTTTTAGCCACAAGAACTGAGCAGATTTCAGGCCCAATTCAGATTTAGCCATGCTCTGGAAAATGAATGAGTTTGGTTTCTGAACCTAGCAGTCCTTTTTCCTACTTTTCACCATAATAAAAATCCTATCAGGGCCTGGGTTGAGAGAGTAACATCTGATGAGTTTTCTTGAGTGAGATGGACTTGATCCAGAGCCTTAACTCCTGCTCCAACTTCTTTACCACTCAACCATAGGATGGCTCTGGACCAAACAAGAAGCAGGAAGCAAACCAACTGCAGAGACTGGAGGGGGGGGAAATAAAAAACGGGGCGGGGGGAAGAGTCCTATGTAGTGCAAATGGAAAGAGTTTTGGGGAAAAAAACAAGTGCATGGATTTTCCAAGGTTGAAGAAATAAAATATGGTCTTCCAGGTGATCTTTTTATCCTGTTTGACATCCAGTGATTCAAATCAACTGAGCATAATTGAGGAGTGTTGGACAGAGGAAGACAGAATTCAAGAAATTCAAGAAGAAACCAGCATGGCTGCACAAAGATCTCTCTGACAAACTGAAAGACAAAAAGGACAAGTACAAAAAATGGAAAGAGGGGCACATAACTAAGGCCGATTATTAGCAGACAGCAGAACATGCAAAGATGAAGTCAGGAAAGCAAAGGCTCAGAACGAACAAAGACTTGCGATAGAAATCAAGGATAGTTAAAAAAAAAGTTTCTTCCAACATATTAATAACAAGAAAAAAGTCAAGGAAACTGTAGGTCCACTAAAGAGAGAAGATGGCAAGGAAATAATAGGCAACAGGGAGAAAGCAGAGCTGCTTAACTCATTCTTTGCATCAGTCTTCACACAAAAAGAAACTATAGCCCAACATACCAAAAAAAAACAACCACTGCAAAAGACCAAGTAGAAAAAAAAATTAAAATAAGCAAGAAAATGGTAAGAGAACACCTATCCGGCCTTGATGAATATAAATCACGGGGACCCAACAGGTTACATCCTAGAGCAGGGGTTCTCAACCTTGGCAACTTTAAGACTTGTGGACTTCAACTCCCAGAATTCCTCAGCCAGCAAAGCTGGCTAAGGAATTCTGGAAGTTGAAGTCCACAAGTCTTAAAGTTGCCAAGGTTGAGAACCCCTGTCCTAGAGTTCTGAAGGACCTGTCAGATGTTATCTCAGAACCATTGCACCATATCTTTCATAAATCCTGGAGCACCTGAGGGAAGTACTTGAGGACTGGAAAAGGGCTGATGTGGTTCCCATCTTCAAGAAAGGGGGGAAAAAGGACCCAGGAAACTACAGACTAATACGTTTAACATCAGTACCTGGGAAGATCCTAGAAAAAAATAATCAAAACATAGATCTCAAACAACTAGAAGCGAACAAACTTATAACTAGTAGCCAACACTGGTTCATTAAAAAAAAATCATGCCAAACCAAACTAATTTCATCCTTTGATAAACTGACTAAACTAGTAGACCAGCAAAATGCTGTGAACGTAGTATACTTAGATTTCAGTAAGGCATTTGATAAAGTAGATCACAGCCTAACTCCTTGGTTAGCTAAAAAAAAGGTGGAAAAGACAACACCACCATCAGATGGATCTGTAGCTTTCATACTCAATGAACAGTCCTCAATGGCACTACATCCACATGGAGAGAAGTAAGCAGTGGGGTACCTTCTTAGGCCCAGTACTCTTCAATATCTTAAATTAATGACTTAGATGAGGGAATCGAAGGGAAACTCATCAAATTTGCAGATGACACCAAACTGGCAGGAGGAGCCCACATCCCAGAAGACAAACTCAGGATACGAAAAGATCTTGATAAACTTGAACAATGGGCCCTGTCCAACAAAATGAGTTTCAACGTGGAGAAAAGCAAAGTTTTATATTTAGGCAGGAAAAACCAAAGGTTTAAGTACAGATTGGGTGAGACTTGGTTTAAAAACAGTAACTGTGAGAGGGACCTTGGAGTCTTAGTGGATGATCACTTGATTACGATCCAGCAGTGTGCAGCAGCAGCCAAAAAAGCTAATACAATCCTGGGATGTATAAACAGAGGCATCGAATCAAGATCAAGCAAAGTATTAGTACCACTTTATAAAACCCTAGTAGGACCACACCTGGAATACTGCAGCCAATTTTGGTCACCATATCACAAAAAAGATGTTGAGAGTTTGGAAAAAAATCAGAAAAGAGCAACTAAGATGATCAAAGGCCTGGAGACTAAAACATACAAAGAACGGCTGAGGGACTTGGGTTTGGCTAGTCTAAAGAAAAGAAGAAATAGGGGTGACGTGATAGCAGTATTCCAGTATTTGAGAGGCTGCCACAAAGAAGAGGGGGTCAAATTATTCTCCAAAACACCAGAGGGCAGGACAAGAAACAATGGTTAGAAACTGATGAAAGAGAGAAGCAAGCTGGAATTAAGGAGAAACTTCCTGACAGTGAGAACAGTTAACCAGTGGAAAAGCTTGCCTCCAGAAATTGTGGGCGCTCCATCACTGGAGATTTTTAAGAAGAGGCTAAACAGTCACTTGTCTGAGATGGCATAGGTTCTCCTGCTTGAGCAGGGGGCTGGACTAGAAGACCTCCAAAATCCCTTTCAGCTCTATTCTATTCAGCTTTTGTAGTATTTGCTCCCAGAATCAAGCAAGCACGTGTTCTGGGTCAGAAGATTAAAGGTGCATCTCTCTCAGCAATGCCTGCTGGGGGTGAGGGTGAGGGTCAGCTGAATCCTGCAAAACCCCGCTAAGGAAGAACTTGATAAAAGTCCAGCATTCCCTCCTCCCCCTCATCTCAAGCAGTGTGAAGAGAGAGGCCAAGTTCTTCGTCATATGATTCACACAGCATTTCCTTGCCTTGGCCTTTGGAGACAACAGTTTGCAGCTAATTAACACATTCAGAGATGTTGCTCAAGCAGAAAGGCCAGGAGGGTGTTTGCCTGGTGGGAAGGACTGAGGAAGTGACCCAAGGAATGAAAGGCACTGCTTGGCCTACATTCCTTTATCTTCTTGCCTAGGAAGTCCTGTTTGCTCTTCTTTACAGCCATAGAAACAGCTTCCCTTTACCTGACCCCAGAGTAGTTAACAACTGAACAGCAGCCACAACAAAATGGGAGAAAATAGAAAAGAAATTGCTGAGTGGACCAATGTAGGCAGCTTTGTCTCTGGTGTCCACCATCTTCTCACTAAATGAAAGATGCCAATCTGGCTGAATAGTTTAGGGTTTTTTGTTTTTTTTTTGAAGGAGAGCCTGGGCTGAAGTTGGGCTGGCAATTCTCAGGGTGGCTCCAGATGTTTTTCAGCACTTCCTGGTTCTGCTCTATAGGCTCCCTCATTGTCTTCTCTCTAAATGGAACTTTGTTGCTCTCTGCCTGTCTTTTAATTGGAGACTCCGCTAGCGGTAAAAGCCTTTCTGTGGCCTTTTCAGCCACAAATTGCGCTTTCTTCAGCTTCGCTCAAAAAGGGAAGAAGACAGTGTCCTTGGCAGCTTATAAAACTGGATTATTTAGGAAGTGGCACTAGAAATATTGCAATTCTACCTCAATTGGCGCTATCTTCTTGTACAAGTGTATAAGGAGTGCATTTTGTGACATTGCCCTATGCCCTCTAAGGCAGCAGTCCCCAACCTGTGTGGAGAGGGGAACTGGGCTGTACAAGTTGTGGGCTGATGAGTATGCACGTGCGAGTGCACACAGCCCTCGCATGAGTGGCGGGCTGGTGTGCATGTGCACGAGTGCCTGCCAGCCCACTGCTTGCACAAGTTGAGTTGCTCATGTGTACGCACTTCTGCCACCACTCACGCGGCCCAGTTTTGGATAGATCATGGGCTAGTAGTGGGCTGCTTCCCGGGGGTTGGGGATCCCTGCTCTAAGGCCACCCATTCCTCAACCCCATTCCCCACTCCACCTCCCTCAATGCCTATGAACTCATCCCCTTACTAAAATATCAGAGGAAATTACTATGAAAAAAGAAGACTAAGTAAAAAAGAACTTGACAATATAAAAATAAATCTCTATCATCTCTCTCTCTCTTTGTCTCTCTTTTTTTCTCTCTCTTTCTCTCATATATCTATATATAACCATCCACCCATGCATCCATGCATCCATTGACACAAATGCATGCGTACACACAGACACACACAGATAGCTTCAAATGTATATATTTAAATATACAACCAATTTAAGTATTACATTTGTAAAAAATAAATAAACTTTTGATATTCTTTGGATGTATCTACTATTTTAAATGTACCTTTTTCTTTTCTAAGAGTTCTGCTGATGACAAAAAGATTGGATGTACTTGGCTTTGTGTGCTTGTTAAATCAACACTTGTTAAAGGTTAGTATGAATGAGAACGATGTAAGTAGTAGTTTAAGCCAGAGCTGGAATTGGTTATTTGGGAGCTGGAAGTAATGAAAAATACCTTAAGAGAATGTTTTTACTGGCAAAATTATGTTTACATCCTGTGGCTTTGAGTAATTAGGACCCAGTATATAATTTGACAATACTGGGCAAAGTGTGAAAGAACGTGTTGATTTTTTTGCTTCAAGCAATGCTAAAGGTCGCCAATCCATTTCGTTCTGATTTGAAGACAAAAATATCTAGATCACTGCAAATTGCTTGTAGTGAGAAACAGTCAAGGAATGCAACCCTATTAATTGTCCTTGCTTTTGGTGTTAAAACCATGAAAAATTACTATTGTCACATTCTTACTTGCTTAGCTAAGCTAGGTTTAAGGTGGTTCCAATTCTTTATGGTCTCTTAAAGTTGTTTTGGAAAGTTCTTCAGCATCATGGTAAAGAAGAGGACCAGCTTCTGGATGTTACCTTCCAGCTGTTTCATGGAGAGAAGAAGAAGGAAGAAGAAACAAAGCAGAGCCCTGTGGCTCAACAGAAACAGTGTCCATGGGGGTGAAACAGAAATCTCCCAAGTAAGAAGGTATTCTGAATGGCAGATGCATTTTGTGTGATGGAATTACCTGAGCCTGAGATTGAAAATTATTAAAGTTTCTAAATATTGCAAAGCAAAACAGGTCAATGTGTTTATGTATCAAACAATTAGCATCCTCCACATTAAGTCAAGAATCTGTAAGAAAAAAAAAGATCAAAAGCAATAGGGAGACTCCAACATAGCATACTCCTTGATAAATGAGGGCCAAGGTACATGTGGTTATTTCCCAAGATTCTGTAATCTAACTCCTTGCTCATTGCAATAAACTTGCCTATTGTGAATCTGTGAGAATCTTATTTCTAAGGCATAAGTGGCAAAGGGCTTGACTTTTGACATCGTGGCATAGTTGCTTGGATACAGGTTTGATGGAGCACACATTGTGCCTAAACATTAATCTCCCACTCCCTGGATTTCCCACCCAGACTATTCCAGGTGAGCATCAATCATGCTTACCCTACTATTGCTATCATTCTCTCTTTAGGTTCCCTCTTCCATTAGTTATTCTGATCAACATCTATCCGTTGTAGCATCTGAACCTGTCTTTGATTCAACAATTCCCCTTTAAATTTCCAATACTCTCTGATGCCTTTAATCAAGAAGGGGTTGTGTGTAATCTTTCTCTGGAGTCTTCAGCTTTCATTTCTTCTTCTCTTTTTCCAATAACGAATTTATTGTTCATGCTGAGAGCCTTTCTCCATTGTTGCATTAGTGCTACCCAATCAATGTTGAGCAGAAAACAAAATTGGTATAACATTGAATCATGGAATCATATGATTGGAAGGGACTAGTAGATCTTCTAATCCAGGGGTTCTCAACCTTGGCAACTTTAAGGCTTGTGGACTTCAACTCCCAGAATTCCTCAGCCAGCTTTGCTGGCGGAGGAATTCTGGGAGTTGAAGTCCACAAGCCTTAAAGTTGCCAAGGTTGAGAACCCCTGTATCTAACCCAAGGCAGGAGACCTTACATGTATGTTTATTTATTACATCCCTATATGTCCAATTTTCCAATTTTAGCGCTATGAATGGTTGCTTGCAGTGTATCCTTGGAGCTGTCTAGAATTAGGTAGCATTATTCCCTTAACAACTGTCAATAAGAAAGGCAAAACAAGTCTGGATAGTGGGTGCGGCACTACCTAGAGACAGCAGAATAGAAGAGAAAGAACTGGAGAAGATAACAAAACACCAAGATCTACAAATAGAAACACAATGACTATGGCAAAAGAAAGCAAAGATACTACCAATAATAATAGACACCTTAGGTACAATCCCAAAACATCTGGAGTAGCACTTGAACACCATTGGCATTGATAAATTCACCATTGGTCAATTTCAAAATACAGCTTTACATGGAGCAGCTTACATCCTGCAACTATACTTATAACACCATCAAACATCCCCATCTGGCTATCTCAGGTCCTTGGGAAGGACTCAATATGCCAAATCTAATCTGAGCAGTTGGTTGATTGTGTCACAAACCATAATAATAAAATAAATTATTAAGTATTTTATTTGCTCTTCCCACTGCTAATATCTGTCCACTTGTTCTGGCTTACAGCTGAATACTAGTGTCCTGCATGCAGGGCATGCTACACAAAGCAGTTTCTGATTTTGCTGTCTCCTCTTATTCATCAATGTGAGTTTGAATGGCAGATGGTTTTGACAGAAAGCCTGCTATCAAAGCAAGTGTGCCCAGAAGCTGATTCTTTTAATAAAATAGGAAAAAGCCCCTCCATCAGTGGTGGGATTCAGCCAGTTCGCACTACTTTGGCAGAACCACTAGCTAATTTTTTGTTGCCCAGGCCCAGAATGGACTTCTGGAAGTGGCATCCACACAGAGAACTGGTTGTTCACATATTTGAATCCCACCACTGTCCTCCATCCAGATCACCTACATGCACTATGTCATGTCTGAATTGAGCTTTCATGGTTGGCATTTATATAGTCCCTACATAATCAACATCAGACTTCAATAGCCTTACTGCATCATTGTCAATAGCTCCCTGGAAAGGCCACAAACATAGTGTCAATGCTGCTAAAATTGGATGTTCTTGCTTTGACAACATATGGAGATGCAGCCTTTTTCTTTCTTATGCTTTACTCTTAGAATTAGATGATACTGGGGGAGGAGGAGGAATGTGATGGGAATTAGTTAGACATAACAATATTGTAATAGTGTGTGGATTCAGGGCTTTTTGAAATAAGAGATGATAAGGAATTGCGGATTGGAGAACAGGAGGGAAAGCCTGCATTTCAAACTAATTGGAGAATGTGATTTATAACTGTTAATTAGAGGAGGGAATTGTGTTTGATACTGTGCTAAGGGGAGGGGAATCCAGATTTTGGCTTCAACTATGTTAGTGCCGAAGCTATGCTACTCCAATAAAGATTCTTTAAGATAAACAATGCCTCGAAGCTCTTTGAAGAGTTTCATCTGTCGGAACCATGACACATAGGATTACAGGGTTGTAAGGAAGATCTTCTATTCCAATCTCTTCCTGAGGACAGGAATCCTCAACCTGAGATATATTGCTGTCCAACCTTAAAATGTTAAACTGCCCTGTAGATTTTTGGGCATTTTACAGTAAAATTGCTAGTGATGGAAAAGGGATAATGATAATACATCTAACACTCTGGGGTAGGGGAGAAAGTACTAGTTTAACTTCAGTATAGCTTTTTATTTCCTTCTTACCATTTTCCTACAAGTGCAGGATCTTGATTTTGATGTTCATTGGTTGCCTCAGGAACTGACTGACTGGCTTGTTGCCCAAACTTGACATCATGGGCCGAGAGAGAGTGACTGATTCAAAGTTGCTCATCTGGCATTCATGTCTAAAGTGGGACTAGAACTGAGAGTCTCTTGGTTTTTAGCCTGGTGCCTTAACCACTGGACCAAATTGGCTCTCTCTCTTTTCAATATAGCTGAGAAATGCCCATTCTTGTACAGCAGTGGTTCTCAACCATTTTCAGGTTGAGACCCCACTTGCGCTGCCCATGCGTGGCGCGCGCGCGATGGAAAAAAACCCCCCAAAAACCCAAAATGGCGGACTGCGATGGGCCGATCCGCACATGCGCAGCGCGCACGCGACGGCCCGAACCGCACATGCGCGTCACGCACACGACAAAAAAACAAAAAAAACCCAAACAAAATGGCAGACCACGACGGGCCGATCCGCGCATGTGCGGCGCGTGTGCGACGGCCCGAACCGCGCATGCGTGGCACGCGCGTGACGGAAAAAACAAAAACAAAATGGCGGACCGTGGTGTCCGGCGACCCCCACAAAACGGTCGTTCGACCCCAAATGGGGTCGCGACCCGTAGGTTGTCTCTACCATAGGCTGGGGATGAGATGGCAGAAATATCTGGGGAAAAGGAAAAAAAATTAGAACAAAAACTAAGGTAGAAACCTGCATGGTACATGGTGATTTGTGAATTGATTGGTCAGAGTCCTCCTTGAATATTCGGTCTAGTTCTGGTTATCACATTTTAACATTCCAACAAAACAGCGCAAAGACAGAAAAGGATGACCGGGATGGTTTTAAAAAGTGGAAGTGAAAATGTTTGAGGAACAGACTGAGATACTATTTAGGTTTGACAAAGAGAAAAGGGGGGGGATATAATAACATTGTTAAACACTTGAAGTTATCATAAAGGATCTCAGAGGGCAAGACAGGATTTGTTACAGGAAATATTAGGGAAAATGTACCCATAAAATAAGATGACCAACTTTTTTACAATGAAAAGGAGGACACATATAAATTGAAGAAAAAAATATTGTAAAAGCTGGCTCGGCCCATGGAAGGTCAGCTGCCCATCACGCCCCCGCCCGCAGCCGCCCCACCAGCACCGCTACCCCATCATGTAGAGCAGGTCCCACAGCTCCCAAAGCACCAGCCGTGCTGGCTCTGGCCCCGGGGGGCAACCCGCCATCAACACACTCCGCCTGCAGCCGCCCCGCCAGCATCACCGTCCACCCTGTGCAGCCCTGTGTAGAGAGGGCCCCGTGGCTCCCACAACACGGGGGCAGCCGGCCGCTGCCGCCCCTCACACCCCCGCCTGCAGCACCCTAGCCAGCCCTGCCTCTTGCGCCCACAACCATTAATGCCCTAGCAGAGCTGAAGATCAAGAGAAACTTACCGCTCCAGTCTCCTCCAGGTATCTTTGGAACTAACTAGGAGATGGTGTAGTTGGGTAGCAGGGAGGGGTGCTAAGTTTCTGCCAATTCGCCTTCACTGCAGACAACTTGCATGTGCAAAGTTTGCCAGCTGGGTGTTTTGGCGCGCTCAGCAGCAATTCCTATTGGCTTTCAAAAGCCAATAGGGGGAGTAGCACAGCTCATGCAAAAGTTGAAAAAAAACCATCAAAAAAAGTGCCGGAGTGCCGTTCTGAGCATTCTATGAGAAAAAAAAAAAGCCCTGCAGATTAGTCTTCAAATATCGAAAAGTAGGACATGTAGGAGGACACTTTTTGAGGGAGGACAAAACTTACAAAAGTTGGTCACCTTACCATAAAAGCACTTTGGCCATGGAACCAATTACTCAAAAAAGATGCTGGGTTCCCTTTCCTTGAATCTGCTCAGGTGAAGGCTAGAGATCCAGAGCTTCTTTTAGTTTGGGTTCCTGCATTGAGAAAATGAGTGGAACCTGCAGCCTCTTCAACTCTAGAGTTCTATGACTGGAATGTAAATAAGAGATCCACAGCTAGCAGGACGCTAGTAGGCAAATGCTTTTACTACTTACTTGCTTCTTCAATATAGTGGAGATAAGCAGAAAGTTGAGCAGAAATACTTTTGTAAAGTTTTTTTTTCTTCATCTCGCTGAAACTATTTTAAATTGTTTTGAGAATATACGAGAGGTTTCAGTTGAGCGGACAAAGAGGGAAATGTTTTTACAGCTAAGCCTGCTTTGTATTTATAACATTACAAATAGAATTCATATGAGGAAGTTAAGAAGGCAGATGTTGTTCTGGGGAGAGCTGTAAAGTACTGGACATGTCTTGGGGGGAAACCACACATTAAAGTCTTCAGGACCTTTGCTGGCAGAGACAGGAACCATCTCATTAATGGATAGACTGCTCTTCTTTCAGTCCATACTTGGTCAGTTAAACTTCAGTCCTTTGGTGGAAATATATGAGACGAAGGGTGAAATTCAGCTACTCAGTAATATGTATCCCTGAATTGCAGAAAGATATACCTCTGGGCTCTTAGCTTTAGAAATGGTTAATTTGACAAGGATTCTACAGTTATTGGATGGCTTCTCAAAAAAGCAGTAGATGTATTAAAAAGTGTTTTCCAAATGGTCTGATTTTGATGTCTCGTCTGTTGCTTCCAACTTGTCCAATACAATCTATATTACTCTATGAACCCGACAAGTTGCTATTCAGTAGGAATGACCCATGATGCTAGGTTAATTCTGTTTACAAAACAATAAATATCATAGCGGTACCTTATAAGAGAGAATCAATAGCTTTCCTTCAGTAGGTGATCCCTTCATGTCTTCTTAAATTGATTTGTCCTCCCCTCCCCAACACTTTGCCATCACAGCACAGCTATCTATTAAGGGGTGATGGGAGGGGGGTCAGTGATTATTGAAGTTATATCTGAATTTACAATATTAATGACTAGCTACAAAATGTCCAGAGGTTCATAGTGAATTAATTATCTGTTTAAGAAGCCATGAAAAAAAAATCAATCGGTAAAAATTTCTCAATCTTTGGAGGAAGCAAGAAAATTTGTCATTTTAAAAAAAAAACCAACTTGGATTGTATTTAAAAGCACAACAGATTCCTGCTCTTACCACCGAAAGACAATAGTATCTTGTAGGCCTCTGGTTCCCCACTTGCTAACAGAATGGGGCACCCCCCCCACAGGACAATATGACACTATGGCCAACTTGCCGCGGAACAGCTTGTTGAAGGACATTTAACAATTCAATTATTTAAATTGAATTTAAATAACTCCTCCGGGTCCCGTCAGCGAAACAATGTCGTCTGGCGGGCCCTAGGGGGAGGGCTTTCTCTGTTGTGGCGCCCGCCCTCTGGAACCAACTGCCTCCTGAAGTCCGCGTTTCTCCGACTCTCCCGGCCTTCCGAAAGAATCTTAAAACCTATCTTTGCCAGCAGGCCTGGGGATGATTGTGGTTGACTGTTGAATTTGAGTGGGTGTTTTATTGTATTTTTTAGATATTTCTTGTTTGGGATTTTTATTGTAATTTGTTGTTTATATATATGTTGTTAGCCGCTCCGAGTCTCCAGAGAGGAGCGGCATACAAGCCCAAATAAATAAATAAATTAAAAATTATTTTAATTTTTGTCATTCACATTTCATTTTGTCCTTTCTTTTGCATTCTTTCTTTAATAATTGTATTCTACCATTTTTTTTATATTAGTGTAACTAATATAAGTTGCCTTGGGGTGAGTTGGCCATGGTGAGTTGGCTGTGTCGAGTTGTTCTAGACCAGGGGTAGGCAACCTTGGCTCTTTTATGACTTGTGGACTTCAACTCCCAGAATTCCTGAGCCAGCATGGCTCAGCTTGGAAATCTCTCCCTTTCCCCTCAGCATGGCTGGCTCAGGAATTCTGGGAGTTGAAGTCCATGGGCCATAAAAGAGCCAAGGTTGCCTACCCCTGGCCTAGACCTTTACCAATACTGAAGAGGACACAAAACACAGCACACAATGGAAACCATGAAATAAATGTTCAAACTCTATTCAGTTTGATACTTACATATCATTGGCCATAGCAAACACAGAGGGTTTTGCAAAAATGTCAGTACCTACTGCCCAAACTGCAGACAACAGTCTGAAAAAAAACCAACTAGTGAGTAGGAAGATAGCTGCTGAAGTGGCAAATATTGTGAATAGATGCAAAGGGAAAACTGATAATGCTCTTATTTGGCAAGGGCCATTTTCCAAAATAAGTGCTGGGGGAAAAAAAGCCTAACAGGCAGAAGCTATCCACCACTTCAATATTTTCATTATCAATCCTAAGGCTAGTCACTGTGCCTAGTGTCATTCTTTTGATCTTGATATTTAATCTTCGTCCCATTTTTTTTCTTTGTGCTCTTTGACTTTCATTACTAAAGTTTGCAAAACATTTACATTTTTAGCTGTCAAAGTAGTATCATCAGCTTTCTTCTGCTTCTTGTACTCTCTACATTCATTCTTAACAATTTCTTTGATTTTACCATAGTACCTCTGGTTCCCTATCAGTGATATTTAGGACTTCAAAGAGATTCCTGTTGTGCTCTTTGGAAAAGCTGCATTTGTTCAAAATCTGGTCACGGAAAATAATTTGCTTTGTTCTTCCATATTCAGTGGTGGGATTCAGCCGGTTTGCACCACTTCGACAGAACCGGTAGCTAATTTTTTGTTGCCTGGGCCCAGAATGGGCTTCTGGAAGCAACATCCACACAGAGAACCGGTTCTTCACATATTTGAATCCCACCACTGTCCATATTAGCTCGATATAGACCAGTGATGGCGAACCTTTTAGAGACCAAGTGCCCAAACTGCAACCCAAAACCAATTTATGTATCATCGGGTGCTGGATGGGCATGGCCCATTGGGTGGGCGTGGCCCATTGGGTGGGCATGGCCCATTGGGTGGGCATGGCTGCAGTGGTAACGGCAGACTGGGTGGGACTAAAAAGTTCAATCAATTTCAACTTTGCGAGATCTTTTTTTTTACCGCGAGAAGTTGAAATTGATTGATTGAACCTTTTCTCTTTTTTGCACACAGCAGCAGAGGCCTAAAGTGAAAAGGTGTTATAAAACCTAGCTGAAGGCCTAGGACTGGGGCGATGGTGTGCGTGCCCACAGAGAGGGCTCTGCGTGCCACCTGTGGCATGTGTGCCATAGGTTCGCCACCACAGATATAGACCTTGTACATGGGTGGTAGGCAATCTGTTCTACAGGCATTCCTTGGCCTTTTTATGGTTACAAGTGAACCCTTCCAATTCCTTGTACCAATAATATAGTAAATTTCATTTCTGTATATTTTGTCTGGTGATGTTCATGTATATAGGCATCACTTTGGTTCAGCTCTTCTTTCCCTGTGTGGCAAAATCAACATTCAGATGTCCCAAAGGTTTTAATCTAGCTTCAGCATAAACACAATTCTTCCTTTTGAGCATATTAAATATCATTTGACCTGAGAGGCCATCAGTCATTTTATATGGTCTATCCATGCAATTTTCTTTATAAAATACAGGAGTAGTTTGAAGTGCCACAATATGCAATGATGTCTTTGCTAGTGTCACTAAAATAAACATTTGTCTCTAGTATCTTCGTGTATCCCTGCAGCCTGATAGAATATCTGCTTGTTTTAATTGGGCAACTGGGATGAACTTCGCAACTTGGGTAACCATGGGGAGTATATACTCTTGGGATAGAATTTTAGTACTCTTTGCTCATAGTTTCCATTATAAAGCAGAATAGCAGGAAACTGAGGGACTTTAGAATAGTGCTAAACATTTACGCAAAAGGAGGAAGACAATTTATTTATTTATTTATTTTGTGATTTCTATACCGCCCCCCTCCTGAAGGACTCGGGGCAGTGTACAGCCCAATTAAAAACATCAACATACAAAAAGTAGAATAATTAAAAATAGATTAAACAATTTGGCCCAGAATCATTTAAAACCCACTACATTATCTAAAAGCTCAACCCCCTAAAACAATTATGGCCTTGTTGGTACCGGAGCTACTATCCCAGGCCAGCTTGTCAAAAAAGATATGTTTTTAATTCTCGACGGAAGGAGCGCAATTCCGTCATCGTACGGAGTTTGGGGGGGGAGCTCGTTCCAAAGCGTTGGAGCTCCCAAAGAGAAGGCTCTCCCCCTGGGGGCCGCCAGCCGACATTGTCTGGCCGACGGCACCCTGAGGAGACCCACTCTGTGGGAACGTACCGGATGGTGGGAGGTATTTGCTGGCAGAAGGCAGTCCTGTAAATATCCGGGTCCGATGCCATGGAGCGCTTTAAAGATGGTCACTAACACCTTGAAACTAGCTCTGGTTTGGTGGGAGTGGAGACAAAAAAACCTGAGGGATTATTACCAGACCCTCTCAGTGGGCTCCAAATATTGTAGAATAGCCACGTGCTGTGGCAAGATAGGAATCATCAGCAGAGGCAGGAAATGTGTTGCTGGAGTAATTTTCTGCTGGCTCAAGGACTGGAGTACAGTACTTCAGCTTGGCCATGAGGAAGAGCCATCATAGTAATTGTTCTGTGTAACTACTTAGGCGAGGCTAAGTCTCTTTCTTCCCAGTACTACACTTTGGGATAGTCTTTGATGTATTGCAACGGCCACACATTTTCTCAACGTATTCAGATATGAGTATGATTCTATCTTGTGTTATCGATGTAACAAAAGGAGAACAAGGGCCATTTCCGAAGAAGGCCCTAAAGAAAGAAAAGGTGCTTCGCAGCAGTTTTAATACAAGCTGTCTTAGACTCGTAACAGTTTGCCAAGAACCCCTTATCCTCTCGGGGGCATTTGAAAGGCAGGGCTGAGGCTTCTAAGAAAGCCTCTTTGTAGAGCACTAACTGGTTTAACAGCTGTAATTATCTCTCTGAGAGAAACTGTAAATTGGATTAAGGCTCTGAGTTGCAGCTGACTGACCTCCTCCATTGCCCCACCTGGTGGGCTGCTCCTGCGATAACAAATATAAGGGGGGGGGAAGAGCGGAGAAATCAAATTTGGATTCCACTTCACACTCATGGTTTCCTTCTGGGAAAAAAAATCATTTTTTTTCCAGCAGAAGACGCTGGCATAGGCTTTGCTGGCAATATCAGTGCTGGGGCTCATATCATCTGCTGGCATTCTTCCGGAAAAATGATCCCCTCCATTATCAGAAGGAAATAAATAAATAAACAGCAGGAGATGTTTTGGCAAAGGAGCTGGAAAGGAACAGAGAGTGATGCGTGTCAACATCGTGTGCTCTCAGCCAATAGTCCCTGGCAGTCAGGGATGGAGTGGAGGGAGAAGATAGGAGTTTGAGTAATTCTTTTTTTACCCCCTTTCTGCTTGTGTCATTGAAATAAACACAATATCGTAGGGGAAAAAAACCATTACAAACCAGATATTGGATAAATCTATGCAGAATATACATGTTTTAACTAATGCTATGCTTGCTGGAAACAAATCTTGGTAGTAGAATGTAATGACTTTCTCTCTGGAATTTTTTTTGCCCAGCGTGTGCATCTCAGATTTTCAGTGCTCTTCATGGGGTAGGGGATTTGAAAAGGGACAAGTGGCACTGTAGAATAGCCAGGATCTTGAGGAAAACAACTGGAGGAATCGCCCACATTGACTAATGTCTTCTGTGATATGCAAAACAGCTGGGGAAGAAGTGAGAAGTGTTGTCATGTGTGCAGCCCACACATGATTGGAGAATGAAAAGCTGGCAGAAGGAACCAGAAGCTTGGGAGGCTAGAAACCAGAAATCAGGGGACAAGATTATGCCTACATTGCCTTGTAATTCATTCAGCCTACTAACTCTCCAGCATACAGGAATAAAATTGAAAATTATCTTCACAGAGGGAAACTGCACTTCAACTAGTAAAATTAATTTCAACAGTCTATGCCAGCAGTTCTCAACCTTTTTCAGGCGGAGACCCCACCTGCGCCGCCCATGCGCGGCACGACCCCGACCTGCGCCGCGCATGCGTGGCGCAATGACCCGAACCGTGCATGCGCAGCGCGACAGGCCTAACTGCACATGCATGGTGCGTGCACGATGGCCCGAACTGCGCATGTGCGGCACGACGGGCCGAATCGCACATGCGCGGTGCACGCGCAATGGCCCGAACCGCGCATGTGCGGCACGACGGGCCGAATCGCGCATGCGCGGCGTGTACACAACGGTCGAGGGGAAATGGGGGAAAATGGTGGAAAAAAATGGCGGACTGCCGTGTTTGGCGACCCCAGTGAAACGGTCGTTCGACCCCAAATGGGGTCGCGACCCACAGGTTGAAAACCGCTGGTCTATGCAATAATCCAATGGAGTGGAGAACCCATAGCCATGAGTAATGCTTACCCACATTCTTGCTTTACTGAGCCCCATCTCCAGATTATGTCTCTGAAAGTCAGTAGCAAAGAAGAGATGTTGAGCCTCTAGTCATGTGAAGCTATTTTGAGTAAACCATTGTCATTCCCTAAAATCAAAATCCTCAAAGACAAAAGTGTTAATCCTGACTCCTACAAAGGAAGTACCATGTTGCTATCACTGTTCCTGTGGTCTTTGTGCAGCTGTTTTTGTTTTGTTTGGGTTTTCTTGCCTGGATGTGTTGTTTTTAATTAAAAAAAAGGGACAGACCTGGAATAGGCCATTACCTATCTTAGCATGCTGTTAGTATGAATTAAAAAGTTCTTAGGGGTGATTATATTCAACCTCAAAGCTGAATAGCAGACACCACTGATATGATTTTACTTTATTTTAACAAATCATTTCCAAATAATTGTCAGTAACTGTTTCTCTCCTCACTAGCTAAACCTCATCAGGTGACAACCATGCTTTAGAAAGTATAAATAATTAAAAATATGTTAAGAAACTGATAGCAGAAATGGTGGAAAAGGTTGTATGGGAAACTGCTGAACAAATAGGAAAGGTTGAATATAAAAAATATAGGTCCAGTGGAGACAAGATAATAACTAAATACATATCTTGGATTGACACATTGAAGAAGGCAAAGACTTTGTTGCTTTACAGCAGTGTTTCTCAACTTTGGCAATGTCCACATCTGTGGACTTAAACTCCCAAAATTACACAGTCAGCATCTTGAAGTTGTCAGGATTGAAAACTGTGCCACAAAGAGCAATTTTATGGTAATTAAAACTCCAAATACTCCAAAAGGTATGCTCAGCTTGACAATGGAATCTTGCAAACTACTCATTTCTTCACGATGTTTTTGGAAAGGCTAGATAAGAATTTTGAATTTTCAGTCTGAAGTCTGAATTTTGTGCCCTGAACACAGGGCTAGAGAAGCTAGCCTCCTTCCAACTCTCTGATTCTATTGTGCTCAGCCAAGGAGAGGAATACGCAGGAAAACAAGATCAAGCCTTTAGGTATTGCCAAGGTATTTTCCTTGGATTGACTTGGCTGAGGAATTCTGGGAGTTGAAGTCCACAAGTCATAAAAGAGCCAAATTTGAAGACCTCTGGACTATAGTCATAAAGTCTAAATTTTAAGCTATTATGTTTTCAATGCACTAAGTATTCACTTTAACTTTCAGTTTAGGTTAATCTTGTATATAAGATCTTCTTTAAGACATAGAGAAGTCTGTGCAATTTTTCAAATAAGACACCTGATAAACTGAAGTAGAACTAAAACTAACCAAAGAGAGAAGCAACCTAGAACTAAGGAGAAATTTCCTGAAGTTAGAACAATTAATCATTGGAAAACTTGCCTCCACAAAAACACTGGAAGTGTTTAAGAAGAGATTGGACAACCATTTGTCTGAAATGGTATAGGGCAGTGATGGCGAATCTTTTAGAGACTGAGTGCTCAAACTGCAACCCCAAACCCACTTATGTATCGTCGGGTGCCGGGTGGGCATGGCCCATTGGGTAGGTTTGGCCCATTGGGTGGGTGTGGCCAATTGGGTGGGCGTGGCCCATTGGATGGGCATGGCTGCGGTGAGTGGCAGACTGGGTGGGACTAAAAAGTTCAATCAATCAATTCCAACTTTGCGAGATCTTTTTTTTCCCCGTGAGAAGTTGAAATTGATTGATTGAACCTTTTTTTTTGCACACGGCAGCAGAGGCCTAAAGCAAAAAGGTTTTATAAAACCCAGCTAAAGGTCTAGGACTGGGGCGACGGCGCGCATGCCCACTGAGAGGGGTCTGTGCCATAGGCTTGCCACCACGGGTATAGGGTTTTCTGCCTGAGTAGGGGGTTGGACTAGAAGACCTCCAAGATCCCTTCCAACTCTGTTATTCTGTTAAAACTTTTAGCCAAGTGGGAAGTCATGGTTGTGATAATTATGGAACTATTTAAAAATCTCGCTTCCTGTCTGTTAGTCTGTCTGATCAATTTATTGAATTGTTCTATTTATGAAAAGTTTGCAAGTAAATGTTAAAAAATAAAAGCATCAATAGGAGAACACCTGCATCAGTTTTATAAAAATAGTAACCAGGTTTTGTTTTGAAGGCTGTTTCTTTATACTAGGTATAGACTGAGGTAAAAACAGTAGATTAAAGTGGACATATGTGGAAAAGCTTCAATGTTGGCCAGGATGCAATTTCAGAAAGTAGAAAAATGTCACCTCAAAGTAATTTTCAAAAATTATTCATAATTCCTAAGATTGTGGGATCTCAATTCTTAAGACTATTGAGGGGAATCTTTTAGCAAGTTTCCTTTGGGTATTAGAAATGTTTGGGTCCTGCCCATCTCAATACAGCCATAATATTATGTCATCAAAACAGTTGGTATAAATTAGGAACTTCCATTGAACTGTATAGAGAGTTAACGAAGGCCTTGACATGCAATTCT
This sequence comes from Bothrops alternatus, assembly GCA_034064705.1. NCBI lineage: Eukaryota > Metazoa > Chordata > Lepidosauria > Squamata > Viperidae > Bothrops > Bothrops alternatus. The sequence continues at coordinate 3,644,438 of JARGCV010000122.1, forward strand.
GATATACCCGTTATGAAGCAGAAAACGCTGACTATCTTCTTTGCAGTTTTTAAAAAGTGCATGTAAAAGGCATCTTGAAATTGTGTTTGATGATGAACATCCACAAATAATATGACATGGCTGCTAAACAGAAAAATGAATGTTAAGTGGTGTCATAGAATACAGTTTCCAAATTATGGGAAATGACTCCCCACGTGTATTTTAGTCTCCAGTTCTAGTACTATACTATGAATTAATTTGGTGGTTGGAATTATGGTGAAATAGCATTTCGTGCAGAAGGAATACCTTTTGCAAAATTATTCTAATAAATATAGGAAGTGCACACAATTCTTCTTTTAAAATTCTTTGGGTAAATATTTATTAGAAAGTAATCCCAGGACTGAATTACACTTCTGAACATATCTAATACAAACAGTTTAATATCTGTGGGTTTGGTTTTTTTTGCTAGTTATAAATGCCTGAAGAAAATATTGCTATATTCTCTGTTTAAAGTCCAATTGCTTTTTTTTTCTTAACTTTCCTACTAGGGTACATAAGATCTCCACAAAATCAAATTGATATCCTGTTAATATTTTGGAATATTTATTTATCTTTATCTTTGGTTGTATATATATTGCAACATAACCTGTCATCTAAAACATGTCACCTCATTATATTTAATAGCGGCCTCAGTCTATTCAGAAAGAGAAACAAACTGGACATTTATCACTGCGGAAAATGTGGCTTTAAGCAAATACAAATAAAATGAAAACACTATATGGGAGATTGTTGTATGTTCAATGTTGAAGTATAAATATAATATGAAAAGATTTCTTACTGGGAAATGTTACACCCTTTTGCATAGTTTTGATACGCTTAAGTGGGATTTGCACAGAAAAACTTTCCACTGGATGAGATAAAGATAAACGTGGTTTTGTATGGAACTGGTAGTGGAACACTACCATCAGCATTTAAAATTTTCCAAAGATAGAAAATTCTTACAAATAGGGCACTTGATCTATATATATCTCAGTGAAACTGAAAGAACTAAAAAGCTTTAAGATATGATATGAAAATAATGCCTAAGATGGATGGAAATCAACTAATACAAGTGTTTGTTTGTTTATAAAATTTATTGGCTGCCCATCTTACCACAAGGTAACTCTTATATACCGGTACTTGCAAATAATTACTGCATGCTGTATTTACTGCATAATGAAGAGAAACAAATGGTGTAAATCTCACAACTTTTAATTATAACTAAACAAAAGTTAGGGGATATCATATGTTTCACTTCCTCCAATGGCTATCAACAAAGTTTTTCAGGTGATAAATGGACTAATAAAAGTTGGTCTCACTGGAGTTGTAAAAAAAGACCCAAGGGTCTGCTATGATACTTTCAAGTTAAGGAATTATATATTAGTCTTGAATTTGACACTGTTTTCATATGGAAATGTCAAGGGTATTATCTAGCCAAGTTATATGGGATCATTTTTAGTGGTGATTATCTAATTATCATCTTTCTATGATTCGGGCCTTGACAAGGCGAAGGGGCTTGTGTGGGTAAATGAAATCATGGGCTATGTTGTAGGACACGTATATGTCCAGAAGGCAGTAGTGAGATTCAAATACTTGAATAAAATACTGGACGAGGGGAGACATGATAGCAGTGTTCCAATATCTCAGTGGCTGCCACAAAGAAGAGGGAGTCAAGCTATTTTCCAAAGCGCCTGAAGGCAGGATAAGAAGCAATGGGTGGAAACTAATCAAGGAGAGAAGCAACCTAGAACTAAGGAGAAACTTCCTGATAGTTAGAACAATTAACCAGTGGAACAACCTGCCCCCAGAAGCGGTGAATGCGCCAACACTGGAAGTTTTTAAGAAGAAACTGGACAGCCATTTGTCCGAAATGGTATAGGGTTTCCTGCCTGAGCAGGAGGTTGGACTCGATGACCTCCAAGGTCCCTTCCAACTTTATCATTATTATTATTATAACATCAGGAGAACCTATACCATCTCAGACAAGTCACTATCTAGCCTTTTCTTAAAAATCTCCAGTGATGGAGCATGGTTGATTTCTGAAGGCAAGCTATTCCACTGGTTAACAATGTCCTCATTGTTAGGAAGTTTCTCCTTAATTCCAGGTTGCTTCTCTGGAATACTGCTAACATGTCACTCCTATTTGACACCAAACTGGCAGGAGTATCCAACACCCCAGAAGACAAACTCAGGATATAAAAAGATCTTGACAAACTTGAACAATGGGCCCTATCCATCAAAATGAGTTTCAATGTGGAGAAAAGCAAAGTTTTACATTTAGACAGGAAAAACCAAAGGTACAAGTACAGATTAGGTGACACCTGGCTTAAAAACAGTAACTGTGAGAGGGACCTTGGAGTCCTAGTGGATGATCACTTGATTACGATCCAGCAGTGTGCAGCAGCAGCCAAAAAAGCTAAAACAATCCTGGGTTGTATAAACAGAGGCATAGAATCAAGATCACACAAAGTATTAGTACCGCTTTATAAAACCCTAGTGAGACCACACCTGGAATACTGCAGCCAATTTTGGTCACCATATCACAAAAAAGATGTTGAGAGTTTGAAAATAATTCAGAGAAGAGCAACTAAGATGCTCAAAGGCCTGGAGACTAAAACATACGAAGAACATACGGGACTTGGGTTTGGCTAGTCTAAAGAAAAGAGGAAATAGGGGAGACATAATAGCAGTATTCCAGTGTTTGAGAGGCTGCTACAAAGAAGAGGAGGTCACGTTATTTTCTAAAGCACCAGAGGGTACGATAAGAAACAATGGTTAGAAACTGATGAAAGAGAGAAGCAACCTGGAATTAAGGAGAAACTTCCTAACAGTGAGGACAATCAGCCAGTGGAACAGCTTGCCTCCAGAAATTGTGGGCGCTCCAGCACTGGAGATTTTTAAGAAAAGGCTATACAATCACTTGTCTGAGATGGGATAGGTTCTCCTGCTTGAGTGGGGGGCTGGACTAGAAGACCTCAAATGTCCCTTCCAGCTCTATTCTATTCTATTCTATTCTATTCTATTCTATTCTATTCTATTCTATTCTATTCTATTCTATTCTATTCTATTCTATTCTATTCTATTCTATTCTATTTACTCTACTCTACTCTACTCTACTCTACTCTACTCTATGCTACGCTATTACTGTATTCTGCAATTGTACTGTCATCAATCGTTTTAACTTTGGAAGTGACCATAGAATGGTATGCGCTAAAGTGAAGGTAGACTGCTGAAAAGAGCGTATGAAAATGATAAAGACGTCATGAAAAACAAAAATAAAGAGTGATAAGCTGTTAGAGGAGAATAATGGTTTTGAGATTAATCTATCAAATCACTTTTCTCTATTGCAAGTTTTGGAAGAGATGAACATTACAGATCAAAATGAACAAATAGTCAAAAACGTCCTTGAATCGGCTTTATCTGTAGCATTGCTGGAAAAACACTTTGTACAGTCAAAAATCTCTGATGAAACTATTGATTTAATGAAAAAATAATCGACAGTGAAAAATACTGGAGGTTTCACTAATAAACTGGAGAACGTTAAACTTTGCAAAACTGTAAGAAAACATATCAAAGAAATGTATCAGTTTAACACGAAGCTTGTGAAAAAGACAATGGAAGAAAACAAAGGGATTAACAGAACAAAATGCAAGCTTATAAATACAAGAAAGGAGGTTTTTGTATAAAAATGTGAAGATGGCTCTGTGTGTAGAACAAGACAGAAAATGTTAGAAATAATTGGAAAATTTTATTCAGCACTATATAAATATCAAGATCACTCAAAAGTAACATCACCCACAAAAGAGAAAATGCCAGATATGCCAGTGAGGAAGCAACATAAAATCAATGAAAAATGGCAAAGCTTCAGGAAATGACTGTGTTATGGTTCAAATGTTGAAAGCTGGTGGTCACAGTTTACACAAGATACTAGCAAAGCTATACTCAAGATGCCTCAGAAAAGAAAAAATATCTGCTGCATTGAAAAATATCGAAGTGATTCTTATACACAAGAAAGGGGCCCAATATGATTTAAAGAACTATCGTCCCATAAGCCTTCTTTCAGTCATCTACAAGATTTTCACCAAGATAATAGCAAAAAGAATATTGAGAACATTAAATGATGTACAGCCAAAAGAGCAGGCAGGGTTCAGAAGTTGTTACAGCACAATGGATCACACCCAGGTTGTTTAGCAAATCATTGAAAGGTACGAGTGCACCATGCTTCTGTGCATGGCTTTCATTGACTACGAAAAGGAGTTTGACTCAGTATTCTGGCAAGAAATAATTAATGCATTGCTCAACCAAGGCGTAGACACTGCTTACATAAACTTACTACAATCAACATATGAAAAAAAATTGCCTTAATGATCTTAAAGTGGAAATCAACATAGAACGAGGTTTACAAGAAAGCAATGCAATATCACCTATCCTTTTCTCAGTCTTCCTTGAAGAAGTATTTCGCAAATTAGCCTGGGCAAAAGTTGGAATAAAAATCAATGGTGCCTATTTAAATCACTTAAGGTTTGCAGATGATGTTGTTCTCTTCTCACAAGACCTAGAAGAGCTACAAAGACACATATAAGAGCTACATAAAGCAGGAGAACCATTTGGCTTAAAAATAAACCTGAAAAAGATCCAGGTTATGTTTAATAAATTCACCAAAGAAAAAAAGAAAAATATATCTGAAGAAGAATTAGACATAGTAGACCACTACATGTACCTTGTGCAATGGATCTCAATGGAAGGTGATACAATAAAGGAAACTGAACAGTGTGTTAAATGTGGTTGGCAGGCATTCAGCAAGCTAAGCATAATTTTCAAAAACAACTTTCTCCTATATCTGAAAAAAAAAGTTTTTGATCAGTGTGTGCTACCTGTTCTAACATATGCCAGTGAAACATGGACACTAACCTCACAATTGATACAAAAACTACCCGTGGCGGAAAGAGCCGTGGAAAGATACATATTCGCCATTACAAGACAAGATAGAAAGATCTGCACACAGATTAGAGAACACATGAAAGTATACGACATCATCAAAAGAGTAAAAAAAATTGAAATGGAAATTGGCTGGTCACATAGCAAGAACTATGGTGCTGGAGAAGACTCCTGTGAGTCCCCTGGACTGCAAGGCGATCAAACTGGTCAGTCCTAGAGGAGATTAACCCTGACTGCTCTTTAGAAGGCCAGATCCTGAAGTTGAAACTCAAATACTTTGTCCACCTAATGAGAAGGAAGGACTCACTGGAGAAGAGCCTAATGCTGGAAAGATTGAGGGCAATAGAAGAAGGGGACGACAGAGAATGAGGTGGCTGGATGGAGTCACTGAAGCAGTAGTAGTGAGCTTAAATGGACTCCAGAAGATGGTAGAGGACAGGAAGGCCTGGAGGAGCGTTGTCCATGGGGTCGCTATGGGTCAGACATGACTTCGCAACTAACAACAACAACAATAGCAAGAACTGATGGCAAGTGGACCAAGACAGTCATAGAATGGATCCCACTTGATATACAAAAGAGTCCTAAAACAAGATGGATTGACAACATCAGCAAGTATTGCAGGCCCAATTAGCTCAGGTTGGAAACATGAGGAAAAGGCCTTCATCCTGCAGTGGATAGACAATGGTTAAAATGATCTGAGAATGTGGACAAAGTTTATGAATAAGAGGACTGGGAAACTTTTCCTCAATACAACGATGCTTTCAACAAGGCATCCCATAATACTGCTTAATGAAGAAACACGATCCTTTTGCTTCTAAGAGTGGAACAAAGTAGCCATGTTGCTTCACCTCATTCTATTTTAGAGTCCATTTCAGCTTTCTCCAGCAGGACTCACACTACGGATGAAACCTGAAAGGTGCCATTTCCAATGCTGGTTAAAGTGCTTTCAGGCTGAGTAGCTTCAGCAAATGCTGCCAGATTGCCCATGACAACCCCCAAAGATGGCTATTTTCAACACATCAGAGGTCTTCCTGTCTTGGCGACCAGATGAAATGCTGAGAACTAAGACAATGTAAAAGCTCCTGAGCATATCCCTATAATAGCTTTCAAACTCTTTTCACCCATTCTTGAGTTAACAGAAAAGTAGGTCAACATAAATTGTGTTTCCCCAAGGCTGAACTTTATTGTACCTCAGCAATGAACTCTGACATTGTTGTCTTTCCCAAATTTAATGGGGAACATCTTTTCTCCTCCTTGCAGACCTAGCCTCAAGGTATGGTAAAAAAAAAAATCAAGCTGGAGGCTATGATGGTGGGATCAAAGCTCGGCCCATTTTTAGGGCAGTTTCCTGCTGTCTAGGCCATGTTACCTAGTAGTGGGAGAAGTAGGACACCAATCATGCTATAGATTGTTTACTTCAGCCTCTCCCCCACAAGAAAACAGGTCACATTTTTGGCCTTCTGGGAAACTTATTTCCACCTCTTCATGTCACAGAGTGAAGTTTTTTCTTTCTTTGCGCTGCTGCTTGCAGCTTCACCCCTACTTTTTATCAATATAAGCGCCACCATAGTTTTACTGGCTTGGAGGAAAGGGGTGGGGGCAGGGACCGTGCTCTCATGCACTCACTCTCTAGCAGCCATCTTTTTTGAACCTGGAAAGCGTGTGTGCCACTCTATGCGAAAGCTAAAATCAGAAATTAAAGTTTATTTACTTATTTAATCCCACCCTATTTTCATAAATAATTCAAAGCAGTCATCACACCTAACACTTTCTTCTTCTATTTTCTCCACAATAACAGCTCTATATGATGGGTTGGACTGACTGACCCAAAATCATGCAGCTGCTTTTTTGACTAAGGTGGGACTGGAATTCACAGTCCCTTGGTTTCTAGGCCAGCACATGAGCCACTAATTAAACTAACTTTCCAGTTAGTTACTTGTTGTTAGTTGCGAAGTCGTGTCCAGGCCATCGTGACCCCATGGATAACGTTCCTCCAGGCCTTCCTGTCCTCTACCATCTTCTGGAGTCCATTGAAGCTCACGCCTACTACTTCAGTGACTCCATCCAGCCACCTCATTCTCTGTCGTCCCCTTCTTCTATTACCTTAGCTCTACCATATTAGTTCCCTTTCTCTTAATATTAAAAGATACTGCTCGCTTGTAGCAGTGCCGGGCTCTTTAAAGAATATTAAGTTGCCTTTTCCAACATATTTTGGAACTTGATATGCAAACTCGTATCCCACAGCAATATTTTATATTATTTCTGAGAAATATCAATGGAGGTAGGAATAAAGTAAAAGTAAACATACCAACATTTCCCACTATCCTGCAGGAAAACCTCTTGAAAACCGTTTTGCTATCAGGACCCAGTCACCCAGTTTGTTGGAATGCCATATTGCACAGGGGTTGTCAGAATGTGGTTTGTTTCTTGTGGTTTGCCAGAAAGAGCTGCCATTGTGATGCACCAACAGCTTCTAAGGCTTTGCGACTTTTCCGTTCACTGATGATAGATTTAATTGTTGAGCTTTCTTTACAGCCTCAGTCACCGCAGCTGATTGGGAGAACAATTTCCAAGCTGCCAAATATAGGAAGATAAAGGAATGTTTTGTGTGTGCATGTGTGTGTGTACGGAATGTTACAAACTGATTGCTATGAAAGGCAGGTGAAGGAAGGCCATTTTATTCATGAACTTCTGGAAGTTCTTCAGGCAGAGCATTCACTACTTAGGCAGCTCGAAGCAAAGTGGAAATGGATTGGCTGTTATTCTAGGACAGGGGTCTTCAAACTTGGCCCTTTTACGACTTGTGGACTTCAACTCCCAGAATTCCTCAGCCAGGCACGCTGGCTCAGGAATTCTGGGAGTTGAAGTCCACAAGTCCTAAAAGGGCCAAGTCTGAAGGCCCCTGTTCTGGGATCTCAATTATTAACCAGTTCAGACAGAACATGAGTAACTTGAACAAAGGATTGGATAAAGTAAGGAAAGACAGGTCTGCCAAGGGCTATTGGGCATGAAAGCACAATGTAACATACTTCCAGATACTAGTTGCAGGGGCCCAACTATGCTTCTCTTATCTCCTGCTTGTGAGCATTCAGAGGCTGATCATTACGAGAAACAAAAATGCCAAACTAAGATAGACCTTGGCTGACTGAACAAGGCTGTTCTCAGTGGTTATATTATTTAAGAAGGTTATGAACTGCTCCTGTTAGTAGTCTCTGACTAGTGAACAACTCTGCAATTCTATCATTTGGAATTAAAAGCAAACAATAATCAAATTTGACACTAAAACCTTTTATTGTAAATATTGGGAATTAGCATTCAGTAGAAAACTATTTCATCATCTAGAAGGATAATCCCAATAGCTCAGTCTTCACAGCTTGATGGAATAACCCAGTCTTCATCAGCTTCCTGAAAAACTAGAGGGAGGGGGAGGATTCAAAGAGCTGGCGGCATTGTGCCATAGGGTCACAACTGAAAAAACAACATGTTTCCATATCTCTGTAGGTGGAGCTATGAAACTTAAACCACTTCATGACAGTCCTAAGAGGGTGCTTTGAAGACCCCTTGGCCGACTGAAAAACTCAAGAATGCATTAAGACAGTGAGGCAAGGACATCATCTGGTAACTGAGTACACTGAGGAATTTTGGGATCTGGCTTGTCGACAATCTTATGATCTGGAGGACAATCTTATGAGCTGTTTCAAGGACAGCCTAAATGATGACCTATACAATGCCTGTATTGAGAGCTCCCCCCTGCATGCCTCCATGACTGGTGTGTGCTAGCTGAGGAAGTCAAAATAGACCAAGCCCATAATGTATCGCTCCAGCAAAGTTTGGAAACGGTTGCCCCCAGAGAGGAAGAGGGAAACAACCAGACCTCAACCCTAGCTGGTATGTTCCACTACCTGCTTCAAGTGTGGGAAGGAAGGCCACCGAGTGGCTGAATGCAGGGTGAAGACTCCAGCCAAGAAGGAAGAGCATGCACCAAGTGGGAAAACTGTCAAATCGCAGCCTCGCATGAAGGAGATGGCCCTGAAGGGCACTGAGATCATGGAGTTCAACCCCTCACCCAAATGGAGGGAGGGAGCACAAACCCCACTGGAGGAAGGGTTCTCGGACACTAACTATGAGGATGACCCCTTGTTGACTATGCCTATAGAACTTCAGCTCCTTGATACTTAACGGGATGCTTCTCTAAAAGCCCTGTTAGACTCGGGATGTACCAGATTCCTGGTTAGCCCAGTCTTAGTGAAGTTAGGAATCCTCTTGAGAAGACTAAAAAACCCCATCGTCTTCTGCCAATTAGATGGGTCAGTCGCAGGAGGCATCCTGGCCACTTTTGCCACTGTGCCCCTGGGGTTGGAAAGGGGAGCCCACTCAGAGACTTTAAGTTTCATGTAGCACCAGGAATGGAGAGGACGCTCGTCCTGGGGTTAGCCTGGCTGAAGACATGGAACCCCTGGGTGAACTGGAGGAGGGGACTCCTAAAATTCCCAGGGAGGAGTAGACCCCCCACAGTGTGCTGAGAACTGCCTCACTCACCAGAGGGCCCCCTGCCAAGGAGCAGTGGCAGCTGTGAGGGGAGAACAAATGCCAGACATACTAAAAGAATACCAGGATCTGGGACCTGTCTAGAACATCATTTTTCGGCTGTGGCGAGGGGGGCGTTCGCCCAGGTTCGCCTGGTGTGCCAGTTGCGGCCCTATTTGGACCGGGAGTCACTCCTCACAGTCACCCATGCCCTTGTCACCTCGAGATTCGACTACTGTAATGCTCTCTACATGGGGCAACCTTTGAAGAATGTCCGGAGACTGCAAGTAGTCCAGAATGCGGCCGCGCGAGCCGTCTTGGGTCTCCCAAGACATGCTCATATCACTCCAGCTCTCCGTGAGCTGCACTGGCTACCAATTGGTCTCCGAACACAATTCAAAGTGTTGGTTATGACCTATAAAGCCCTTTATGGCAATGGACCAGGTTACTTGCGGGACCGTCTTCAGCCTCATGAATCCCAGCGACCGGTTAGGGCACATAGGGTTGGCCTCCTACGAGTCCCGTCTGTTAGACAATGTCATCTGGCAGGGCCTAGGGCAAGGGCCTTCTCCGTTGCTGCCCCAGCCCTCTGGAACCAGCTTCCCTCAGAGGTTCGTACTGCTTCCTCCCTCCTAGCTTTCCGTAAATTGCTGAAGACGCATCTATGCCAACAGGCTTGGGGCGTATGAGCTGTGCTCTGCCCCTGGGCCCTAGGAAGGTCCCTCCATCAGCGAATGTGAGCTGATTGTGTTTGTATGAATGCAATTAATTTTTAAATTTTTATTGTATTTGTTGTAAGCCACCCTGGGTCCTAGGAGAAGGGCAGCATATAAATTTGATTATAAAATAAATAAATAAATAAATAAATATGTATTTTGTGAGCGTGGGTTGGATAACCTCCCTCCTCACTAACCCACGAACTTGGCTGAGATCATCCCAGTGGCCAAGCTTTGGCCAAGATGCCAAAACCCGAACTTTACTCAATGACCCCCTAGGGAGTCAGATGAACTGACTGCTTTTGAAATGATGCCTGCTTCAAGAGTTGTGTTTTCCTGAGGACGTAGCTGAGGCAAGACTTTGTATGTGTATTGAATACAAAAATGAATGAAGCACATTGTAGGTTTTTTTGATCATATAGAAGAAGGAATGAATCATGAAATAAAAGAGAAGGCAGAATTGACCCGAAGAGGGTGCCAAGAAAGTAAAAAGGGACACCATGATGAATTTCATGTAAATGCCCTTACCTGCTTCACTAAGGATAGATCACCATTACAGACAAAGGATTGTGTCTTTGGAGGGGTTGGTTGACTGATCCTAAACATGTAAAAGAAGAGCAACGCTAGCATGCTTGCATATGGCACTAATGTCAACGCTGCAAATATTGTATATTCTTGCTTTGACAATATGCAGAACTGTCTGGTATTTTTGGGGTTAATACAGAGCAGAAGAGGTGGGGGCAAAGCACAGGAAAGAAAGAGGAAGGAAACCTTTGACCTTCACACTAATTGGATAATGTGATATATGACAGCTAATTTAGGAAGAGAACTTAGATCTTAGCATAAAGCCTCCGTTATGCCTGTACCGACATTTTGTAACAATAAAAGACTTTTAGGAAAATCAATGCCTGGAAGTTCTTTGAAGTGTTTCATTAGCCGGAACCATAACATTCTGTTGATGATTTACAATAAAGAAGACTTGCTTTGTGTTACTCGCTTCATCTCAATGCCTGTGACTCGCGAACAGAACAACTTAGTTGTGATAAAGATGCCATTGGTTACATTTGCAGGCCAGATGATACACAATTTCAGTGTCTGGGTCATTTATTGTCATTTGAAATCCTGTGTCAGATGATCTATCTTCCAGAGCAACAGGTGACATTTAACCGTGTCAGATGTTGTTGAGAGCATCCACATCAAGATCTTGGGAGTCAGTTTTTCCATGCCTATCGACAACTAATCCTCTAATACCATTTCATTAAGTGCAGTGGGGCATCATGGTAGAGAGGAGCAACTGGAAGTGGAAAGAGAAAAGGAAGAAGCAAGAAGAGACCTGGTCTTGCCAGAAGCTGTTGGAGAGGAACCCATGAGAGATGGTCCATTTTGGTACATTGAAAATGTAGATTACTCCCCTCTCTTAATAGTTAGGCTAATTTGAGAAGAGCTTTCCCTTTTATTATAAGAAATATTTGTTTTCCTCCTCGTGGTGCAAAAAAAAAAGTTATTGTGGTGTGCTTTCAAGGGATACCTTCTTTGACTGGAGAATGAATCTATATCTTTTTTGGGCAGCTCCCTTATTTATATTCCTATGCCTATCATTTTCTTTTTGGTTTAGTATTGCTTTTATAGTTTTAAAACTTTTTAATAATTATATAATTGCTTTAGATAATTACTCTTTTACTGGATCAGTGTATGCCACCCAGAGTTGCTTTGTCAAGTGGGTAGCCATATAAATATGATAGATGAATGAATGAATGAATAAATAAATAAAAATTGGAACAAACTATTGCATTTCTATTCAAATAGGCTGAGGAATAAACAAGTAAATGCAGGTGAATGTCAACTGCTCAAATTTGTGAGAGAAGAGAGGTAATTTTGAAAGTGTCTCAGAGTAAGCCAGGAAATTGTACTTATGCTGTAACATATGGACAAAATCTAATTGACCTTGCAACTCTCCGTGTCTAAGGAAAGTTGCTTTATTATCTTCAAGTTTAATCTATTATGTCTATTATATCTAATTACGATCTTCAGAACTGAATTTTGAGCTCTTTAACATAGATAGTAATAGTAGAGTATTTGATGATATAGATTATAATTTTATAATGTGGGCCAAAAAAGAAAGAATTAAATGGAACATTTTTCCAATTTGGAATAGCCTAGAGTCTGCTGTAAAATGGAAGATATTTCCAGTTCTGAATAATCAATAGATTAATCAATAACTTACATAGTGATAAATTACTTTCTAGATCTCTGCAGCAGATTGGAAAAGCATAGAATGCCTGAAAGATAGGTGATGGCACCAGGAGCTATCAAGCCCCCATTTCATGCAGAAATATGAAGACCAGAGACATTCTGGGTGGGAAGGCCAAGTCCTCCAGTTTTCAACCCTATTGCTCAGCCAGGGATTTCTGCTATATAGAACTACTTTTCTTGTATTCATGGGCTGCATTTCTGAAATTGTTACCTAGAAGTCAAGACACATTGGATATCTGAGTTTATGAAGGATTTTTTTTTTTATGTTGGAAGACTTGAGGGCAGTCTTTCTCTTTTAAGATGCATTTTGAAAACCGAAGTACAGGTGTTTATCCTACAGGAAGCCATAGAATAGAATAGAATAGAATAGAATAGAACAGAACAGAACAGAACAGAACAGAACAGAACAGAACAGAACAGAACAGAACAGAACAGAACAGAATAGAGCTGAAAGGGACCATGGAGGTCTTCTAGTCCAGCCCCCCGCTCAAGCATGAGAACCTATACCACCTCAGACAAGAAGAATGGGATGTCTGAGGGCAGAATGTTGTTCAAGAATGGAGGAACCAGGAGCAGGGCCCAAAAGACATAGCAGACACTCAGTGGGAGGAGCTGTTACATGGAGTTCTTTTCTAAGATAAAGAGGAAAAGCAATATGATTAAAATTAACCAATAAAAATGAAACTGTGGACATAGAAAGTGAGCTGCAATCACATGAGAGTACTCAGTTATCTTGATCTTTCCAAAACAATAGAAAAGATTCTTTGGCAAGGATCAAACAATGTCAATAATAAAAGAAGAAAAATGAAGAGATGGTTCTACTGCTAGGAGAAGATGTTACGCTTGTAACAAGCAGTGATGGCAGAACTCCTCAATTCCTATTTTGCTTCCCCCTTTTTTAATATGATTAAGGAAGTAGGAACACAGTTCAATAGCCATTGAATAATAAGAATCCATGTTAGTGTCCTAACCAGTTCATGTCTATAAGGGTAGATGAATTACATGCCTTGATATTGAAAGAGACAGCAGAATTGACCTAAGAACTGCTGATGGTGATTTTTGAACCGCTGAGACTAGTGAAGAATCATAGTTCCAATATTTAAAATAAATAAAAGGGAGAAAGAAGGACTTAGAAACTACTTTACATACATTTATCAGGTTACTTACAAGGCTGAACAGACTATCAAACGGGAGCCAACATAAGTTTGTCAAAAATATCAAATTTGCTTCTTTGTGACAGAGTAACAAGTTTGGTAGAATAAGAATGGCGGATTTTAGACTAAGACAAAGTGGATTTAGATCTAGTTCCCTGGAAAGAATTAGATACAATCTCATGATGATCTCAAGCAGGGGTCTTCAAACTTGGCCCTTTTATGACTTGTGGACTTCAACTCCCAGAATTCCTCAGTCAGTGTGCCTGGCTGAGGAATTCTGGGAGTTGGTCCACAAGTCATAAAAGGGCCAAGTTTGAAGACCCCTGATCTCAAGGATCAGATGGATAAATACAGTATGTGTTAGTTGTACTATAGTCCAGTGTGTTTTCCCCCAAAGTGTGATCATACATTATTTGGCTTTAACCTGGAAAGATAAACCAGGATCCAAAGCTCCATCATTAACCTAATATCATTCAGTATTTTTATAAATGACCTGAAGGAAGAAGAAAAGAAAATAAGGCAAGGTTGCTTATCAACTTTGCAGATGACAGTAAGACCGGATAATAAATTAGAGATCAACATCATAATTACTACATGATTTAACTAGCGTGAACATTGATCCTTTCTGCTCCATAATTATATGGGTAGGAAAATCCCATGCATAAATAGTGGACTGAGTCATGTGCCTTGGTGGCAGTGCATTTAAGAAGGATCTAAATCCTAATAGATCATCCTTTGAACATGGACAAGCAGTGTTATACAGAAATTCAAAGGTCAATGTAGTTGGGGAGAACTGTTTACCTTACTAAAGGGAACACTGAAAGAAAATCTTATTATAATCCAAAAATATTTAGGAGGTGGACAAGTGCAAGTTAATTTTCCATTTGAAACTGACAGTAGGACAAAGACTGATGGGTTGATTTTTTTTTTAAAGTTGTTCAGGAGGAATTTCCCAACAGAAAGCTATTATGCAATGGGATAGCTTGTCTAGAAGAGCAAAAGTCTTCCCCTTGTTGGAGATTTTTTAGGTAGGGGCTGGACAGCCACATTTGTGGATGTTTTAGTGTCTTCATGAACTGAATAGGGGGCTAGACGAGATTACCTTCAGTTGATACGTTCTTTGATTCTAAGGTTCAAAGACTGCCTTCAATTTCATCTGTTTGTGACAAAGAGGAAAACATTGTGCAGAATTGGAATCTAACATTTAGAAAAGTCCATTCAGATATGTCATTTTAAGCAGCAGGTGACATATCTGCTTACATTAGCCTAATTAAATCTGCTGGCACTTAAATAATTCATTCCCTTGAAAGTCTTATTAAATGGCCTTTTAAGTGGGCTCACACCTGTTAACCTCACAATGACCCCTAAAACATCTCTGCTGTCTTGAAGGTGTCCCCTTTCAGCCTTGGCTGTTATCACATCCAGGGAAGTAGCAGCAAACAAAACTATTTGAAAAGAAGAGGGGGAAAATATGATAGAGAAGTGCAGAAGCTGAAGAGTCTTGAAAAGTCGACAAATGAAAGAAAGAGAAAAAGAATTCATTCATATATTCAGTAGCACATTTATACAGCCACCCATTTTAGCAAAATAACTCTGGGTGGGTAACAAAACCTCTAAAGAATCTAAATAGAGGTGAGTTTTCCCTTATTGGAAATGCTTTGATTTTCAACATGCTGGCTTCTTTTTGCTTTTTAAAAGTAAAAAGAAACAATAAGGTGGGATACCCACCAAAAGGCCTCATGTTCAGGCCTGAGACAGAGTAATCCACTTTGGGAGATCTTGAGGTTGTCACTGTCAGAAGGGGTCCTGGGGGACTGTCAAAATGAGGTTGGTAGGGAGAAGTATGTCTTCACCCATCCATGGTCCACCTTTCTCTTCAGATTTGGAACAGGACCCCTACTATTGAAAGAAAAATCTTCATCAGGGTCCAATCCAAGCCAGGAATAATCAAAATGAAGACTGCTTTAGAAAGAAGGTTGTAGTTTATTGAAGAGGACAGCCAGACAGAAAGATGGCTTTGGGAAAGCTGACCACCTGTAGTAGGTAGGTTTTTATACCTTCTTGAGCTTTTGTTTGGAGTTGTTCCTGTGGCATGAACTTTGACCTGAGTCTGAGTGTGCCTTTCTGGTATTCTGATTGTGGTGGGGTAATCCTATTATATCCCAAAGGTCATGTCTTGCTTCCCTGGGGCTGTGGCTGATGACCATGTCCTGTGTTGGATTTTTTGGCGTGAGGGATTGTTGATTTTAGGGATCTTTATCTTTCTAAACCCAGCTTCCTGGCTCCAATCTTTCTGACAAGATTATGATATCTGCATTTCTACAGAGCTGGCTTCTGCTTGTGGGAGGGAGACTTGGGGCTATAAAGAAAAACTGGGCATCCTTTTCTACCTTTTAAAGATCCTTTGAGGAAATATAATATTCTGCCTTTTCAATATTTCTTTCCCTGGGGGGTAGGGACTGACTTCCCACACTACCATCATGATGTCTGTGCCTGTCCGTGCAGAATTCCTCTTGAGAAATTCTAGACAGATATCCAGGAGAGAAGGCATAAAAAGTTACCTGTCTGCATCACTTTCTGGGATGAAAAAGAAGACAGATTCCGCAGGTAGGTGGGCTTGCTTTAAAGTAGAAGAATCATTTCCCCAGAGAAAACGGGACACTGTTTTTCTTAACTGTTCTTTGATGAACAAACTGGAATGACTTGGGGAATATTTCCAGGACTTGAAGTGGGTCAGGATGGATGGTGATTATCCATCCGCTGCCAGAATGTGCTTTTGGTAGTAAATATTGCCATACCAACAGAAAAGTATAGTTTCACAAGAGCTCTCACAAGCCCCTCTCCAATAGGATGGACAGAAATATGAAATACATGAGCACATTACCATATCCCATAGAATTATTCAACATAAAAGTTTGATGGGATTATAGAAATTTTGCAGTAATGCAACCAGCTGTTCCGATAGTAGATGAGATCAATGAAAGCCCATTGTTAGGAAAGGGATCTTCTACCAGAATAAAGTTGTCAGGGGGTGCCAGCTTTTTCTTGACTCAGGCAGAGACTGAGGGGAGAGTACAAGGGTGGGCTAGCTACCGTCCATTAAACTCAGCACATTGTGCTATTGGAGACTGAGGAATGATCATGTAATCCTCGGAAGTTGGCACTACTATGAGCAATTGAGGAGACACTTAACATTGTTGGATAGTTCCACCAGAGTGTGAAGGAAGGGAGATGCTTGGTCATTTCTAGAATAAGCTTGGACTACAATAGAAACAGATTCCTGAGGATGTCTCTACTCATGACATGGCAAAAATAAATGTGACTCCCAATTCAGTTTTCTTCGTGAAGAGCACTTTGGGCATAGAGAAGATCACACTAAGCCAGGTTCTCTCCTTAGTGCCTTTCTTAGGACTCAGCAGTAAGAGAAAAAGTAGTATCAGAAGCATACAGTATGTCACACTTATTATTTGATTGATCTGACTTATACATCTTTGTGGGCTGGCACAAGTACTACAAACAGTAAATAATTGAAAACAAGAACAGAACAGAAAAAGTTTAAAATACAGGTGATAACTGAACATAAAATAAAATCTCTTTCTGATATAATAAAATATATGAATATTCATTCATCAGATTTACAAATTTTCCATATGCTGGGGGCCAAATTCCCAAGTAGATATGTTTTATAGCTTGGGAATAATGCAGAAAGGACTTTCCCAAATGTTCAAAAGGACGGGTCTCTGATCCTAACTGCCTTTCAAAGACCCTTTTCTGCTGACCTTAGCTGCTACTCAGGTTCATAACAGGAAAGGAAACTCAATCTCAAGTTGCATTTCTATAACATAACCTGATGGTGAAGTCCAAGTCAAGATGGATCTGTTTGACTTAGCCCAAAGAATCAGATAAAATTATCACAGCATGCCTGTGTCTATGCAAGCTGCTCTCTACCAGCTTTTGATAAAGGACATGCTACAGTGCATGAAAGAACCAAGCGGGGCTGTTCTGTGAGAGTGAAATGGAGACAAAGAAGAAATGGACTTGGCTTCTCACTCCATAAACAATCTGGTCTATCCAGTGGTGGGATTCAGTCAGTTTGTACCAGTTTGGCAGAACCGGTAGCTAATTTTTTTGTTGCCCAGGCCCAGAATGGACTTCTGGAAGCGGCATCCACACAGAGAACTGGTTGTTCACATATTTGAATCCCACCACTGGGTCTATCCCAAGAATTCCTCCACTTGCTCTCCTCCTGAAGTCCTATTCACTTCACCACTCATGAAGGTCCTTTTGTCTCTGCAAAAAGAAGCATGATTCCCCCCCCCCCGCACTCCTGCGTTCCACAGATCAGTGTCAGCATCCACAGTACAGGTAGTTCTCAACTTATAGCCAGTTGCTTACCAACTGTTCAAAGTTACAATGGACCCCCCCCCAAAGCTACTTACAACTCAGTTCAGAAGTTTTGATCTCTGTTTCCCTTATGTGATCACATGAGTGCATTTTGAACACTCAACAACCAGCCTGTACTTATGGCCATTTGCAGCACCCTGTGATCATGTGACCATGATTTCTGTTGTTTGTTTTCTGGAAATTGGCATTTATTTCCAGTTTCCCAAAAAAAAAAGCTCCATAGTGAACAATGACTTTGTTTAACAACTGAAGCATTTACAATCACGGCATTTGCTTAATAACTGCCATTAAAAAGGTCATATAATTGGGTATAATCATGTGATATATACATATACAGTTGTGACAGTCATAAAGCAGGTTATCACATGACACACACACACACACACACACAAAATAAAGAGAAGAATAAACAAATCAACACCCTTATTTACCAAAATGAAACAATGAACTTTTAAATTCTCTTGTCTCACCTGTTTGATTTATTGTTTAAGGCATCAGGCTAATAACCCAGAGACCATGAGTTCTAGTTGTACCTAGATATCTATTAGATATCTAATAAAAGCCTATCAGCAGCAACAACTTTTCACTTAAAAATTCAAATTACTCAATTTTTCATTTGCTTCAGCTGATATCAGCTGATATTGGAGAATGAGGATATTTTCACTCTTACGTAGAAATTAATAATACCATTAAAATAAATCTATAGAAATTCAGATCAGTGGAAGTTACAATCATACAGTTGGAAGGGCTGTTTAAATGATTGAATCCACCTCTATTTTTTTTGAAGATAGGAATATCAAAAAAGGGCAAAGCAATCTATCTGAAATAGTCTAGATCATATTTAAAAATATCATAAAAGCATCTTGTAAGCAGAGTCATGATTCTTGGAAATCGTTGTGGAGAAATAGAGAAAACTTTATTTTTTTCGTTGGGTAATAGGATGTGGGAGTGATGTGGGAAGTAAAAAGATAATTAGGAGAATGATGAAATGGATACATCTAGCTTTGACTGAGAGGTGATAGTGCTAACAAATACTTGAAGGGCTTTTACAGAAGAAAATCACAGAGATCAGAACACACAATAATGTAGTCAACTTAACCTAAGGTAGATTCAGTTTGAATGTGAGGAAAAGATTGCCCTCAGTAAGCATAGATCAAAAATGAAACTCAAAGGAATGTAATTATGCTTTTTCTTGCTGTTAAATACCTTCATGATAACATCAGGCTGGCAAGATTTTGTCTTGACAAATCCATAATGATTTCCACAAATTCCCGCATTATTTTTAAGGTGCTTCCCAGCTGAGTTCTTTATGATCTGGAATATTCTCAGGTGTCCATGCTCTACTCAACAGTTTCCTTGGCTCCTTCTGACCATTGTATTCAAATGGAGACTAGAAAGCCCCCCTCATGGATACTTGAAACTGGATTTGTGGAAGCAGAGGATTGAATGCAATGATTTTATTGGCATCTTGTAATTTTATGTTTATATAATTCTGTTATGTGATTTAGTGCAGTGATAATAGCACTGTGGTTTCTCAGATCGGAAAGAAGCAGATAATATCAGTTATACAAAGTTATTTTGTTGAAAGTATGGTAGTAATTACATCATTAAAGCTTACTCAATTTCTTTTCCATATATAAAACTGGGGCTGTTGATGGTGGCATGGATAGTTAAATTAACCCATACTGCAAATATTTCTTCCCCTTTAAATGTCTTGACTTCAGTTCCAGCTTCAGCTTGAAGGCAAGTCATCCACAGACCTGGAATGAAACTAATAACATAGTCATATGATTGTTGTCAAGCCAACCATTCTAGTTTGTCATTAAAATATGCTTAAATATGCTGATATTTCCAATTTAGAACTAATATACATATCGTTACATCAGGGAAGAGATTTTGGGAATCTCTTTCTTATAAACTCATCTTGTACCAGAGAGGAAGTGGATCTCTTTTCTGATAGAAAGTAAAATTGCAACTGTGAATGATACAATCGAATAGAATAGAGCTGGAAGGGACCTTGGAGGTCTTCTAGTCCAGCCCCCTGCTCAAGCAGGAGAACCTATACCATCTCAGACAAGTGACTGTCGAATCTCTTCTTTAAAATCTCCAGGGTTGGAGCACCCACAATTTCTGAAGGCAAGCTGTTCCACTGGTTAATTGTCCTCACTGTTAGGAAGTTTCTCCTTAATTCCAGGTTGCTTCTCTCTTTGATCAGTTTCTAACCATTGTTTCTTGTCTTGCCCTCTGGTGCTTTGGAGAATACTTTGACACACTCTGCTTTGTAGCAGCCTCCCAAATACTGGAATACTGCTATAATGTCGCTCCTGTTTCTTCTTTTCTTTAGACTAGCCAAACCCAAGTCCTGCAGCCATTGTTCATATGTTTTAGTCTCCAGGCCTTTGATCATTTTAATTGCTCTTCTCTGATTTTTTTTCCAAACTCTCAAACATCTTTTTTGTGATATGGTGACCAAAAGTGGCTGCAGTATTCCAGGTGTGGTCTTACTAGGGTTTATAAAATGGTACTAATACTTTGCTTGATCTTGATTCTATGTCTCTGTTTATACAACACAGGATTGTATTAGCTTTTTCGGCTGCTGCTGCACACTGCTGGCTCATAGTCAAGTGATTGTCCACTAGGACTCCAAGGTCCCTCTCACAGTTGCTGTTTTTGAGCCAGGTGTCACCTAATCTGTACTTAAACCTTTGATTTTTCCTGCCTAAATGTAAAACTTCACTTTTCTCCAACTCATTTTGTTGGATAGTGCCCATTGTTCAAGTCTGTCAAGATCTTTTTGAATCCTGAGCTTGTCTTCTGGGTTGTTGGCTTTTCCTGCCAGTTTAGTGTCATCTGCAAATTTGATGCGTTCCCCTTCTATTCCCTCATCTAAGTCATTTATGAAGATATTGAAAAGTACTGGGCCTAAGATAGAGCCTTGTGGTACCCCACTGCTTACTTCTCTCCATGTGGATGTAGTACCATTGAGGACTATTGATTGAGTATGGTTTGTCAGCCAGCTACAGATCCATCTGATGGTGGTGTTGTCTATTCCACCTTTTTCTAGCTTACCAAGCAGTAGATTGTGTTCTACTTTGTCAAAAGCCTTACTGAAATCTAAGTATACTATGTCCACAGCATTTTTCTGGTCTATTAATTTCGTCACTTTATCAAAGAATGAAATAAGATTGATTTGGATTGACCTATTTTTGACAAATCCGTACTGGCTACCAGTTATAACTTTGTTTGCTTCTAGTTCTCAGATCTGTTTTTCGATGATCTTTTCCAGGATCTTCCTAGGTATTGATGTTAGACTGATTGGTCTGTTGTTTCCTGGGTCTGTTTTTCTCCCCTTTCTTGAAAATGGGAACCACATCAGTCCTTTCCCAATCATCAGGTACTTCCCTGGCGCTCCAGGATTTTTGAAAGATATGGTGCAGTGGTTCTGAGATAACATCTGCCAGCTCCTTCAGAACTCTGGGATGTAATATGTTGAATCCTGCTGATTTATATTTGTCAAGGTTGGATAGATGTTCTCTTACCATTTTCTTGCTTATTTTAATATTTGTTTCTAGTTTGTCTTTTGCAGTAGTTTTTTTGGTATGTTAGGCTATAATTTCTTTTTGTGTGAAGACGGATGCAAAGAATGAGTTAAGCAGCATTGCTTTCTCCCTACTGCCTATTACTTCCTTGCCATCTTCTCTCTTTAGTGGACCTACAGTTTCCTTGACTTTTTCCTTGTTATTAATATGTTGAAAGAAACTTTTTTTATTGTCCTTGATTTCTGTTGCAAGTCTTTGTTAATTCTGAGCCCTTGCTTTCCTGACTTCATCTTTGCATGATCTGGCTTAGGTATTTGTCTCTTTTTCCATTTTTTGTACTTGTTCTTTTTGTCTTTCAGTTTGTCAGAAAAAGTTTTGTGTAGCCATGCTGGTTTCTTCTTGAATTTCTTGTTTTTCTTTTTCAGTGGTATTGTGCTGGACTTGGCTTTCATGATCATATTCCCATGCTTCTTGCAGTGCTTTCCCCTTTAGGATTTTTGTCCATAGAATCTTTTCTACGTTCTCTTTGAGTTTGTTAAAATTAGCTCTTTTGAAGTTTAAGACTCTGGTTGGATTATTTTCTATTGTTTGTGTTTGCATTATATTGAATTTCAGTATGACGTGGTCACTCTCATCCAAGGTTCCAGCAATTTCAACTCCCTCTATCACTTCTTCTCTGTTTGTAAGAATTAGGTCCAGTATAGCTTTACTTCTAGTTCCCTCCTCTATATTTTGGATGATAAAGTTGTCGGCTAGATTGGTTAAGAATCTGTTTGATCTCTTAAAATTTTTATTAAAAACAGACGAGAATTTGATTCTCTATAAATTTCTTTTAAACTGGAAGATGGAAGAAGAACAAGTGAAAGAAACAATGATAGTATGGGCAAAGAACTTTGGACATTCTATAGATTTGGAAGACTGGCAAAAACTTTGGGATAAAAATATTAAGCTTACAAAAGTGGTAGCATATAAAGAAAACTTTTATAAGATGTTTTATAGATGGCATATGACACCAGTTCGCTTAGCGAAAATGTTTAAAAATGTTTCAGATATTTGCTGGAAATGTAAACAACAGCCAGGCACTTACTACCATGCCTGTGGATATGCCCTATTGCTAAGAAATATTGGTCTAAGATCCATAGATGGTTGGAAAAGATGATGAAATTACAGATAGAATTTAAACCAGAATTGTTTTTGTTAGAAATATTAAGACCTAATTATTGTAAAGAGAATGACTATTTGATATTGCACGTTTTAACAGCTGCAAGGATAGTATTTGCCCAATTTTGGAAAAATGAGAATTTACCATCTGACCAGATTATAATTACTAAAATTTTAGAGTGTGCAGAAATGGATAGACTAACATTAGAAATGAAAGAAAAAGATGATTCAATTTATTTTAGAACTTGGGAAAATTTTTATCAATGGTTAGAGACACGTTAGAACTTGAAGGATTCAATATTTTAGAACAGATAACTGATTTTTAACCGCGTTCTAACTAACATTTTGATGATATGATAATTTTTCCTGATTTACTGATTTTCATTTGTTACTTTTGATTTTAGGATTTTTGGAGATTTTATTAGTAGTGTTTACTTAATAGATTAACGTATTTGTTTACTAGTTGTTCTTAATATGTTATAGTCTAAGCTTCGGTAAAAATGGTTGAATATGATATTTACTCATTGTTATGATCCGGACGGTAGCTTGTTTGTTGAAATACGTGATTGTACCTATCCTTATTTTACCCTAAATCCTTTATTCCCTTCCCCTTTCCTCCCACACCTTCCCTTTACCATACCTGTATTGTTCCTATTTTTCCTCATTTATATAAACTTTTGTTAAAAAAAAAAGAATCTGTTTGATCTCTCACTTGCTGAAGAGTTTCTCTCCCACTTGATATCTGGATAGCTGAAATCTCCCATCACTACTGTAGTATGCTTCTAGACAGCATACTGAAAAGCAGAGACATCACCCTGCCAACAAAAGTATGGATAGTCAAGGCCATGGTTTTCCAAGTTGCAATGTACGGCTGTGAAAGTTGGACCATAAGAAAATCGGAGTGCCAAAGAATTGAGGCCTTTGAACTATGGTGCTGGAGAAGACTGGACTGCGAGGTGATCAAACCGGTCAGTCCTCTTTAGAAGGCCAGAACCTGAAGTTGAAACTCAAGTACTTTGGCCACCTAATGAGAAGGGAGGACTCACTGGAGAAGAGCCTAATGCTGGGAAAGATTGAGGGCAATAGAAGAAGGGGAAAACAGAGAATGAGGTGGCTGGATGGAGTCACTGAAGCAGTAGGCGTGAGCTTAAATGGACTCCAGAAGATGGTAGAGGACAGGAAGGCCTGGAGGAACATTGTCCATGGGGTCGCGATGGGTTGGACACGACTTCGCAACTAACAACAAGTCCTCTTGTTTAGGCTGGCATTTCTTGCTCTGCTCATTGAGTTTCAATGAGTGCTCCTTCTCTGACTCTCTTTCTCCCTCCTCTAGAGAGGACTCCTCCAATGGTATCATGACACAAACAAACATGTTAATTTTGGAACTATCACAAAATGTCTGCCTCCATAATTCTGCCTTAAAATGCATTTGGCGCTGAACCAAGTTGGTCTGGCCATTTTCAGACATACTTGGGTATCAAGATGTCTTGAGCACAGGCATGTTAACATGATAGTATAAAGTGATTCCCCTCATTTTCTGGTAGTCTTTGAATAAACATTTAGGCAAAAAAAAAAGGATATTCCAGGGAAACTTGTGCAAAAAGCCAGATGAGGTTTAGAAAGTAAATTCTTCAGATTCTTCCAGCTGTGATGCTTTTGTGGGCTGCTTTCTGATACACAGATTTACTTGAAGTTGGGATGCACTCCTTGTTTCTTGATTTTATTAAGAATTGTTTTATAGGATGCCAGAAGGGAAATGAGATACTCTGAATGGTCGTCTAACTATGAGACAGCCTATTCCCCGAGTTGGCTTTTAATATTTAATTTTCAAAGGCATTTTGGAAAAGACAGTATTATTAGAAAGGCCAGCGTGCAGATGTGTGGAAGGTGAAGGTGGCACTGGAGATTAGCAATGAAATTATATGCACGCTAAAGGAGAGAATTGCTCTGAGAGCTCAGTGTACCTTAATTCCAAATAAGCAAGCTTATTTAGAATGAACAGAATTATTTTGGAATAATTTGGAAATTATTTCTTGTCTAATTACTGTAATTAGTACTTTTTAGTTTGAGTCACTGTAATTACATTTTGAGTTGAATTACTTTTTTTCTCTAGCCCTAGAACAGATTCCTTGTATCAATATACTTTATCTACTCTTGGCTTTTAGGTATTTACATTGTTCTGGAGGCACCCAAGATTACTTTCATACATTGTAGCTGTACATGTGAAAACAACATGGCTAAATATTGGTTGAAACAATGTTAGCTTTCATGTACTCAGATTCTGACTCTTCCCCTCTTTAACATTGAGTCCAAATCTCTCTCTCTCTCTCTCTCTCTCTCTGTCTGTCTGTCTTCCTTCCTTCCTTCCTTCTTTCCTTCCTTTTCTTTCTTTCTTTCTTTCTTTCTTTCTTTCTTTCTTTCTTTCTTTCTTTCTTTCTTTCTTTCTTTCTTTCTTTCTTTCTTTCTTTCTTTCTTTCTTTCTTTCCTCCCTCCCTCCCTCCCTCCCTCCTTCCTTCCTTCCTTCCTTCTTTCCTTCCTTTCTTTCTTTCTTTCTTTCTTTCTTTCTTTCTTTCTTTCTTTCTTTCTTTCTTTCTTTCTTTCTTTCTTTCTTTCTTTCTTTCTTTCTTTCTTTCTTTCCTCCCTCCCTCCCTCCCTCCCTCCTTCTCTTTCTTTCTTTCTTTCTTTCTTTCTTTCTTTCTTTCTTTCTTTCTTTCTTTCTTTCTTTCTTTCTTTCTTTCTTTCTTTCTTTCCTCCCTCCCTTCCTTCCTTCCAACAGGAGATATCGGGTTTGTGTGTGTGTGTGTGTGCGTGCGCGTGCGTGTGAAGGATAACATTAAAAAAAATAGTGCCTTCTTTCTGCAATACTCAGGAAAAAGAATGTTTCACAGAGGATTGGAAAGGCGAAATTTTTTCACATCCAAATGGATTGCAATTTCCCTCCATTTAGCACCTGAAGGTAATTAGCTCGAAGAGACTGTCGAGTGAGAAACACGTTCATGGAACATTAACTCTCATACATTCTCCAGTTGCTGGGAATTAATAGGAAAGATTAAAGTTTAAAGAGAGCAAAATGCCATTACCTTGCAAGCCACCTCTCTCAGCGGCAGTAACTAGCCCTCACTAACCTAGAATCTCCACCAGAGACTCTGAATTCCTGTTTCAGGCAACAATATATTGGGCTGAGTTCATCCACTATCCCCAGCCCATCTGTGGGCTTCCCATGATCCCAAATTATAGAACCAAGCACCCTCTTTTCCCTACTTTGCAGGCAGGAAAAGATTCCAGCATCGGGCCTCCATATCAGTCTTCCATTCCACCCGGCTGAATATGGATATACCAGCATTTATTTACATCCAGGCCTCTGTGGGCCAAACCTTCATAGAAGTTAGCAAGGAGCCATGGATGTGTTGCATGCTATTGTGCAGATGGCATGGGTGTGTGGCGCGGTGGTGGGATGGATGGGCAGGTGGGTGTGTGGGTGTGAGGAAGCATGGGTGCACCCAAGATGCCAAGGGGGATACAGCCCTTAGGTCCAGTTCCTGACGGAAGGAGGAATGGCTTTCTCTCCAGCACATGTACTGAGTTCCTTTAGCCACCAAGGCAGTCTTCAAAATTGATTTGAATGCCAGACAGTTTAAGATAAAATGCAAATTTCCATTTCGAGAAAGAGGTGGAGTAGCATTGCTTTGGTGAAGGAGGTCGGTGCCTCCAAGAAACAACAACTTTTACCCAAGCACAAAACTAAAAATATAAAAGGAAATTCTTCCCTCACAACCTTGCTGAAGTTTATATAAGCCTCTGTTCTATAAAGATTTCCATGTTGCTTTTGCATTTCAGAGAGAGAATGAATAAGAAAGAGAGAGAGAGAGAGAGAGAGAGAGAGAGAGAGAGAGAGAGAGAGAGAGAGAGAGAGAGAGAGAGAGAGAGAGAGAGAGAGAGAGAGAGAGAGAGAGGAGGGAGAGAGAGAGAGAGACAGACAGGGAGAGCGAGAGAGATGAAATTGAGACATGGAAGAATTTATTGCCCAGAAAATTCCATTCTGCTATCTGATTCGAAAAGTCCAGTCCCCCCAGCTTCGGAAAATCTATTTTCCACATTTTAATACCCTGCAGAACAGTCCTCATAACTCATCCGAGTGTGTTAAGCACAGTTTTATTAGATCTGAAACAAATTTTGGTGGGGAGATACTATAGGTCATTAACCATGGAGTAATTTTATCCTTGTTTCCCTAATGATGCCATAATGGTGAGCGAATTTCTTAACTAAAGACCAAAGAACATTTTGAAGGTCAGTTTCATCTGTGAGCTCCTTCAAGCGCTTCTCCGAGAAGATTGGAAAACTCGCCGATTTTTTGAAGAGTCATTAATAATGTGAAAGCTGAAAGAGTGCTCCCATTTGCGTTCCTGCTTTTTACCTTTTAATTTTATATTGCTTTAGTCTCAGTCTCTTTCTCTCTCTCTCTCTTTTCTCCCTCCCTCCCTCCCTCCCTCCCTCCCTCTTCTCTCTTTTTCTTACTGTTTTCTGGAGGTGCCCCTTCAGCTGGCTAAAAGATTAAGCAATTCAGCAGTGAGATGCATATCCTTCAGGGCACTGATCCAAAGGACAAGGGAAAAGAGAGATTCGAAATATGTCCTAACATTGGTTGAGCCAATGGAAGACAGGAATACCGTGTTCATACATTATTTTTCTCTTTATAGATTCAAAAAAGAAAAAAGTCTGTCCGTGTAATATGAGAAAACATAGCAGGTATCCCCCTAGCACAGGCACATGAATTGGTTAATTTTCCCATAAGAAAAAGCCCCGCATTGTGAAACAGGCTTCAGGATATAATCTTGGGTTGTTTTTTTTCTACTTTCATAATCTAGAGTTTAAATTCAGTTAAGAATAGATTCAAAATTCTTATCATTCTGTTTTGCAATACAATACAATAGTCTGTTCAGTATGGAATCCTGTTAATGTCGATGGGCTTTCTTTACAAGTCTAGTTCAATCTTACTGTAATAAAGGCAATGGATATGGGTTCAAATTACTTTATTCTGGGAGGATGTTGCAACAAGGCAAAATGCATCCCATTTTTAAGTGGGAATAGGATCAATGCCCTTGAAAAGAATCATCCAAACTGGGGCATTTCATTTTCCAGCAGGCAAAAGTAGCTTGTGTTTGAGTTAATCACAGTCAGAGATGAATGAAAAAATGAAACACATATTCATGCTTAACATATTTTATACCCTATGTAAGTATGTACAGAACTTGCATTCTGGACAGTAACCTAAATATGGATGCGTATTTTGGAAGCCACAGACATTCATGCACATGTGACAGGCAGAAAGTTGATTTCAACACTGGCCAATAAAAATACATTCAATAAAACACACAAAGCAAGGTAAACTTCTAATGTTAAAGACTATATGTGGGCAACTATTTGTGGGCAAAGCTTACAAGTAGTGTTGCAGAATTTTGCTACTTTTAGAGAAATAGATTTGTACTGGTTTTCTAACACAAGGTGGTTATCAACTGGTGGCAAATCTAAACGGTTTTCCTATATGTCGCTTCCAAAACAGCTGTGGTGAGAATATTACATTGGGTTAAATATAAGACACATGTACATAATTTGAGCCCCTTTCCAAGAAGCAAGATGTCACAAATGTAATAAATCCATGTATGTATTATTTATTGCAGGGGTACCCAACCCCCGGTCCATGGCCCAGAACCGGTCCATGGCATGCTAGCAACCGGTCCACACAAACAAGCAAAGCCCCATCCATGGGATGCAGGCAGCACACAAAACCACACACTCTCCGATCCACAGAAAAACATCTCTCCATGGAATTGATCCCTGGTGCCCAAAAGGTTGGGGACTTCTGATTTATTGTGATCCTGAAATAATTGAGGTAAGGCAGAGAAGCCTGTATCCCTTATCTTCTTTAATAACTCCTCCCCCCCACCCCACCCCACCCCGGCTCAGTTTTAGAAAGCCATGATTTGGCAAAAATAGAAGGCAGTTGTAGGTTTGGGCTTCATTTAAAATACCTTGTTGCTTTAAGCTCTGATTTATTGTCTTTAAAAGACTACTATAACCTGAAGGCTCAAAGTCTGTTGTAATATTATTGTATGCTGATTTACTTCTACAGGAAATCTAAAGAGTAGACCTAGTTTACAGATGGGGAATATTTTATGGAGGTAGCTTGACAGAAAGGCAGAATCCAGGGGCTGAGCCAGTTCTAATTATGGAGTAATGCATGTACATGAAGGAGAGAAATCAAGCTTCAATCCTATCCTGAAAAGCATAACGAATGGAGAAAGCACATGGATTAGAGTTAGGACAGATCCAAAAGCATCTCTGTTCCAAACATAACACTGAACACTGGGAACTTGTGAGGTATTTTTCATATCATTGATTCAGAATATAGAAAATAGGACAACAGAGTTGGAAGAGTCCTTCAAGGTCTTTTAGGTCCACCCACTGCTTGAACAGGAGACTCTATACCATGGCGAACCTTTTAGAGACCAAGTCTCTAAACTGCAACCCAAAACCCACTTATGCATCGTTGAGTGCCGGGTGGGTGTGGCCCACTGGCTGGGCGTGGCTGCGGTGGTAACAGCAGACTGGGTGGGACTAAAAAGCTCAATCAATCAATTCCAACTTTGCAAGATCTTTTTTTTTCCTGCGAGAAGTTGAAATTGACTGATTGATTGAATCTTTTTTTTTTTTGAACACGGCGGCGGAGGCCTAAAGCGAAAAGATTTTATAAAACCCAGCTGAAGGCCTGTTATGTCTGGCCTCTCTCAGCTCATTAAAATCCACGTAAATATATCTTTAAGAGGTTTATTTAACACATTTCAAAAGGATTCATTTCAAAGCAAGCTGCTGGCATTTTTGTTGGCCGGAACGGCCAAATCAGATCTATGTACATTTAGATTAAACATGCTCTCCTCCTCCTACTTCCCAATTAACTTACTCTTTCTTTATCACATTGTCCAAGACCTCATTATTCTTCGGTAGGTTTTCAAAACACCAGAATTCCAACGCACTGCAAAAGTTTTTCAAGCCTCTCCTTGATTAACGTTGCTCGTGACAAAGGCGTAGTCTTTCTTTCCCCTTCTAATATAGTGTCCGATACGTCACTTCCCCCCATTACTTCCTTTTTCCAGTTAACTGACACCTTCGCTTATCAAACCTTCGGAACCTCGGATCAATCCATTTATCTTCTTGTTCTAAATCTGACTCATCATTTTGAGAGTCTGATTCAGAATGCATACAAAGCTCCTCATTGTCTAGCTCAGCTGCCGGGAGGGGCAAATACCCAGAGGGGCCTGGCTGCTCTTCCTCGGCTGCCGGGAGGGGAAAACACCCAGAGGGGCCTGGCTGCTGATCCTCATATTCTGACACTTCCCAAGCTGGTCTAGGGACACTCACAACAAGGCCTAGGACTGGGGCGACAGTGCGCGTGCCCACAGAGAGGGCTCTAGGTGCCATAGGTTCGCCACCACTGCTCTATACCATTCCAGACAAATGGCTGTCCAGTCTCTTCTTTAAAACCTCCAGTGATGGAGCACCTACGATATGCAATATATGCTTCCAGATGATACAAAAACAGAGCTAGTGGCTCTTTTTTTCAAAATTTAATCTATTAATATGGGCTGAGGTGTCTTGACATACTAATGGAAGGAAGATCCAGAGTTGCCTGCTTCTTTGTGATGTTTACAGAAAACTCTTTTGAATCTGAAAATTATACA
Source organism: Bothrops alternatus (assembly GCA_034064705.1). Classification (NCBI taxonomy): domain Eukaryota; kingdom Metazoa; phylum Chordata; class Lepidosauria; order Squamata; family Viperidae; genus Bothrops; species Bothrops alternatus. Next base: position 3,674,884 of record JARGCV010000122.1, read on the forward strand.
TGGATAGTGTACCCATTTTTGTTTAACCTACTTTGGAAGACTTTTATAAATATAATGGGAAAGAGTGATGCATAACATCTTGATTAAAAAGAACATTAAAATTTGATTATTATAGATTACTGTAGAAAATGTTGAATAACAGCAATTCCTAAAGTATAATTTGATGTATACGATTTTTCAAAATGTTCGTGTGCCCATTTCCACGCATGTGATATATGAGTTTTTCATATTCTGAATTTTTCTTAGCTTTGGTATTAGCATTGTTTCTTGAATGGACAATGGCAAACATATGAACTTTCAAGACATGTAAACGACTTCTATGCTTTGAAAATATTGCCAACGTTTGATGAGCAGCAGACAGATAATTTCAGTTTTATGTTTTTTTCCCCCTTTTCAAAACACTGACAAATTTTGGTGTCAAATATTTTGTATGCATTCTCTAACATTTCTAAACAATTCTGGCATAACCAGGGACATGGAGGTACCTGATGCTCTAGATTAATTTTGGCTCTTTCTGAGTCAGAATTTTGCATTTGGCATAAGGGTAAACTAACATAGCCATTACTTAGCAGTTATCTATTATTTACTCTTCACATATTTCATGCCCATATTTGATATCTACTTATATGTGCTCAACTGACTATTTATTGCACTGAACAGTAGAACCGTTTATTCAGTGAAATATATTTGTAACACACCCCTATCCTGATGGATTTTGGGTGAAATACCAAACTAATATCATTAAAATAATCAGTAAACAATATGAGCACCCTTCAACAGTGCATATAAATTAGTAACATTTGATAGCTACTATGCAACCACTTTAATTTTTTTAATTCAAACAATAAAATAATAAGTAAATATATTTGGATTTCTTGGAAAAGGTATTTTGGCACCCCCTGTTTGCTGTTGTTTTGTTTATGTGTGTTTTGCAGAAATCTCTATACTGTGTTTATTTATGAAGTTGCCATGAACTAAATTCATAAGTGTGGTTTCCTTTGAGGACGATAGTGTAATCCTCCCACTGACACAGTAGGGCTGGTGATTCTACCACCTGAATAGAGTTCCTTGTCGTGCTATTGCCAGTTGGCTGTGAACAGTGTGTGCTCTGGGAGAAAACAAAGAACTTAACAGAACTTGGGTTGCAGGCAAAATACAGCACAGGGAGCTGTGAAATAGAAGAGCTGGACTAGCATCTGGAAGCCTTCTAATTTCAGTCATAGATTCACTTGCTGAGGTGCTGAAAGTATCTACACAATTTTATACCTCTGTATAAAATTGGAATAACGATGACAACCTACTTCATGGGGTTCTGGGAAAATGAGGATGAGAATTAGGAAAAAGCTAAAAGCTCTACCAAATGTTACAAGTGTGATTAAAATAGGAGCAATTCCTTTTTTTTTTTTTTTTTTTGCCAATCCTCTATGTTCACGTAGGTCCAGTGGGGCGAGGAGGGCCTTGAATGGTCAACTAAGGATGTTGTCTCTCTTCTCTGGACAACAATTGCCATGCTTTGTGTGTGTTTAAGGAGGGGGATTAGTCAGTGAGTCAGTGGGAGGGGGCAGGGAGAGATGTGTGGTGACACTTTCTACTCCCAGATGTGATGCCAGCAATAATTTCAATTTTATGCCTTTGTTATGGCTTTAATCACTTTCTTTATGCGTTTTGTTCCAGCGATCAGGGAGAGACACCTGATAGGCAAAAAGGATATCAGGGGAACAATTTTTATTTGGAATGTGGTGAGAAGTCTAATTAGAATTTGAATTCTGCTGAGCCTTGAAATGGTTGGTACTTTATCCTGATCGCCTTAGATATTGTTTCGAGTCAATCATCTGTCACAATGTGGCATGCAGTACTGAGTTTCTCCAGCCAAAAGCAGGCTTTGCTCAATGCTAGGGGGCATAGGAGGAGAGGGAGGTGTGGGTGAGGCAGGCAGACAGGGGCCTCCCTTTTACTTGAGCCAAACGCTTGTGTGCCAACGGGCACAACTTAGCCCAGATTAGCCAGGGGTCACTCTTGCTAATTTGGACAAACCTTTATGACCATGCAAGGGAGATTTCTCCAGAAGAAGGACATGCAGAGCTGCTGAGTCACCTGTCCACTTAGTTGTGTTCAGCATCCGCTTGGATGGGTTGAGTGTCCTTTGACAAGATTATGTAGATCAGGATGGTGGTGCAGTGGTTAGAATGCAGTGCTTCAGGCTACTTCTGCTGATTGCTGGCTGCTAGCAATTTGGCAGTTCGATTCTCACCTGCTCAAAGTTGACTTCAGCTTTCCGTCCTTCCAAGGTGGGTAAAATGAGGACCCACATTGTTGGGGGCAATATGCTGACTCTGTAAACCCCACTTAGAGAGGGCTGTAAAGCACTTTGAAGCGGTATATAAGTCTAAGTGCTATTGCTGTTGTTGAGGTGTTAGAACCTCAAAAAAGAAAGGTGGATTGGCTACTATTCCAGCCCAATATTAATTCTTTAATTTGGGCTTCTGGGCTGGGTAGAAGGTTAAACTTGGTGGCCTAAATGGCCTATATAAATTATGTGGATGTTGTTGTTTTTTTGAGAAGTTAGTTTGGGGAGGGGCACTTTTGTAAAATGGACAATAGGGAAAGAACCAGCCTTGGCCTCCCATTTTGTGACTGGATAGGTTAAATGGTGGGTATAGCCTCCCGTGTAACATTTCTCACCAATTCGTTTCTTGGACAGAAACTTCGCCGTACTTGCCAATTACTACAAAAGTATTTTAAAAAGCAAAAACAAAAAAAACCCAAAACCAAAATCGCCTGGCGGGGCCTAGGGGAAGAGCCTTCTCTGTTGCGGCCCCGGCCCTCTGGAACCAACTTCCCCCGGAGATCTGTGTCGCCCCCACCCTCTCCGCCTTTCGTAAATTGCTTTAAACACACTTTTGCCGGCAGGCCTGGGGCAGCTAACACCTTGCCCCTAGCCAGTGTATGTTTGTGGAATGATTGGTTTCTTTTTTAACTTAGTTTTTTTTTAATATTTATGTATTTAATGTAATTTCTATCATGTTGTGAGCCGCCCTGAGTTCTCCGGAATAGGGCGGCATAGAAATTAAATAATAAAAATAATAATAATAATAATAAATAATAGTGGCCTTTGCAATATTTTCAGTATCTCCACGGTTTATTTGCTTGCATATCCAGAAAGTGCACCCTAACTGAACTTTGAGAAGCTTTAAAAGATGATAAGCACTCAGAAGAGCTTGTCAGCCTTGTCAAATCTGCCATCTGTAGTCTATGAAAAGTTTTTTTTTTTGAATCACCGAAGTTTTCAGTAATTAATTTTGGATGGCACATGCTGTGTGCTCTCTTTCCAATGCAGTAGATAAGGTGACTGGCTCACCCATGAGTGTATTGAAACTGGCATTTGCAGCAAACAGCAAATTGTGCTGCAGTTAAAAAAAACAAAATAAAACTGAAAAAGTAGTTCTACTTTCACTGCTCTATCACCAGATTGGACGGAGAGATCATTGTGCTTTGGATAATTATATACTCTTTTGCCTTTCCACATTATACCATAAATTTAACCATGAAATATTAGAAAGTCAAAGCACATATGATTTCTTCTCTGGGTGAGATTATAACTCTGTCCTCTATGGAATATGAGGAACTGAATGTAGTTTCATTATCATAATCACTAGCCAACTATCATTATTGGTTTTGTAATTATCCTTTTGTAATCTTTTTTTTTTGCATGTTAATCTGGTGAGTAATCTTTTTTTGTAGATTACTCTGATATATTTTTTTAAATTAAAAAAATAATTTGGAAGGAATTTGGTAGCACCTTATATATATAAAATACATCATAATTAATTTTACAAGTACAAAAAATAAAAAAAGGATTAAAAATAGCAAAACATTGGAAATGTATAGCCAACATAAAATTAGGCATATTTTTATATTTTATTTATGGATATTAGAATATCAAATATCAACTTAAAAGTTTAGTCAATATTAAAAGGGGCATTATTAACATAGATTATTATACAATAATAACTAACCAGTCTGATTCAAACTGTAAGATTTAGACCCAGATTTTTTAAAAAAATCAGTACTTTTTGATTAATCTAAAAATTTAGCAGGCTTAAGAGATCATATACAAATTGAATATTATAATTATAATTTTGAAAACGTATTCCTTACTTTTACAGCATGTGAGAAATTTTCAGTCATGAAAGCATACAAATGAATTCCCAGTGAGAAAATGTTAACTTTTTTTTTGTAAACTGCATGTCTCTTTTGTTTTAATAATTTTCATCCAGCACATTTGAGAGAAAAGTACTGATATTTAAAAGAAACAGTTCAATATGAAAAGTTCTCAGATCTAAGATCCGCTCAGATTTGGAATTTCCCAAGAGGGTGTTTCCTCAGGATAACACAGTCACACACACAGACGCATCCACACCCAATCAACCATGTCTGTTGGGACACAGAGCCATCGGAATTTGGGAGATGAAAGACACTTCTTCTGAAATTGACAACCTATAACTATTCAAAACTTGCAAAGTATAATTTTGAAGAATTGTGATTGGTAGTAAATCATCTGAAACCTCTCCAACGTTTTTAAGAGATTTGGGCATGTGTAACAGAACAGCACTACCACGTGATCTGTCCAAAGTACGAGGTTTACTTTGGGATTTTTTCTTTTTTAATTCAATTTACCAGCTGTGATCTGGGCAGTTTTGAAATTTGTCTGCCATGCAGAAAATTTCCTATTTAAAGGGTGGAGAGGGTTTTTTTTTTTTTGCGTTTTAATTGTTCCTTTTTAAAATAAAATTCACTTTGTTTATTTTCTGTGAAATTTAATTCCCAAGGTTTGGAGGTAGGTGTGGGGAGTAAATGAGAAAAACTTTTCTCACTGTGCCAGCAAGCCATATGCTGAAATTATTTCAGGTTTTTTCCCCCAGTTTTTTTATCTTAGCTTTTTAATTGCCTTTTAATTCCAACTTCCCGTGAACCTCAGCTACCGTTACAGGGTTTTACTAGGGATTTTCATGACTTCATAGAAACCCAATGCCAGACACTGTTTTATATTTTTTCACATTTATGCAACCTGTAGATGGCATCTAGTTTGTTTCCCATTCAGCTTTGCAAGCATGCTTTGCAACCAGAATACTACCCCTTGTGCTACCTTTTATGGGATAAAAGCAGCCACTTAAGATCCTAAATTACAGAATGATTAATCTTTTCTCTCTCTACTTAATACCAAGTAGCATGCATGTTTTCTTTCTATATAGGTATGCACTCTGTAGAAAGATTGAGAGGGCAATAGAAGAAGGGAACGACAGAGAGTTAGATGGCTGGATGGAGTCACTGAAGCAGTAGGTGTGAGCTTAAATGGACTCCAGAAGATGGTAGAGGACAGGAAGGCCTGGAGGAACATTGTCCATGGGGTTGCGATGGGTTGGACACGACTTCGCAACTAACAACAACAATGCACTCTGTAATATTGTATTAATATACATATACAGTGCTTTATATCTATACTCTACCCAGTTTTCCAATCTAAAGCTAAGGATGGGCTTAGTTTTTCTCTTTCTATGAATCAGGCTGGTAGCTAATTTGTCTCTAACTGGTAAACATCTTCCATCATTTCCAACTCCCATCAAGGTCTTCTACAAAAAGATCCTGTTGTACCTCTGCCTCCAGCTCTACTGTCCATTCTCTGGATAGTTTTCCATTCCACTTTCTGGATCTGGGGCCACTCTCTAATTAGCAGGCTATTCAATCCAGGCCTTTCATTCCAAATCTATTTGCCAGTCCATATAGTTAAGTCCAGAGCTGTGTAGGTCCATCTTAACTACTATAGTTACTTCTAATTGCTAGCCTACTATCTGTAGCTCTTCTTCCTCTCTTCTATGAGAAACCAAATTATGCTCTATTCCCAGCTTCTCTGGACCAGGAAAGCTAGCAGACCACATTTGTTTGGATTTCTGGGTAGCTATGTCACAACCAACAAGAAGATTTGGCTAGAAGAAGGCTGTTAAATTGTTACCTCGTCAAAGAATCACAAACTATTAAATTTCAGGTTTGAAAGTGACCATGGAGATCATGTAGTCCAACCCCCTGCATAGAGCAGAACTATATTAATGCAATATCCCCAATAGATTGCCATCCAACGACTAAGCTTTTGACCCCCTCGGAGAAGGTCCGCAACTTGGGCATCCTCCTCAATCCACAGCTAAATTTGGAACATCATTTTTCGGCTGTGGCGAGGAGGACATTTGCCCAGGTTCGCCTGGTGCACCAGTTGCGGCCCTATTTGGACCGGGAGTCCCTTCTCACAGTCACCCATGCCCTTATCACCTCGAGGCTCGACTACTGCAATGCTCTCTACATGGGGCTACCTTTGAAAAACGTTCGGAGACTTCAGGTAATGCAGAATGCAGCCGCGCGAGCAGTGTTGGGCTTGCCCAGAAATGCCCACATTTCGGCATTACTCCGCGAGCTGCATTGGCTGCCAATTGGTCTCCGAACCCAATTCAAAGTGTTGGTTATGACCTATAAAGCCCTACATGGCATCGGACCAGGTTACTTACGGGACCGCCTGCTGCCCCATGAAACCCAGCGACCGGTTAGGGCCCACAGAGTCGGCCTTCTCCAGGTCCCGTCAGCCAGACAGTGTCGCCTGGCGGGGCCTAGGGGAAGAGCCTTCTCTGTTGCGGCCCCGGCCCTCTGGAACCAACTTCCCCCGGAGATCCGTGTCGCCCCCACCCTCTCCGCCTTTCGTAAATTACTTAAAACACATCTCTGCCGGCAGGCTTGGGGCAGTTAACATCTTGCCCCTAGCCAGTGTATGTTTGTGTGTATGTTTGTTGAATGATTGGTTTTCTTTTAACTTAGGGGTTTTTATATATGTATTTTAACTGGTGATTTCTATTTATGTTGTGAGCCGCCCTGAGTTCTCCGGAATAGGGCGGCATAGAAGTCAAATAATAAAATAAAATAAAATAAAATAAAATAAAATAAAATAAAATAAAATAAAATAAAATAAAATAAAATAAAATAAAATAAAATAAAATAAAATAAAATAAAATAAAATAAAATAAAATAAAATAAAATAAAATAAAATAAAATAAAATAAAATAAAATAAAATAAAATAAAATAAATAAGCATCTTCATTCCACCACTTTCTAAGACAGTCTGTTCCATTAGTGAACAGCGAAGATATCTCCGGCACGCTTTTCTTCTCCAGATTAGACATACTGTATTCTTCCAACCATGTTTCCTTCCAGGCTGATTCTCATCTTTGTTATCTCCTCTGGACATGCTCCAGTTCATCTGCGTCCTTCTAAAATGTGATATCCAGAACTGGGTGCAATATTTTAAGTAGGCCTTTTCACATGTACTGCTGCCAAGTTTGCCCGTTTCCCCATACATTTGATTTTTCCTTCACTCTCTTTTAAAGTTATTCTTGCTGATTTTTGCTGTCATTCAATGTGATAATAATTTTTAATCTGTCTTCTGAATTTATTTATTTATTTATTTGACTTATATGCCGCCCTTCTCCCAAGACTCAGGGCGGCTCACAGCAAACATACAAGTACAAAAATGTAGTATAAATCAATTAAAATACTAATTTACAATGTAAAAACTATAAAACTATTTCCACTCATACAACACACAGTCACAATCAGAGGCCCAGGGGAAGAGCGCCGCTCACACGCCCCAAACCTGCCTGCATAAATGTGTTTTTAAGAGTTTTTGGAAAACTAGGAGGGAGGGAGCAGTACGAACCTCTGAGGGAAGCTGGTTCCAGAGGGCTGGGGCAGCAACAGAGAAGGCCCTAACCCTAGGTCCCGCCAAACGGCACTGTCTAACAGACGGGACCTGTAGGAGGCCAACCCTATGTGCCCTAACCGGTCGCTGGGATTCATGAGGCAGAAGACAGTCCCGCAAGTATCCTGGCCCATTGCCATAAAGGGCTTTATAGGTCATAACCAACACTTTGAATTGTGTTCAGAGACCAATTGGTAGCCAGTGCAGCTCACAGAGGGCTGGAGTGATATGAGCATGTCTTGGGAGACCCAAGACGGCTCGCGTGGCCGCATTCTGGACTACTTGCAGTCTCCGGACATTCTTCAAAGGTTGCCCCATGTAGAGAGCATTACAGTAGTCGAATCTGAGGTGACAAGGGCATGGGTGACTGTGAGGAGTGACTCCTGGTCCAAATAGGGCTGCAACTGACGCACCAGGCGAACCTGGGCGAACGCCCCCCTTGCCACAGCCGAAAGATGGTGTTCTAAACTTAGCTGTGGATCGAGGAGGACACCCAAGTTGCGAACCCTCTCCGACGGGGATAAAACTTCCCCTCCCAGAGTGATGGATGGACAGATGGAATTGTCCTTGGGAGGCAGAACCCATAGCCACTCCGTCTTGTCGGGATTGAGTCTGAGCCTGTTGGCACCCATCCAGACCTCAACAGCCTCCAGGCACCGGTTCATCACTTCCACTGCTCCGCTGTAATGATGAACAACAGTGGACATAAAGTGGAGCTCTATAGTACACAGCATAACGTTTTCCTCTAGATTGATGTGGGTACATTGACATAGCCTTGTTGGCTAACGTTGCTTTTCTAATAATAGCATAGTGTTGCTCACTTGTTATCATATTAGCTCCATTAGAATCTCATGGAATACTTGGTTGAATACATTGCTGAAGTCATGATTCAGCAGACTGTGCTTGCATTCCCATGGTCAGCTAAACTTGGTTTGTTAAAAAAGAATTCAGATGAATTTAATATTCTAGCATCTGCCAAGCAATTCTTCCTTTTTTTTTTTGAACAAAGACTACTTAATAATCTTTCAGAGTTTTGCTCAGTATCAATATCCTAATACTGATCTGATCTCTGATCATCAGTTACCTGGGTCACTTTATTCCCCTTTTTGAAAATAGAGGATTGGAGAAAGATGAATGTTCCGAACACTTTGCCCTGCATCTATGATTTCTCAAAGATCACGGAAAGGGGCAATGAGGTGGCATCTGGAAATGCCGTAAAGATTTTCAGATGTAATTGGTCTGTTGCTAGAGATCAACACATCGTAGCCACGTTTTCCCTAACTATCATTCAAATTGCCTTGGGTTGGCTTCCCTCTTTTATGAACAGTTTATAGCATCTATAATCTATATAATAAAAAAGTAGCTGTTTGAACCTAAAATGTGCCACCAGTAATTTTCTTCTAGCATAAAAAGCGAAGTTCCTCCTCCCCCTCCCCCCGCTTTGATTGGGGGTATCAAGGTTGAGCACATTACTTTTCTGTGTAATGGTGCTGCTCACTTCTGGAGCCCCTTTGATGCCAATACTTCCATTAGGAACAGTAATGGCCCCCACGGCTTTTAATCAGCATTCCAGATATCAATGGCTTCATTTGGTTGAGAAAGGAATGTGTTTTCTTAGCAATAATATATTCTCAATACCATTAAGAATTCTCAAAATGCAGTATTTCCAAATCTTTATTTAGAGACTGAATTAGATAAAACAGATGGAAAAACTATGGCCCCATGTATGTATGTGTGTACATGTGTATGTGTATTTCTCTCTCTCATGTATGTATGTGTGTGTACACATGTATGTGTGTGTGTGTGTGTGTGTGTGTGTGTGTGTATATATATATATATATATATATATATATATATATATATATATATATATATATATATATATATATATATATATATATATATATATATATATATATATATATATATATATATATATATTTTCTCTAATTATACTAAAAATGTGAATCCCGGGTATATTCATGTTGAGAAAAATAGTTGAACACCGGGATAAATATAAAATATATTTATCCTGGTGTTCAACTACTCTCTCTCTCTCTCTCTCTCTCTCTCTCTCTCTCTCTCTCTCTCTCTCTCTCTCTCTCTCTCTCTCTCTCTCTCTCTCTCTCTCTCTCTCCCTCTCTCTCTCTCCCTCACAGAGTGACTCTAGGCAGTTTCCTGGAAGCAAGATAAAAATAATACTTAGATATGTTATTGTTAATTGAATTTCCTTTAGCAAAAATCATTTTTATCATATAGGTCAGTGATGGTGAACCTTTTAGAGACTGAGTGCCCAAAACCTGCCCTGCCCCTTGCTTCACCCCACCCCCGCCCCGCCTGCCTGCAGGGCCACCCGCCTCCACAGCCCACCACAGATCACCCAGGCAGCCCAGCAGCACCATGGCGGCCATGCCCTCCTCCCGCACCATCTGTGTGCAATGGGGTGCGAGGGCAGAGTCTTGTCCCTGCTTGCCCGGCTGCCATATTCTTGACTGCACTGCTCTGTGCAGGCCGCGCCTGGGGGGGGGTGACTATTTGGGGGGGACTGCTGGTGGGGAGGCAGCCGCGGGGAGAGGCAGAGCTGGGGTGATGGCACAGGTGCCCACAGAGAGAGCTCTGACTGCCGCCTCTGGCACACGTGCCATAAGTTCGCCACCACTGATAAGGTTCATGGGGGATAAACTTACTAACTCCAAAGCCACTATAGGCATTAACTATATTTAACTACTACAAGCATGTAGTGAGTTGAGGAAACAAACTATAGTAGAGAAAGCCTATTCAGAGCATTGTGGTTTTGCAGATACTAAAATGGAATGATCTCATTAAAGAAAAGATGAACATACATGGAAGATATTTTTGGGAATTATAAGAAGCATAGCAAATAAAGGTATAAGGCTAAAGATATTATTGTGTAAATGAGGGCAGTTATTGGACCATAATCAAGATTCTTAGAATCATAGAATAAGAGAGTTGGAAGGGAGCTTGGAAGGTCTTCCAATCCAACCCCTTGTTTGAGCAAGAATCCTTATACCATCCCAGACAGATAACTGTTTAATCTCTCCTCGAAAACCTCCAATTATGGAGTATCTATAACTCCAGAAGGCATGTGTTTCCATTGATTGTTTCCATTCTTCCCCTGATCCAGAAGGGAGCTTTTATTCACTTTACTGCCCACATCATCTTCTGCAAAGTTCTTTATGTGTGTCTGTCACACTTTCTCCTTAGAAGGCAATTTGCTATTTAATGTTTTCACTCATATAATAAAGTTTTACATAAGGGTCCTCATTCCAAAATGCAGATATATAGAAGATGTGCAGGATCTTCCAGTTGTTATTTTCTCTTAGCCTGACAGGTTATAATTCTGCAGATGTCTGGAGAGGCTATTCCAGTGAGAATATACAATGTATATATTTTCAGCTTCAAACAACATGTGATAACTTAAAATAGAATAGAGCTGGAAGGGACCTTGGAGGTCTTCTAGTCCAGCCCCCTGCTCAAGCAGGAGAACCTATACCATCTCAGACAAGTAACTGTCCAGTCTCTTCTTAAAAACCTCCAATGATGGAGCGCCCACAATTTCTGAAGGCAAGCTGTTCCACTGGTTAATTGTCCTCATTGTCAGGAAGTTTCTCCTTAATTCCAGGTTGCTTCTCTCTTTGATCAGTTTCTAATCATTGTTTCTTGTCCTGCCCTCTGGTGCTTTGGAGAATAATTTGACCCCCTCTTCTTTGTGGCAGCATCTCAAATACTGGAACGCTGCTATCATGTCACCCCTGTTTCTTCTTTTCTTTAGACTAGCCAAACCCAAGTCCTGCAGCCGTTCTTCATATGTTTTAGTTCCAGGCCTTTGATCATCTTAGTTGCTCTTCTCTGAACTTTTTCCAAGGTCTCAACATCTTTTTTGTAGTATGGTGACCAACATTAATTGCAGTATTCCAGGTGTGGTCTTACTAGGGTTTTATAAAGTGGTGCTAATACTTCACATGATTTTGATTCTATGCCTCTGTTTATACAAACCAGGATTGTTTTAGCTTTTTTGACTGCTGCTGCACACTGCTGGCTCATAGTCAAGTGATCGTCCACTAGGACTCCAAGGTCCCTCTCACAGTTACTGTTTTTGAGCCAGGTCTCACCTAATCTGTACTTATATCTTTGATTTTTCCTGCCTAAATGTAAAACTTTGCTTTCCTCCACATTAAAACTCATTTTGTTGGATAGGGCCGATTGTTCAAGTTTGTTAAGATCTTTTTGAATCCTGAGCTTGTCTTCTGGGGTGTTGGCTATTCCTGCCAGTTTATCATCCACAAATTTCATGAGTTCCCCTTCTGTTCCCTCATCTAAGTCCTTGATAACAGCCCAATTTTTTAATAGAATGATCTGTATTACTCAGCTCTGAAGTAATAGAGGGCCAAGGCAGCAGTTTTGATGTCTATGGGATGTATCTACCAATGGGAGTTTGTTCTAGATTCTGTCTCTGATTCTCAATATATGATAAATAAATGCTTTGAATGGAAAATTAGGGGTCATCCAAGGTATGCTAGGCTTTTATTGTTATTCAGATAAGTCCCATTCTAGTTAAGAGTTCAGTTCCTTGTCTCTGCAAATGGAAGAGGCAAACCCAAGACTTACTTGCATTTGTTTTAATTCTTCCACTCATGTCATTTAAATCTGAATAAATTCCTTTATTTGTATTGCCATAGGTAGGTCATTAATTTAGCTTTTTATATATGGTGGGTTGGTTCTTGTTCATATAAATGTTAAAGAGGAGTGATGTCCCCATACTTCTTGTCACAAGCCATTTCATCACATCTGGCATTTACTCCAAGCTTGACACAGAAGTCACGATTTTCAGCATTTTCAGCATAAGTTACATTTGTGTGATTTATGTGATACATATTATAAAGTGATGAGGCTTTAATCAATTGATTGTCCCTGTCATTTTGACACCGTAGGCATCTCCCCACTCCTCAAATTCTCCTGTGCAGAAAGATAACAGAATAACTGTTCCTATGATTTCACATCTCTCAAGTGTTTTAGATAAACTTAGTGAGATTCAGAATTTGCCCTGCATATGGCGTTCCTGGACAAAAACGTTTTCTTTGCTTTGGTTATTTATCCATAGTAGATCAAGCTTGGTTCACAACAATGATTCTTGTAGGGACAACATAGGAAGATAGTTGGATCTGAAGGGATTTTTGTCTGGCTTAAGTAGTGCCACGTGCCATACATGTTTAACTGGAGGTTGTCCTTTATTTCCTTTATTTAATTGATATGTCATTTATGCTCTTCCATCTTCTTGGATCATTCTTTGACTTATAAAAATGAGAAAGAGCTAGGTATCAGTTGCCTAATGGCACTTTACATACTTAAATGATTTCAGGAATTTTATATATTAAATATTACATATTTTACATATTAAATATTAAAAAGCTTGGGGTTGAACTAGAACCCCATGGAACTCCATAAAATTAGGTAGGCAACTGGACCACCAAACTACAATGCCTCTTGTTGTTGTTCGTTGCGAAGTCGTGTCCGACCCATCGTGACCCCATGGACAACGTTCCTCCAGGCCTTCCTGTCCTCTACCATCTTCTGGAGTCCATTGAAGCTCACACCTACTGCTTCAGTGACTCCCTCCAGCCACCTCATTCTCTGTTGTCCCCTTCTTCTATTGCCCTCCATCTTTCCCAGCATCAGGCTCTTCTCCAGGGAGTCCTTCCTTCTCATTAGGTGGCCAGAGTACTTGAGTTTCATAATGCCTCTTACCCTCAACTATAAGTGTGATCCCCTTCTATTCAAAAGAATGGCATAGCTAATAGTAATGAAAGCTGTTGATAGATTGATATTCTATTGTTGATAATTTTACAGGGCAATCAAGATACCTTTGGTTCCAAAATCTGTTCAAAAACAAAATTATAATTCCATCTTTCAGGAATGCCAGGAAATGCTCTGCTACCCTCACCTTGAACATTTTGTCTAGGAAAAAGAGGTGCATGAAAAAGCCAAAGTTTTGATCCATCCACCCTGATTCAAATCTGTATGATATAATATGACTAGTTCCCTTCTTCAAAACAAAGTATGAATTACCACCTGCCCCATATCAGTAAGTAGATGTAATAAGTCAAGACAGTAATGACTAAAAGAGGAAGCAGAATATTTCCCTGCACCCCCAGGTCACAGAAATTAAAATGAATTCCACAAAACAGAGACCTATGGTACTGTGAAAACCACTCCCAGGTTTGTTTGGTTTTTTTGCACCATATATAGATATCCAGGTTGAGGCAGCTATAACCAGTACGGTAATTTCAGAGTGCTTGTAATAGCTTTGAAGGTTTGTGAGGACACTGAACTTCTAGAAAAATTCAGCTTGACTCAGCTCAAAAATACAATAGGATGGTGAAGTATTGCCACTTTGCCATCACCACTGATGACTCAGTTATAGCTCAGATCTGCTTTCTGCCCCTTGTATTCCAGCCATCTACGTCATTGTCTCCAATCTGCTGGTAAACCAAGTTCAGAAAGAGGATTTGTACCTACTGGCAGAGACGCTGCTGCTTTCCACAGAGTAATCAAGCCATTGGGAATCCAAGTCACACTAACCCAAAATCTGCAAAGATACCCAATTCTCCTTCAGTCTAAGTGTCTTGCAGTTCACATTTAATTCTGAACGGCCTTGTGAGAAAGGGCAGATTAAAAGAATGACTCTTTCATATATTTTGTGATATATTATTAAGGGCATATTAAATTCTACATTCTGTGCACTGCATCATTCTACTTTTACACTGACATAAGCCATAAATAGCATGCAGACTGAAAGATGAAAGGGAATGAGGCAAACTTGTTTAACCTACCAAATGAAAGAATTTTCTGACACTTCAGCAATACAGCTGGAGATACAGTTGTACTAGGACTGTAAAGGAAAGACTTAGCATCTGAAAAAAAACTAGACAAGAATAGTGAAGTACAATCATATACTAGAAACTTCAGTTTCAAAAACCCTTGGAAATCAGTCATAGCATTTTAGCTAATAAAATGAAAGTCAATGCAAAGTTTCATGCTGGCCAAACAATGCACAGTGACATTATTTGGTTTGGTGATGAATGATGCAATTTGAGTGCAAAAATGTTTCGCTTCTCCTTACCAAGAATCAATTTGCTTTGTGGTACAGTGACTCTTCTCTCCCTTGTCTGAAGGCTTTCATAACTTCTGGTATGCATGGATTTGTGTCAGTTGCCCACTTGCCCCTTAAACTTGCTGATTCTGGTGTAAATGCCCCATTTCCCCAGCTTGCTTCCCTTTCATTTCCCTCCAGATTCATTCCATAAATTTAATTGGAAATCCCAAGGCTGACATAGAGGTGAGGCAGCAAAGAAGAGACTGTGTCTGCTGACACCATGATCGATTACCTGGAATTCCACCTGACACTGAAATTAGGGTTTTTTAATGATAGGCGACTCTCCCTGGATGTGAAATTCAAATGCTCTCCAATACCTCCCTGCTACCATCACGCAGTAGACACCACATGCAGGTGCTTTGTCTCTGTCAGCATTGAAAGGACATTGTTATTACCAACAACTCTTTGTATTAACCAGTCTCCTTACCTAATAGACAACACTTTATGTTCTGCACCGTTACCCACTCAGGGCTGCCATGTGCCTGAGAGACACACGCTCACTGAAAACTCCCCTAGGCAAGAGTGACAACACAAAAAAAAACCCCTCTAAGGCTTAAAAATCAGAAGGCATAAATGGAACACCTGTGCTTCACCCCATATCCTCCCCCATCGCAGACCAGTGTACTGTTGTCCTCCTAGCCTCCGTGAAACTGCAGCTGATTCTATCAAAGAGAATGAATAGCTGAACAGCTCCTCGCCATGTTTGGCTGGGTATAATTAGGAGAGGAGAATTATATCAAAGAATTATGAGCTCTGAATGTCTGAAACAAAATTCTGGATTGAAACATCCTACGTAGAATTGTCTCCTTTGTGACATTTTGAGTGTGCTTAATTGAGGATATAAGGTTTTTAAAAATAAATATGTTGCCAATATTTCCTATACATACACATAGGTTTTCATCACCCTATTTATTTTTGTGACTGGTAACAGGAAATAATTAGTAATCCCAACATATTAAAGACAGGCTTGTAGCAGGGAGGAAGAAAGAGCTAGAATGAATTGTCCCCAACACCATTTTTTTGTATCTCTTCAAACCTTTGTATACTTGCAAGCCACAGTTGCTTCTGCAGATCCATAGATTGCTTCATGCCTACAATTCCTTTCCTCTTTAAATCTGCTTCTTTTTCAGGATTTCACCACTCAGTCACGACTTTCTTGGTGTTCCTTTAACACATCTACTCTTCCGTCAGGCATTTGCTCTGTAATGCAGTCTTCATTCATTTTCTCCATAGAACTAAACCATCCAAAGTACTTCTTTCATTCATTAATCCACATTCATCCCATCTTTTTTGTTTTTTCTGCACACATCGCTTAAGTTCCCTATTCCTATTGCATTTGATTTATTTTTGTTTCCCGACACACCCAGTTTTCAGTTCAGAATAAGAAGGTGGGAACAAGCACATCCTAGTCTACTCAGCATTAAGCGATAGTACATTTCTCACCCTTTGTTTATTGCTATCTTTTGTGTCTTTTCAGTCAGAATTCTGCCAAATATCTTCTCAACCAGAGCATAAAAAACACCCCCTTAGTATTCACACATGTTATTCTCCTTTATATTGAGACTCCATTCTTCCAATCCTCAAGCACAGATGCAATCTTTTCACACATATCAAAACAAGCTACACATCATAAGCAAAGCACATCCATATTTTAATGTTTCTCCAATTTCACCATCCAGCCATCTCATTTTTCAAAATTCTCACAGCACTGATGACTTCCTCTTCATTATTATTGGAGAGGCAGTATATTTAAAACATTTGTTTCAACTCTGCTCTTCAATATATTTCTAATATCCCCCTGCAAATCTTTAAAATGCTCCTTTCAAAATTCCCTCACTCCAGTACTATCCCAAATAATTTAATTACTTTTATTTTGAATTCCCTTTACACTTGTTGGAGGTCCCTTATTTACTTCATTTCACTTACAAAATAAATGCTTACTTTCATCGAAATTACTTTGTATTTTATCTGTGTCTTATAATCTTAACCATTCCTAGCACTGTTTGACAACATTCTGCAACTGTTTTTTTTGTTTTTTGTTTGGTACATATACGTTATACTGCATATATTCTCATCCTCATTTTTTGCTGCATTTAATTTCTTATATTGTATTTCTTTTTTCATACACAGCTGTTTTCACTTCGTTTTACTGAACATCATTTTGATACTTCCATTAGCATAACTCCTCACTCTTCTGGTTCCTTTCACTCTGTTTGAAGCTGCTTCCAGTGTTTCCTTCCTTCCTTCTACTTTCTATTGTTGAAAGAACAATATGCTTATTAGACCACCCTTTTCATAGAGAGATTGTACGCCTCCCCCTGTCCTATTTTAGGTTTTCCCCCACCTTTTCCTTTCATTTGATCCCTTCCTGATAATACCCCAAAATGGTAGGGTACCTTGTAACCTTCAATAATTCGCTCAGATTTTCATCATGAATAATCAAATAATACTTTTAAATTTTATATTAAAACTTTGATTATACACAGACAGACAGACACACACACACACACACATAAATATTATACACTCACATACATGCGCTCACATATTTGAAAATAAAGTCACATATTAAAAATAAAACTTTTTCTAGGCTAACGCTTATCAAAGAATCACCATTCTGATGTTATTTTTTTTTCCAGAAAATAGCCATTCTCCAAATAGCGTAATCACTTTTCTGTATTGTTTCATTTCTTCTCATGCAATTAAGGTTCCTCACAGAATATTTTTCCCCTTCAATTGTGTTTATTAAAAAAACAACAACAACCCTGTGCATTTCCGATGCAACCTAGCCCACAAGGTCGTAGTGGGAATAAAACTAGAGAAAACTTTGTATAAGTTGCCCTGAGCTTTCAGAAGAAAGGAAGGAAATAACAAAATAAACAAATAAGTTGAATCATAGGGTTAGAAGGCTCTTGAGGGTGTTTGAAGAGTTTTGAAGGATGCACTAATATCATATAAAGGCTAACCAAAACAATCTTTATACCAGTGTGGAGTAAGTAAAATGTAAGTTAACTTAAATATTATAAATAAAATCTGAGTCATGTGAATCCTAAAGAAAAGGGTTTGCCTGCTCAGGATTATGCACACCACTAGAATCTTCTTACCAACGCATGCATTGGAATGAAATTAAGCTGAGTTAAGGGATAATAATAATAATAATAATAATAATAATAATAATAATAATAATAATAATAATAATAATAATAATAATAATAATAAAGTTGGAAGGGACCTTGGAGGTCATCGAGTCCAACCCCCTGCTCAGGCAGGAAACCCTACACCATTTCGGACAAATGGCTGTCCAGTCTCTTCTTAAAAACTTCCAGTGTTGAAGCATTCACCTCTTCTCGAGGCAGGTTGTTCTAACTGTCAGAAAGTTTCTCCTTAGTTCTAGGTTGCTTCTCTCCTGGATTAGTTTCCATCCTGCCTTCAGGCTTTGGAGAATAGCTTGGCTCCCTCTTCTTTGGGGCAGCCCCTGAGACATTGGAACACTGCTATCATGTCCCCCCCCCCTCGTCCTTCTCTTTGTTAAACTAAACATACCCAATTCCAGCAACCGTTCCTCATATGTCTTTTGAAAGGAAGCCAAATACTATTTTTTAAAAAGTTTTTTTCGCTCTAAAAAGAGCTGTTCTTTAGCTGACACTTATTTACTCAAGTTACATTCTCAAAGAGTTTTTTTTTCCCCAATGAAGTTTGTTCATGACAGTTTATCACTATCAGATTATCTAAACCTACAGCAATGGCTTTTCTCAAGATTTTTTTTCCCCTGTACTATTTTGTGAATTCAGAAAGTCATCGGGGCAGGCTCGAGATAATTTGTAGTTAACAACAAGAACAGCAACAACAGAACAATAAAATACAACTTTAAGCATCTGCATCACTTTGCAAACAGGCAGAAAATTAAAAAAAAAGGCATCAAAGGCTACTATTGGAACAGTATCTTGTTCCCACTGCCCTACCATTTTCTGGCTGACTTCAAAAGGATTGGAACGTCTTTGCTTGTTTCTATAATGGCAAAAAAAAAAAAAATGTTTTTCTCTAAATAGTTGAATATCTGGAGCGGAGCGAATTTTAAAAATAAGAGGGTAACTGACTAAACTTTATCCTTTCTATTCCCTACCCCCTCTATTATTGCATTAGCTAGGATGCTGATTCTAAGCACTACAACAGTGGGTGGGAACTTTTTTTAACATCCATTTTTGATGGAAGATATGGCATAATTGATGGGTTATGCTTCAGCCATGAGTTGCAGCCTTTAATGAAAAGGCTTTGAATAGTGTGTTCCAAAGGGACACTGAAAGCTATAAGAATGGATCTTTAACCTTAAAGATCATAAAGATAACTTAGTCTAACCCATTGCTCAGCATAATATGCACTCTCAATAAATGATTGACAAACCTTTGTTTCATTTCTGTCCAGAACTTTACATTTCCCCTAATACTGAGTAAAGCTGAAGCATTTTGTTGCACTGCTGGTTTTTTTTTTATATTAAATTTGTGATTTGTTTAAGCACCTTAGATCTCTTGCACATATACTTCTCCCAAGCTATATCTCACTGTCTTATAAGACTTCACATATATTTCTGTGGAATTGATTGCTGGTTTTAGCTCAATATTTTTGTATCTTGTGGTGTTGTCTATTTTCATATAATCTTCACATTCAATAAGCAGCTGCTTCTTTCATCTAGGTCAGTGGTGGTGAACCTATGGCACACGTGCCAGAGGCGGCACTCAGAGCCCTCTCTGTGGGCACTCATGCCATCGCCCCAGCCCCACCTTCCCACTTGGCCCCCTCCTTACCAACGGCCCCCCTGGAGGAGAGTCGCACCCGGGCATGGCCCATGCGGAGCAGCGCAGCCAAGGACATGGCAGCCAGACAGCAGGGATATGACTCCGCCCTCAGGCCCCATTGTGTGCAAATGCGGCTGCGGGGTGCAGGCGGAGGGTGTGGTCACCATGGTGCTGCAAGGCCACCTGGGCGATCTGCTGTGGTGGGTCATGGAGGTGGTGGGTGGCTCTGCAGTCGGGTGGGGGTGGGCGGGGAGCAGAGCAGGAGCAGGCACGGGGCGGGGCAGTTTTGGGGCACTCGGTCTCTAAAAGGTTCACTATCACTGATCTAGGTCATTTATATAAAGGGTTCAACAATACGAAAAACAGCACAGAGTAATCTCTTCCAAGGTTAACAGGGAGCCATTAATGAATTCTGGTTGAGTATGATTGCTAACGAGGCGAAGTAGTAATACCTACATTCTCCATACAATAAAATTTAGGCTTCAGACACATGACTGATTGACTGCAGTACATGAAACAATTGGCAACCAAAAAAGGCTTTTCTACCCCATCCTTTCAGATCTTCAGTTACGCTAATCAGCTACATCCCTTTGGTGAAATCGCATGAAAAATAGCAGCTACTTCTGCAGAAGAGATATTTCCACCAATACTAAGGCAGAAATGAATTTCAGTTTAGTCAGCTGCCAAGGAGACTGATGATTGACTTGCTTGGCAGTGGGCTTTTAATTCAAAAGAGCAGTAGCTAATATCCTATAATATGGTCCTCTCCACTTTCCCATAATCAACTGATTACATTTGGGAAGGTGCATAGACTTGTGCCAATCAGATGACTGAATTTAAATTAGAAATCTGAGATTCAAGGAAGACTAGAAAACCTCAGGATCCCTTCCAGATCTATGGTTCTATGATTTTGATTCAAGATTCAAAGGCAATCCAATTTGATTTGCAATTTGTTTATAAAAAATTGCCTATCAACTTCATCTTCAAGCGTAACTGTCAATCTTCCAAGTAGATCAGACAAGAAACATGGCAGGATGAACTTATTCTACTTAATTGTAAAGCTACACTAACAGAATCATGTAATATGGAAAGGACAAATCTCTTGCTGTCTCTTTTTACCGCCTGATTAGTTAGGATAGATCCTTTCCAAGTTTCTTTCTCTACCCATTATTCATATGTGGGCTTCTCCACCTTTTATCTGATGATTCTCTCAGCAGAATCTTTACCCTCCCGTTTTCCAGGGTCATTCTCACATTCCATTTCAATAATAGAGATGCGAGGTCCTTTAGATTCATTCATCCTGCTAAGTTGCGTCAGAATGTCTTCCAAACTTGCACTGCAATACATTTGGTTTGGTTGGATTTGTGAAACTGGGTTTTGCAACATCTATTTGAAAATCATATCTTTGCAATGGTTTACAGATGGCACCTCCCTCCGGCCAGATTAGCCAAAATGTATAACGGATATTCTTCTATGTGTTGGAAATGTAAAAAAGAAAAGGGCACCTTTATCATATATGGTGGACATGTAGAGAAGCACAGGTGTATTGGCGTTTGGTCTGGGAATGGGCAATAGAAATGACTAGGCAAAACATTCTATACAAACCTGGGGCACTATTATTAGGAATACTAGAGAAAAATGTAAATAAAGAGGACACATATTTAATTATTCATGTGGTTACAGTGGCAAGGATACTATTTGCTCAAAAATGGGAAGCAATGGAAGTACCGAGTGAGGAAGAACTAATAAAGAAAATTTGTATTGCGCAGAACTAGATAGGTTAACTAAAAGATTAAAAAATCAGGAAGAAACAGATTTTTATCAAATATGGAATAAATTTTATAGATGGAGGGAAAAAATGGAGGTCACAAATAAAGAGATAAGATAGAGACCAGAAATATATAGTTTGTATATAGATATATTATATGTAATTAATGTACAATATGGACTGAGATGTCAGTCAAAGACGATTTACCATCTTCAATGTTTTTAATCCTTTTTTTCCCTTTGTATTCAATAAAAACTTATTTAAAAAAACCCATATCTTTGCAATGCTAAGGCTGCCAGGAACCAAATAAGTTGGGAAACTGTGGTCTAGACTATCACCTAGCTTGTCTAATAGCAAGCAGATAAAAGATAAATTAGCTAAACTGACATTGTCCTATCTAATGTAAAAACAAAACAAAAAACACCCTGTTTTTTAAAATAAGCTTTCATCTTTTAAATTGCTTTTCTGGGGTGTCACAGGCTTATGCTTTGTTCCTCCAGATCATGGTCTCTCCAAGGCAGCAAGGGGGCTGACACAGCTGGTTGGCAACCTTATAGAAAATTATAAAGAACAAACTACCTAAGCTGTATTGAACCTTGAAGTTGACAGAAATTTGATAAGAGAATGCCAATTTAATCTTAATGCATTTAAAATATCAGAAAGAGCTAGGTGATAGCCTAGACCAAAGTTTCCTAAGCTTACGTGGTTCATGGCACTCTTAGTATTGTAAAGATATGACTTTCAAGTCGTAGATGGTGCAAAAACTCTGTTTCACCAATTTACACTGAAAGCATTTTAAATACACATGGTGCCTCTGTGAATTTGCTGCAGTGTCAGGAAGTGCAAACTGGTTCGCAGTTTGGAAACCATAAATCCAACCAGATTCCCATGCATTAGCTATGAGAACTGATGAAAAACTAGAAGACTGGAAGAGAACTTATCGTTGTCCCTCTTTTCAAAAAGGGAAAAAGGAAGATCCTGCAAACGACAAATTAATCGTTCTGTCATTGAAAACAGGATTATTCTAGAAGAGCCAATAACAGCTTTTTTTGCAAGCACCTTGACCTTTGCAAGCACATGGTAATTATCACAAGTCAACATACATTTGTCAAAACTAAATATTGCAAATTAATTTTATCTCTTTTTTCTGATTGTGAATTTCCAATTCCCAGTACTATGGAAGTACTGTAAACCTAACATGACTTCAGGAAAGTATTTGATTAAGTCAGGGGTCTTCAAACTTGGCTCTTTTTTATGACTTGTGGACTTCAATTCCCAGAATTCCTCAACCAGCCTTGCTGGCTGAGGAATTCTGGGGGTTGAAGTCCACAAGTCATAAAAGGGCCAAGTTTGAAGACCCTTGACATAGACGGTGTTTGAGATGGAGCTCTACTGCCATTTGTCTCAGATGCTTGAATCTAGCTTCCTGAAATGAATGGTGGGTTTGATTTGAGGACCCAAATAGCTCCTTACAGTTTTGTGACTTTGAGAGAAGGCCTATCATGGCCTTTTTTTTCCAGACATCTCTGTCCTCACACAAGATATTCCAAATAATCCAGTAGAGCAAGTAAGGGAAGTAACACCTAGGAAGGCCTCATTTACTTCCAATGACAATGGACCACTGACAATCACCCTAAAACTGTGAATAAGTTTTTCTCTACAAGACATTCCTCCATCGTGTAATTCACAGTGTGCCTAAGTTCATATATGATATGGAATCTATCCATCACTTCTGTTTTTCTGTGTCTCACTATTTTCCCTGCAATGTCTCTGGTGGAAGAGTATTTATGGTCTACACCAGGGGTGTCAAACTGCTGGCCCGCATGCTGCTTCATCATACCGAAGTCGCACCCACCCCATTGCCAGCAATGCAAAAAGAGTCGCGATACGTCATGACATGTCACGTGACGTGGCGAGTTTGACACCCGTGGTCTACACAGCAGTGTTCAATTTGGGTCAAAAAGGAAAAGATCCTTTTGAATTAAAGCAAAGCGTCATTTTGAACTATCACGCATCATGTATAGTTCTGAACATATACTCTGAGGTGGTCACAATGAATTTTACTTTGCTCTGAAGTGAAATTCAAATACTTGAGAGGAAAACAGGAACTTTAAATCAATATAATTTTATGCAAAAAAAAAATCTCATATCCTAAGGAATTATTTCAGTTTCAAACATAAAAGCCATGCTGGCTATACTTTTCCAATTTTTGAAATTTGGATTGTTTTTTAAAAAAATCAATTGGGTACTTCTAGCAAGAAATATTGGTATTTTAAATTTGGTGCTACCGCTTCGTAGAATAATCTTTAATTCAGACTTATGCGTTTATATTTCAAAAGCTCACTGTTGAACCCACAGACCTGTTCTGTGTTCCTAAAGCATTTGTTTTGGTCCTCATCTGTGGCAGCTTCCATCTGAGCCTCATGTGGACTATGTTACCCACCATTTCTCGATTTCTCCATTGCCCAGTGAACAGCACTTAATATGAGGGGTGTGGCAGGATTAATGCTGTTAATAACGATGGATCAGATGTTGTAAATTATTTTAATTGATGTCTACATCCCCTGAAAATGTGAAGTCAGCCATACAAAACTCCCCTCTACTATGAGGAGATGTCAGGGAAAAAATTCATGTCTGCAAGGCACAAACAAGCAAAGTAATGGGATATAAATCAAAAACAGTGAGAGGAAAAGCAAGTGAGAGATGCACACACCAGCCAAGAGCTTTCACAACCCAAAGAGAGAGGAAATGTTCAATACAGGCTAGAGCATCTATTAGTTCTGTGTTCTCCTGAATCACATCTTACCAGCTTCCAATCTATTTTTTTTTCTATTGCCTCTTAATACAGATTGTGGAATGAAATTACTGGACATGGAGTGAGAGCTTCATAACAGATGCTCCCTCCAGCCAGAAAAAAAACATCAAACTATACAAATTGTACTATATCCTCCTCACACATCATCCTCAGCTGTCATAATCTATTTCTCCTGAAGTTTCCAATTTAGGAGAAAGTTACGTACATTGAAAGCAAAATGTATAGATGCCAAATTGGCTGATGGTGATCAGCATCCTGTTTTGGACTGCAATTTTTAAGGACATAATTTGCATTTATTTGATATGTTGGAGCTGCATATTGAGATTGTGAAGCATAGTAAATTCAGAACTAGTTTTGTTTTCACAAAGATAACTAAAATGTGCCTTTGAGTTACTCATCTCTTTCTTCAGAACATAACTATTTTTTTGGATGGATAGCATGTAGAAGAGAAATTGAGGATTACAGTCTATATAGGTTTTTTAAAAATTTAAATTCTACTTTATGTTGCTGAAAGATTAAAGACCACTATGAAAAAGTGCACTACTGCAATTTATTCTTTGTGAATTGAATACTGCAGCCCAGTGGGAAATGCAGTTAGTACCCAACGCCTAAAACTATCATCTCGTTATCCAATGTGCTCAAAGGCCCAGGGACCCAAAGATACTATTATGTGTCTTAGGAAAGTTGGGGAGAGGACGAAGGGAGGGACATAAAAAGATGGATAAAAAGAATTTTGAAAAAAAAAGTGAATGAAATAATTCAAACTGGAAAATAATGTAGAAAGCTGCAAGGAACACGCTTGAATGCATTCAAATTTATTCAAACTCTGGGCCTGACATTGATGAATGCAAGAGCTTTTTTTCACAATATGTAGCATGTACAGGACATTTAGAAGTTCACCATCCCTTTTTCCTGCAGCTGTCTCAGGTCTGGCTCCTAATGCCACAATGACCTCTAGATCCTCCTGACAACCCCCACCATCTCTTCAAGCAGAAACTAAAAGTAGTCAGAGTTTAACCCTTGTTTGTTCTGTATCTGGTCTCATCTGGAATTAAGGAGAGACACCAGTAATTCCTCCTTCAGTGCTGGATAATTTCTCTCCCCTCTTCATTTTAGGGAGCCTTCCCTAGCGGTTGCTTGCATTCATCTTTTAACTTTCCAGAATCAATGCATAGATTCATTCCAGCTTCAGCACAACCACCCATATCAGTGTTTCTCAATCTGGGCAACTTTAAGATGTGTGGACCTCAACTCCCAGAATTCCTCAACCAGCATGGAATTCTGGAAACTGATGTCCACACAGTTTAAAGTTGCCAAGGTTAAGAAACAATGACATAGACCAGGGCTTTTCAACCTTTTCACTCATTGTGCTATTTTTAGGATATGGCAACATCCGAGTACCACCAGTCGCCTAGCAAGGTGTCAAAAACTTGATGACCCCCCCCAAAAGGAAAAAAGTGATAAAATACAGGTAGTCCTCGACTTACAACAGTTAGCTTAGTGACTGTTCAAAGTTACAATGGCACTGCAAAAAGTGCCCCCCGAGCCACAGCTGAGCAAGACACCTGCCGGCCTGCCGGGCCACGCCTCTTCCTCCTGTCCGAGGTTTTCATTGTTGTGAGCATTTCTGTTGAGGATTGGCAGTGGGGGGTGCGGTGGGGGGTGTTTGGTTTTTATTTCCCCCGTCTGCTGGGTGGTTGCAGCAGGTTTTGGTCCCTTCACATGACCCTGGGACACTGTGACCGTCATAAATATGAATCAGTTGCCAAGCATCTGAATGTAAATCACAAGACCCAGGATCAATGCTGCTTTCCAGCTGATTGGTGCTTCTTCAGGGCTCAGCAGAAGCACCAGGATCAGCACCGAGCTCCAGCTGGAGCCTGGCACTGATCCTGGTGCTTCCGCTGAGCCCTGACAGCCCTGCAGCTCCAGCCATCTCTCGTTCAGGCTTGTGCGGTGCTGCCATTGGTTCAGCCCATTCCCCTTCCCCGCTACCACTTTTCTAGGATGGTTGCGTACCACCTGCCAGGTGCCAATGTACCCCTTACCCGTACCACTGGTTGAAAAGCCTTGACATAGATGATTTTCAATGGGAAACCCAGTGAACTAATCACATATGTCCACTAACATATATCCCATATATCGATTAAACATTTGCCAACAGCAAATCTACATTATTTATTTACTTGTTTCAAAATGTGCTGCCCGCACAGATAGATGAATACCAATAACCACTCTGTGAGTGGACCAGTGGGATGGATCATAGAATCACAGAATCATAAAATCATAGAATAATAGGGCTGGAAGGGACCTTGAAAGACTTCTAGTTCAAACCCCTGCCCAAGACAAGAGCCCTTATACCAGGGGGTCTTCAAACTTGGCCCTTTTATGACTTGTGGACTTCAACTCCCAGAATTCCTCAGCCAGGCATGCTGGCTGAGGAATTCTGGGAGTTGAAATCCACAAGTCATAAAAGGACCAAGTTTGAAGACCCCTGCCTTATACTATTCTGGACAAATGGTTGGCCAATATTTTCTTGAAAAGCTCCAGTGATGGAGCCATCACAGCTCTGGTAGAAAAGCTGTTCCATTGATTAATCTTTCCCACTGTCATTTGACATGAATATTGATGGAATGTCAGTTGGCATGGATGTTGAGGCAAGAGCTGTCTCCTGCCAATCAAGACATTCAGCAGGGAATGCTGGGAAGGCCAAACATATGGCGGGGGGTGGCATGACAGGGAAGCAGAATAAATTCTCTGTCTCCTCATTGCAATTTAACCAAACAGGCTAAACTCTGTGAGATTTAGTATGCCCAGCGCTGGTAGCTTCCATTACCAGTGAGATATTTCTGTACAGGCAGGGTAAGCACTTTCCATTTTATACCTCAGCAGCTTTATAGCATCTTAAGGATTTTTGTACATGCCTGGCTTCACATCTAGGGGAAAAAAAATCAAGCTTGTAAATAAATACTAAATATCTATGAAGAGAAAATACAGAAGTGGATAGTACTTGAAAGAACATCCACGTATACCTAGGAAGATGGAGATAAAGGAAAGGTGGAAGTGTGTGTCTGTGTGTTATGTGGGGGAGAGAGGGAGAAAAAGAAGGAAGAGGAGGAGGAGGAGGAGGAGGAGGAGATGAGAAAACAGCAAAACCAGCCAAACAGCAGATGAGAGACAGAGAATCCCAGGAATGATGGATAATTGAGCAAAAGCCGCCCTGAGTTTTCGGAATAGGGCGGCATAGAAATCGAAACAAATAAATAAAATAAATAAATAAAAGGAATAAGGAAAACAAGAGGAGGCAGTCACTGACAATGTGGCAAATGGCTGGACTAGCACTGAGAAGACTCAGGATCAAATTTATGGAAACTTAGTGGGTGATTCCAGGTCTTTCCCTTTTTGGAGACTAGCTTATCAACCTCACAGGGACGTTGTTGTCAGGAAAATGGGAGGAGGGAATACTCTCTACACCAACTTGAATGTAAAGAAAACTTGGGATTACAAATTTAACTAATCAACAGAGGAGGAAGAGGAGATGGAGCAGAAAACAAATTCTCTATCCAACCATATAAAAAAAATGGCAAGAATTTACGTTGCTAGTACTGTAGTCTAGCAAACTGGATAATAGGATCTATCTTGTATCAGACTAATTGTCTTGTTTGAAGTGAAGCATTTTGGCAGATAAAAGTGTTTTAAGTGGTCATCACCTCTGAACTACAAAGATTGTTTGGGCCATTTTTTTCTGCCTGTCTTCTCCATTACAGTTTTGCTTATTTCTTTAGCTGTCCAAAGAGCCAGCCATTCAGAAGTGGTCATCTAGCACAAAGTCAATCAGCCAGATTTATGGAGGATTGGATTTCTTGTATCCCATCATCTAATTATTTTCTTTTTCCTTCCTTCCTTCCTTCCTTCCTTCCTTCCTTCCTTCCTTCCTTCCTTCCTTCCTTCCTTCCTTCCTTCCTTCCTTCCTTCCTTCCTTCCTTCCTTCCTTCCTTCCTTATCATCCAGTGTATGCAAGGTCTCTCCTTCACACCCCACTGCCGTAGCCTTCAACAGCAACATGGCCTCTTGCTCAGACTAGTCATCATAGTGGCTATTCGTTGTCTCTAATTTCAGTTAGACGTGCCTTTCTCTGTTCATAGCTGGAAAATATGACCTTTGCCTCACTTCTCTGATTCTTCTTGAAGTGCTTCTTCCCAGAAGTACATAAGATCACCTACAGCTTGAAAATAGTTTCCAGTAACTGGATATGGGACTTTTGCTGGTTGTGTTGGATTTTATAGGGGAGAGGGCATCTCTTAATTTACTCTGTCATGAGCCCAGGCCCTTGACAGCAGCAGTGGCTGGGCATATGTGCAAAGTTTAGGTTGCAAACATTTTAAGAAGGACAGTGTCTCAGCATGAAGTGAGAGGATAAGAAGTAGAATTTAGATTAGAATTCCTTTTGGACTTAGGCTCCAACATATCAACTCTTACCTCTTTGGAATCCCATTTGTGTGTTCTTGACTCATATGTCATTATTTCTTACCAGAAGTCTGGTATGTGTAACAGGGTATCTGTTTTGGGGAAGCACCCTTTGGGATTATTTCTTGCCGTTGACTGATGAAAATGTCTTCTTGACCTCCTTTCTGCAAGCAGGAGTGATTGTTTTTGTTGTTCTTTCTGGTAAACCAAATACTGTTATGGAATCTTCATTACAGTGCGATCCATTGGGGAGAAAGAACTGCTTAAATAATTAGAAGTGTGTAGAAAGAAACAAACAGGGGTTGGAGGAAGGAAGTCATTCAAGGAGAAGGCAGGATCGTTGCATTACAGTAACTCCATCTTCTGGCCCTTGTCTAACTGGCAGATTTTAGTAAGACCTAATGTTGTCAAATGACAGATCGATAAATAATGAATACCTGATTAGCATATCGATTGCAGATTAGATCACAAATAGTATGTTGTGTATTATAAAAAAAATCCTGTTTGAGTGAAGTTGAGATTGTTGCATCTTACAGCTTTACCTCTAGATTTCAGAATGTTTTTCATTGTCAATGGAGCAATTAACCAGTGGAACAACCTGCCTCCAGAAGTGATGAATGCTCCAATACTAGTAGTTTTTAAGACGAGACTGGACAGCCATTTGTCCAAAATGGTATAGGGCTTCTTGCCTGAGCAGGGAGTTGGACTAGATGACCTCCAAGATCCCTTCCAACTTTATTATTATTATTGATCATCACATAGTCAGCCAGATGTTCAGACTGGATTTGGCATTTTGTCTACCTATTGAGTCCTTATCAAGGACCTGGGATAGGCAGATGTGTATCTTTGATGGTATTACAGATATCGTCGCAGGATGGAAGCAGTTCCTAGTAAGGCTGCCTTTTGCAATTGACTAATGGCGAATTTGTCAATGCCAATGGTGTTCAAGTGGTGCTCCAGTTGTTTTGGGATTGCACCCAAGACGCCTATTACTATTGGTACTACCCTTGCTTGCCTTTGCCACAGTCTTTCTATTTCTATTTGTAGGTTTTTGTATTTTGTTGTTGTTGTTGTTGTTGTTGTTGTTATTATATTTAACTATGTGATAATGATCCTTTTTATAGCCAACAATATTAGGGATACTCTCCATTTCTCCTCCTGAGTTTCAGCAGCCTATGACATCAGGGGAATTTTGGTTTATCAAGCCAGAAGTCTGGTCTATGAGAAGTGTGCCACGAGGTGAAAAAATGTTGAAAACCACTGATCTAGAAGCTTGAAATAAAGTTCAAAGTTATCTTGAGAGGTTTAGGAAATGAGCTGAAAATACAAAACAAAAAAAATACAAAATCCCTATTTAGGAAAAAGAATTTGAGTGAGCAGTTATAGGTTGCAGAATATCTGATTTTGGAATAGCATCTATAATAAAAGGTCTTCTGCAGCTGATCATCAGCCAAATGTGAATCAGCAGTGTGATACAGATGCTAAAAGAAATTCACGTTGGAGCCAATAAATCATGGAAGGGGTTTCATTTTATTTGGCATTAGACAGGCTACATCTCAAATACTAGGTCTAGTTCTTACCAACATACTTTCAGAAAGAATTGAGATTAAGTGGGTTGAGTTCAGAGAAGAGCCCTGTAAGGCCTAAAAAAGAAGACACAAGAGAATCTGAGACATCTGATAATGAGAAAAGAAGATTGCTTAGGATTGGACCTCACAGTACACTCCAGATAGTGAAAAATAATTACAGAGAAACTGAAGTCATTCTTTCCAGGTCCAAATGAGCTGCTTGTGATTTGCTTTGAGGAGGTACATTGTGAGGTGACTCATCAAGGTGAAGCATGTCACGCCACCTTGCGTACCCCTCAAATGCTTATAATAGCAGTGCAGCTTCTTTACTTTGTTTTTGGAAGCGAGGATGCTGCATTTTTTTGGGTGAAACACCTGAGATGGGTGCTTCTCTCAGAAGTAAAACAGAGTAAATCACTCTGTTTAGGAACTTGCAGACATGGCACCTAAAGATTGGGGTGAATAAGGAATAACACAAAGGGGTAAACAGGAGGCTAGAGTAGGGACGCAGACTTCAAGAGCAAATTGCAATAGTGATTATTAGGGTATGGGAGAACTGGAGATCCTAATTCAGGAGCACAAATATAATAGGACAGGCATAATTGAAACTTGGTGGGAGGGTACTCGAGCAGAAACCACTGAAAGGACACGATGTACTTAAAAGAAGCAGATCCAACGGAAAGAATGAGAAAGAAAGTAGACATGCACAGAGATTCTGGAATTGGAGTATGGAAATCCCTTTGAAAGGATGCTATCTCTTCTACCATAAGAATGAACAGAGAGAGAAATAAAAGTGATATCATGGGGGTTTGTTATAGATTACCTGTGCAGGCAGGGTCACCATGAGGCTATAGGGCAGCGGTTCTCAACCTTTTTCAGGCCACGACCCCGACCTGCACCGCGCATGCACGGCATGACGGCCCACATCGCGCATGCGTGGCACGACGGCCCACATCGCGCATGCGCGGCGCGACGGCCCGCATTGCACATGCGTGGTGCGACAGCCCGCATTGAGCATGCGCGGCACGATGGCCCACATCACGCATGCGTGGTACGACGGCCCGCATCACGCATGCGCGGTGCTACCCCGCGCATGCACGGTGCTGCCCCCTGCGCCGGCCGAGGGGAAAAGGGGGAAAAAATGGCAGACTGCGTTGTTTGGCGACCCCCGTGAAATGATCGTTCGACCCCAAATGGGGTCGCGACCCACAGGTTGAGAACCACTGCTATAGGGTAACTTTGTATTAATTAGAAAAATGCCGCTTCCTTAGATAAAACTGAAACCAGCACTAGCTGTCCTAATCAGTGGCTAATGAGGAATATGTCTGTAGTACTCCTGCTGGGTAAACAACCACTCTCTTTAGAGATAAACTGATCACAGGTTTGTCGGGTCAACTAAACTCCCTCCCTTCTAAAGACAGATTGCTTGCTTTCTGTTTTTTTGCAGACAGCCTGCCATGCAAATAGTGTCCTATGACTAGGCAGAGGATATGGATGAGGCCTTTCTGCATCAGATGACCTGTCTTTAAAAGAAGCATGCAATAGTAGTAACGGGAGATTTTAATGATCTGAGATCTCATTCAAGAATCGGAGATCCAACAGATATTGCCATCACTTGGTGATAACTTCCTGTACTAAAAGTAAAGAATCTAGAAACAACTCTAGCCACTCTGAAACTCAATGAGCAAAGCGAAAAATGACAACCTAAACAAGAAGACCACACCAAAATAAAACACAATAGGGAGCAAACAGCTTCTAAAAAAATGACAACCCCATATATAAACATAAGGAAGAAAACCGATACACCCAAATTGAACATGATAGGGAGCAAACAGCTTCTGTAAAAAAAAAACCCCTACATATGTACCTAAAGAGCAAGACTGATGGAAACATATTTGTCAGGGCCCACTTCAAAACCTCATGCTAAGAAAGCAGGACTCGTGGAAGCAGTTTCTCC
Source organism: Bothrops alternatus (assembly GCA_034064705.1). Lineage (NCBI taxonomy): Eukaryota > Metazoa > Chordata > Lepidosauria > Squamata > Viperidae > Bothrops > Bothrops alternatus. Next base: position 3,707,221 of record JARGCV010000122.1, read on the forward strand.
CAAAAGGAACTTTTATTAGGAGAAGCTGATAGCAGGCATGATAGACAGGATCTGAGGGTTTCCCGCTCAGATCAATAGGTTAAACGAGTCCCAAGCAAACCCCACCCCAATAGTTCATCCGGTCAGTTTGAATGGGCCAATCCTCAGGTGTTAAGTCTGTTGTGGGAAAAGAGCTGATAACACAGGCTCGCATCAATGTTGTTGGGTCTTCACATCTTCCCTTCCGAAATGAGAAATAAGCCAGATGGCCGGAGGCACATTCCTTTCTCATCCTAAGGTAGGGAGAGACAGTTCAAAGAGTAAGTATGCAGGAATAGCAGAAAGGATACATTGTAGCAAAAGAAAGAAACAAAGAGAGCCTACAGCGTCTTCAGGAAAATGGCAGATCCCGTAGTAATGAATAAAAAGGAAATAGAAATAGAATAGATCCCCCCAATAATATATGGGTTCTGACATTATCACTCTTAGAAGAAAGCAGCAACCAACCAATTATCTACCCTTGCCAACTCCAACGAAGTCCCTCTGGAACTGAACAATCACTTTCATAGCCTCCCCGTGGAAGAAAATATTCAGATATCCACAAAAGAGCATTCATGAATAGTTTCTAAAAAAAAAAAAGAGGCACAATCTAGCATTCCTGTGACAGGAAGAACAGTATTCCAGACTTCCCTAAAGAAAAAGAAGGTAAATATTGGTGATAAGAGATTCAATTCTTAGGGGAGCAGAAACTATAGTCTGCAGACTATAGTCAATCTAGGGAGGTATATAGCCTCCCTGGAGCAAAAGTCAAATATGTAACTGAGTACCTTACTAAAATAACCAACCCCATGGATTGCTACCCCTTTTCTCCCTTACACATGGGGATCAATAACACAACAATGAATCTGAAAACAATAACAAGAGATTATGAACAACTAGGGAAGAAAGTTAAAGAATTAGGAACACATGGTGTTTTCATCTATATTTCCAACAAAAGGCCAACATCCAATGAGGGAGCAACGAATTTTAGAAATGAACCGCTGGCTTAAAAACTAGTGCCATCAACAGAACTTCGGTTTCCTAGACCGTGGTCTGCATTGCCTTTATGAAGGGCTACTTGGATGGACTGCACCTCACAAGAACTGGAAATAATATATTCAGAAAAAAGACTGGCTGATCTTATCAAAAGGGCTTTAAACTAAAATTGAAGGAGGAGGAGGTCAATCTTCATGACATTTAAACCTAATTCCAAACAAAAATCATATAAGAAGGTAGGGAGTAAAGAGAACGAAGCCATAAAAAAGTATAAACATAATGAAGTAGAGAGTGATGGAAAGGATGGAAATCCCAGGTACAATGTAGGAGATATAAGAAACATACCCAAGACCCATAAAGGACTCAAATGCCAATACACTAATGCTCAAAGTTTAGGGAACAAACATGGAGAACTTGAAGTATTAGATATGATATAGTTGCCATTACTGAAACTTGGTAGGATGAAACTCATGACTGGAATGTTCTGATGGAAGGATACAAACTAAGAGCCATGATGGTGCAGTGGTTAGAATGCAGTACTACAGGCTAACTCACTGCTCACTCCAGGAGTTTGTTTCTGAGTGGCTCAAGATAGACTCAGCCTTCCATCCTTCTGAGGTCAATAAAATGAGGACCCAGATTCTTGGGAACAATATGCTGACTCTGTAAAAACTGCTTAGAGAGGTCTATAAAGCACTGTGAAGCAATATATAAGTCCTATTGCTATTACTGATCAAAAGAAACAGACTTAACAAAAGAGGAAGTGGAGTTGCATTATATATAAAAGATCACTACATCTCTACAGAAATTCACAAATCTAAGGATGAAAACCTCCTAGAATCTATATGAGTTAATATAAAAGGGAAAAAAATGACATTGTTATAGGCATGTACTACAGGTCACCCGGAAGAAATAGATGAATTATTTGCTAATCAATTAACAAATGTACATAGGAAACATCCCACAGTAGTAATGGGAGATTTTAACTACCCTGATATCAACTGGGAGACAAACAGATTCCTAACCAACTTAGCTGAGAACTTTGTCATCCAAAAGGTAGAGGAGGGAACTACAGGAAAATATATATATAAAGGTACAATTTTAAACAATTCTTACAAGAGAGAAAAATGAGAAGAAGATAGCTAGTTAAAATCAGTTTAAAACTCTAGGGGCAAATAGATTACAGTCCAAGGATCTAACGGAGATGATTACTGATCTTTAACATGTGCAGATCTAATTACACAAGTTAAACATGAGGCAACTTCTATTTTGGAATGTCTTAACAGGAGGTGTAAGGGTTAGTTGAAAAATTGATAGGGATTCAAATGATGGTTCAGAAAACAAACAGCATTGGGGTTTTCTATTATCTTCCCAAAAGACTGTGTCCTTGCTACTTTATTGGAACATCATTAAGAAGAAACAGAAAATCTCTACCCTAAAATACTCAGTAAACTATGGTAACAAGAGATACTGTAAGAATTAAGCTTGGATTTGATTTAACATGATTTATAAACTGATATCAGGTTATTGTCAACAGTCCAACGGATGATCCCAATGAAGTAAGCACAACTGAGACTTTCCAATCTCTAATGGAAAACTTTATTGAATACACCATTTCAGCACTGATGAATAGTAAACCAGCTCTAGTTAATTGGTGCCTAAATCAGTATATTAAAAGTATAGAATCCCCCTCCCCCCTCAAATAGTCACATTATCCAATAAAGTGTCAGACAATTGTTATGAGAGACTGTTTCAGTTCTCAGTAAACATTTCTTGGACAATCTTGATTTTCACGGCTTGGCAGTCTCTTCTCTCCCCTCCCCCCGAGTCTGTAGGCAAGCTAAGAAGCAGTAATGGACGCAGCAGCGTAAGCATTCTTCAAAGCTTGACAGGTGCACCCCCCAAAAGTCGGAAAGGACCTGATAAACAACAAGCACATATTAAATTCCTGCACTTTCTTCTATTGTTGAGGCCCTGGTTCTGGGGGGGGGTATTTATTATGGAACTTATTTATTAATTGATCTGCCTTAATGTGGTGGGCTTTCATCCACCTAGCATCTGAGATTGGATAACCTTTCCACTGTACTAGATACTGTAGTTTCCCCTTGTGAATCCTAGAATTCAAAATCCTTTTGATTTCATAATGTGGCTCACCCCCCCCCACCATAATTGGGCCGGGGACTTCCTTTTCACCCAGTCTCATTCTAGACTCTCTAAAGGGTTTTAGCAGGCTGCAATGGAACACTGAGTGCACTTTCCCAAGTATCCTGGACAGCTTTAACTCAATCATGACCAGATTGATGACTTTTATGATAGGAAGGGTCCTATGTACGTTGGACATAACTTCTTGCAAGATTGTCTCAATTTTAAATATTTTGTAGAAGATACATTTTATCTCCTACATGGAATGTTCCCTGGGGTGCTCACTTCTTGTCTGCCTCTTTCTTTTGGCTCTCTGTCGCTTTGTTTAAGACAGGGGTTGGCAACCTTAAACACTCAAAGAGCCACTTGGACCCATTTCCCACAGAAAAGAAAACACTGGGAGCTGCAAAACTTGTGCGCGCATGCGCGTGTGCCAGAGGGGGGCTTGATTGAAGAGTTTAATTAAAAAGAAACAGAGGGTGCTGTACATGAATTCTCTCTCTCTCCCTCTCTCTCTCTCCCTCCCTCTCGCTCCTTCTCTCCCCCTCTCTTTCTCTCTCCCTCTCTCTCTCTTTCTCTCTTTTTCTCTCTCTCTCCCTCCCTCTCTTTCCTATCCCTCTCTCTTCCCCTCTCCCTCTTTCTCTCTCTCTCTTTCCTCTCCCTCTGTCTCTCTCCCTCTTTCTCTTTCTCTCTCTCTCCCCTCTCTCCCCCTCTCTCTCTTTCTCTCCCTCTCTCTTTGCTTTCCCTCTCTCTCCCCCCTCTCTCTTCCTGCAGAGACACAGCAAATGAGGAGCCCCGCCCAATAAGCTTGTCAGCTTGAAGAACAGGATGAGGCCATTCTCGATCTGAGATGATGCACTTGGGCATTCAGTGCAGTCTGTAAATGTGTTGCCGGAACATTTTTGCTAGCCTCTGAGCTGAGGAGACACCAGGGCATGCAACAAAGTGGGTTGTTTGGAAAATGCGTCCATGATGGTCCAGATTACGGTGTTCCCCCCACTCTGAGGCAATTCAACAATAAAGTCCATGGCTATTTCTTCCCAGGGTTGGGATGGGTCAGCAACTTGTTGTAGTAACCCTGAGCTCTTCTCTGGCATCCTCTTACTGGCTGTGCACAATGCACAGCTCCTTATATAGTTTTCTATGTCCTTCTTCATCTTTGGCCGCTAGAACCAGCGGTTAGCCAGGTGTAGAGTCTTTAGAAAGCCAAAGTGGCCAGCCTGCTTTGTGTCATGGCTGCACTGCAAGACCTGTAGCCACAAGCTGTGTGGGACATACAGCTAGCCCCTCCCTCAAGGTTAGTTTTCCTTTGGGAGCTCCAAACTAAGCATTGGTTAGTAGCTCTTGCTTTAATTGTTGTATATGAAAATGGAGAAAAGGGAGGTTCCATTTGAGGAAAGTTTTTTTTTAAAAAGCCCCCCCTTTTTTTTAAAGAACTACAGCAGAATACAAGAGATAGTAGGCATGCTTTGGATATGGCTTTGTCTTCTTTTACTGTTACACATTATTGTATTAATAAATATATAAAGATAAGTTTAACAATGTTAATTGTCTATTTCCATTGACCTGGGATCAATTATTCTATTTTTCCGTAGAGATGTCACTGAGGATAGGGCAAATCCAAATAATGTGGCCATTTCATAGGATTCATTGACTGCACTAACTGAGATCTACCTGTATTTCATTGTCTCCTGCTCCATGATTCAAAAAGAAAAGTTACACATTGGAGCAAGTTCGCAGGGTGGTGGCCAAGCTGGTGAGAGGTCTGGGAATTGTGCAAGGAGGAAAGTTTAAGGGCTATTAATATACTTAGTCTAGAGAAGAGATGTCCGAGAGGAGATATGATAGTAATCTTGAACTGTTATCACATAGAAATGAGAGGGGACATTCTTTATTGATTCAGAGAGCAGGACCAGAACCAATGAGTTGAAAATACAAGAAAGTACTTTCAGGTATACTTAAAAAACACAAAATCTTTTCTTGGCTGTATGGGCAGTCAACTGCAGTAGCTATGAAGTGTTTAGTTCTCCTGTACTGAAAACCTTTAAACAGAGGTTTTGATGATCATCTTCTGAGATGCTGCAGTAGATGCTGCACTAAGCAGAGGGTCTGATTACATGATAGTTTCCAGTCCCTTTTATTCTGTTTCTAATGGCAGCCAGTCAGGGGATTCAAATGTGCCAAAATGGCACTGTGTCTAAGGGATAGAAGTCCCACACCTCTTCTGGACATCCCTGACTGCATGTATATTGTTCCTTATCACCCAAGAATAGAGGGTGAGTAGAGTAGAGAATAGAGTAGAGTAATTGGTAGTTTCCAATAGGACATTAAGACATTAAGGCAGTGTTCCAGTATCTGAGGGGTTGCCACAAGGCAGAAGGGGTCAGGTTGTTCACCAGAGCACCAGAGGGAAGGACAAGAAACAGCGGATGGAAACTGATCCAAGGAGAGAAGCAACCTGGAACTAAGGAGAAACTTCCTGACAGTGAGAACAATTAACCAGTGGAACAACCTGCCTCCAGAAGTGGTGAATGCTCCAACCTTGGAAGTTTTTAAGAAGAGACTGGACAGCCATTTGTCTGAAATGGTATAAGGTTTCCTGCCTGAGCAGGGGGTTGGACTAGATGACATCCAAAGTCCCTTCCAACTTTATTATTATTATTAGAGGAGCAACCTGGACTTAAGGAGAAACTTCCTGATAGTGAGGACAATCAACCAGTGGAACAGCTTACCTTCAGAAATCATGGGCGTTCCATTACCAGAAATTTTTAAGAAGAGACTGGACAATCACCTGTCTGAGATGGTGTAGGTTCTCCTGCTTAAGTGGGGGGCTGGACTAGAAGACCTCCAAGGTCCCTTCTATTCTATTCTATTCTATTCTATTCTATTCTATTCTATTCTATTCTATTCTATTCTATTCTATTCTATTCTATCCTATCCTATTCTATTCTATTCTATTATCTATTATTTATTAAATTTAATAAATAAATAAATCTCTCCTCTCCTCTCCTCTCCTCTCCTCTCCTCTCCTCTCCTCTCCTATTCTATTCTCTCCTCTCCTCTCCTCTCCTCTCCTCTCCTCCCCTCCCCTCCCCTCCCCTCCCCTCCCCTCCTCTCCTCTCCTCCCCTCCCCTCCCCTCCCCTCCTCCTCTCCTCTCCTCTCCTCTCCTCTCCTCTCCTCTCCTATCCTATCCTATCCTATCCTATCCTATCCTATCCTATCCTATCCTATTCTATTCTATTCTATTCTATTCTATTCTATTCTATTCTATTCTATTCTATAAAACAATTCTAAGTGATAAAGAGCAGTCTGAAGTAGAGTCAGGTTCCCAGAGAGGTTATGACTCACTTTCACTGGATAAACTGATCTACCCAGAGTCACTTTCAATGGCAAGATGGGCAGCGTATAAGTTTAATTAATTAAGTTCACATGGAGGCTAGACTGCCACGGATTGGGGATGCATTCCGTTAGATTCCTGTATTGACCAGGGAGTTGAACTGAACGACTTAAATTGTCTCTGTTAAGATTATCACCTCCTCCCATATTGTTTGCAGTGCTATGCAGTAATGTGGTTTATTCATTGTTCTTTGACTTCCTCCAAAGTGACAATTTATTTACGCTAACCGCCCTTATTAGCAGCTTCCAAGGACTAATGGGAAGAGGTAGGTAGTAGTAAAAGATATCTTTTCCATAACACAGCAAAGAAATGTTCATCGCCTTTTTCCTGCATTGGGGTTGGGCACTACTAGGCATTCATTTTCAAAGGAATGAAAAAAAAAGAAACAATCATAGGTTGTGTATGCAAGTCATGGTTGCAAAATTAGGTATTGTTTTGGAGAAATGTGCTATGACAACATTTGACCACGTGTGCAATAGAAATGGGTGAAAATGTAGTGAAAATAAGAGCAGTTAAACATGAGAGACAAACTCAGGTTCGTTCTTGGAGAAGTGGTGCAGGAACATTCTGGTTCTTCAAGCTTTCAGTCCTTCATGGCAAGGTTAGATAGGCAGGTTGGACTCCTATCCTTTTTGGACACACCGTGCTACCTCTCAGTGGGTCCTTATCGAAAAGCTAAATTCTCCAAGTTCTGACAAAATCTCCACGTTCTTTTCAGGACTCGCTTTGCCTTCTCAGATATTAAGTATTCAAACCTCATTTACATCCTTATTTTTCAATTTGCTGCCACAGTAGTTTAATTTATTCTATATAATTTCTTTTTCTGAGGGGACATTAATCATTGCCCTGTGCTTTTGGGTGCCTCTGGGATGTGTGTGTGTATTTAAATCAATAAAACAAAGCAACCGTCCCCCCCAGCCCCCACCTTCATATAATACCCCCCCCAGTCTACTCTCTCCCTTTGCCAACATAATTTCTCTCCCACTTTTCATTGTTTTCAATGTTTGAAGATTAATTCTTCTGCCTATTTCTGACAACTGTGAGTGAGAAGCGGTGGTTTGTGCCATAGTGAAGAAGACATACCTAGGTATTTCCCTACTATATAACTCAAGTTTAGACCCACTTCCATAGAAAATGTAAGATAAATTTAGCCTATAGATGTAAAATAATATTTAGATTCACCCCCTTTCAAAATATATATCTTTTTTGAAAGGGGGTGAATATATATATATATATGTTGTTTTTAAAATATATATATATATATATGTTGTTTTTAAAATTGTTGACAAAGAAATAAGGGATTTCTGATATAGCTATTTCGAGTTTCTTAACTCTCTTCAGTCAGAACTCACCCTTCCGGGATTCGAACCTGGGCAGTCTGCATGCTAAGCAGATGCTTTAACCTATTGAGCCACAAGTTCTCTCCCGCTTTGTCAGTAGTCAGGGAGTAAGGATATGTGTCAAATGTTTATTTTTTAGATTGCACCCTGTAAACCCAAATATGGGAGGAAGGAATCATTCTTTCCTTTTGCTTGTTTCAGCTCAACCCAGAGCCATCCTGCAAGCACAAATATATATATGTTGTTTTTAAAATTGTTGACAAAGAAATAAGGGATTTCTGATATAGCTATTTCGAGTTTCTTAACTCTCTTCAGTCAGAACTCACCCTTCCGGGATTCGAACCTGGGCAGTATATATATATATAATATATAATATATATATTAAAAAAGCTGGGATACTATGAGTGACTTGAGAAGTAAGAGAAAGGAAAAAGGGGAGATGGAAAAAACAAACAGGAAATGTAAGAAGAAAAAGGTCAGACCTGGAAGAGAAGGGCACATTGTTATCCTCTGTGGTTCTTACACTGCAACAGTCATACTGGATATGCAATGAAACCTGGGTTTCCAGAAATTTTTGAGATGTGTTTTAAAACAGAAAATAAAGAAAAAAACTGCTGGATGGAGGCTCTTACTGATATAGTCTATACCAGGGGTAGGCAACCTTGGCTCTTTTATGACTCGTGGACTTCAACTCCCAGAATTCCTGAGCCAGCCTGGCTCAGCATGGAAACCTCTTCATTTCTCCTCAGCATGGTTGGCTCAGGAATTCTGGGAGTTGAAGTCCACGAGTCATAAAAGAGCCAAGGTTGCCTACCCCTGGTCTATACTGAATATCAACATGGTCAAACCTACAATCCTCCATAGAAATTATGATTGTTGCTCTGTTCCACGCTACTCGAGGAGGTAGCCGGGTTGGCGGTTGAGTTCCCCAGACTTATTGTCTTGGGGGACTTTAATGTGCCGTCACTCGGTGAGTCCTCTGGGTTGGCACGGGAGTTCATGGCTTCCATGGCAACCATGGACCTGACACAAGTAATTGAGGGCCCAACCCATGAGAAGGGACACACACCTGACTTGGTTTTTCTCTCGGAACAGTTGAGGAATGATCTGATATTAAGGGAATTAGAAGTTTTGCCCATGTCATGGACAGATCATTTTCTGCTGCGGCTTGAGTTTACGACACCAATCCTCTTTCGCAGGGAGCCGGAACCGATTAAATGGTTCCGCCCCAGACGCCTGATGGATCCTATTGGTTTTCAAAGGGCGCTTGGGGAATTGCCAGATTCGCTTGTACACAGTTCGGCGGAGTCCTTAGTGACGGCCTGGAATATGGCCGCTACGGGGGCTCTAGACCGGATTGCGCCATTGCGGCCTCTCTGTGGTAGCAGACCCAGGAGATCTCCTTGGTTCACCGAGGAACTCAAGGGGATGAAGCGCCAGAAGAGACGTTTAGAGAAGCAATGGAGGGAAAGCAGATCCGAATCTGATCGAACCAAATTGGGAGCTTATATTAAGACCTATTTGGAAGCAATCACTATGGCAAGATCTCAGCATCTTTCCGCATTGATTGCGTCTGCGGAATCTCGTCTGGCTTGTTCAGGGTGACTCACTCTCTCCTTAGTACGGGGAGGAGAGAGGAACCTTTGCAGGGCAATGCCGAAGAATTTAACAGCTTTTTCGCAGACAAGGTCGCTCAGATCCGGGCTGACTTGGACTCCAATTGGAATACAGTGTCAGCTGACAATGAGTCAGTCGAGATGACAGAGGCCCGTCTTAGTCCTGTTGAATGGGAGGAGTTTGATCTGGTAACTCCTGATGACGTGGACAAGGCCATTGGAGCTGTGAGTTCTGCCACCTGTTTACTGGACCTGTCTCCCTCCTGGCTGGTTTCAGCTAGCAGGGCGGTGACACGGAGCTGGGTCCAGGCTGTTGTTAACGCTTCACTGAGGGGGGGTCCTTTCCGGCTCCCTTAAAGGAGGCACTTGTGCGCCCCCTCCTCAAGAAGCCTTCCCTGGACCTGGCTGTGGCGAGGGGGGCATTCGCCCAGGTTCGCCTGGTGCGTCAGTTGCGGCCCTATTTGGACCGGGAATCACTCCTCACAGTCACCCATGCCCTTGTCACCTCGAGACTCTACTACTGTAATGCTCTCTACATGGGGCAACCTTTGAAGAATGTCCGGAGACTGCAGGTGGTTCAGAATGTGGCCGCGCGAGCCATCTTGGGTCTCCCAAGACATGCTCATGTCACTCTAGCCCTCCGTGAGCTGCACTGGCTGCCAACTGGTCTCCAAACACAATTCAAAGTGTTGGTTATGACCTATAAAGCCCTATATGGCAATGGGCCAGGATACTTGCGGGACCATCTTCTGCCTCATGAATCCCAGAGACCGGTTAGGGCACATAGGGTTGGCCTCCTACGGGTCCCGTCTGTTGGACAATGCCGTTTGGCGGGACCTAGGGTTAGGGCCTTCTCTGTTGCTGCCCCAGCCCTCTGGAATCAACTTCCCTCAGAGGTTCATACTGCTCCTTCCCTCCTAGCTTTCCGAAAACTTTTAAAAACACATCTATGCAGACAGGCTTGGGGCTTTTGAGCTGTGCTCTGCCCCTGGGCCTTTGATTGGGACTGTATGTTGTATGAGTGGGTATAGTTTTATTGTTTTTTATATTGTATATTATTATTTTAACTAATTTATATTTTGTACTTGTATTATTTGCTGTGAGCCGCCCTGAGTCTGAGGAGAAGGGCGGCATATAAGTCAAAGTAAAGTAAAGTAAAGTAAAGTTCAGTGCTAACTGTATGGAGAAGTATGAGAAAGTAAGTACTTCAAACAAGTCCTCCCCATTAAGAAAAAATAATTCCTATTTCTATAGGCTTCCACAATAGCTTAAGAGAAAATGCATTGTCCAATGACTAGTTGTGAATTCACATTCCTCAGTTAATCAATATGATGGGTAGTAATTACAAGTCATAGGACAGTAGCCACTAGTATCAAGATATAAGGAAGACATCTTGATATATTGATTGGCAAGCTGGTTAGCTGCGGGATAGATAATGTTATTTCTGGAGGGTTCCATGGAAATGAATTCAAAGAATGCTTTTGACAAGAACCAGGTCCTAAATTCTGAATTATTTAGAAAAAAATAAATGAAATATGTGGGGGATACCAATAGAAGTCTAAAGGGGTATTAGAATATGAAACAAAGGTGTAAAGTGGAAAAAAGGCAAATCTAATTCTATGTTGTATCAGTACCATTACATTTTCCAAGTTTCATTCTATCTCTAATGATCGGATTAGTATTATCTTCTTCTAATGCAGCGGTTCTCAACCTCTGGGTCGCAACCCCATTTGAGGTCGAACGACCATTTCACGGGGGTCGCCAAACAACGCAGTCCGCCATTTCCCCCCCCCCCTTTCCTTAGCTGTGCTACTCCCTCTTATTCTATTGGCTTTTGAAAGCCAACAGAATAGACTCTCTTGAATAGAGTCTAATTCTATTGGCTTTCAAAAGCCAATAGGAATTGTCCAGGCTGTCTCTGCCCTGCTGAGCCCGCCAAAAGTCCCAGTCTGCAAACGGTGCTGCAAGTTGTCTGCAGCGAAGACGAGCTGTCTGGAAGTTTCCACCCCTCCTTGCTGAGCAACTACTAAAAATGTAAGTAAAAGAGGGCCAGGGGTGGGAGGTGGGAGGCCGGCGGGTGCAGGGAGGGTTGCTGGTGTGCATGGGGCCCGGCGGGTGCCTTACCTCCCTTGGGCTGGGCCAGCTGGTGGCCCAGCCGGTGGTCGCCCTGCGCCGTAACTGCCCCTTGCCAGCTATGCCTCTGCCGGCACAGGGGGCGGCACCATGCATGCACGGTGCTCCTGGGCAGGGAAATAGTCCTCAACTTACGACTGGTTGGGGGGTCCTCGACTTACGACCGGTTGGGGGGTCCTCGACTTACAACCAGTTGGGTAGTCCTCGACTTACGACCGGTTGGGGGTCGCGGCATTAAAAAGGTTGAGAACCACTGTTCTAATGTTAAAACAAAATTAGAATATTTTCAAGAATGAGAATGCAGGTGATGAAGAGACTGGATATTAAATCCCGTAAGATTAAAGATCAATCTTGAGAAGAGAAGATTGCACAGTTCTAGTGGTTTGTATTATTGTGAGCAGTGGTGGGATTCAGCTGGTTCACACCACTTCAGCAGAACCGGTAGTTAATTGTTTGTTGCCCAGGCCTAGAATGGACTTCCGGAAGTGGTATCCACACAGAGAACCGGTTGTTCACATATTTGAATCCCACCACTGATTGTGAAATGGACATTATCCAAAAATATCAACACAGAATAATGAGTTCCCTAGCCTGGAACTAATATTAATAATATTAATAATAATAATAATAATAATAATAATAACAACAACAACAACAACAACAACAACAACAACAACTGGAGCACCACTTGAACACCATTGACATTGACAAATTCACTATTAGTCAATTGCAAAAGGCGGCCTTACTAGGAACTGCTTCCATCCTGCGACGCTATCTGTAATACCATCAAACATCCACATCTGCCTATCCCAGGTCCTTGGTAAGGACTCGATAGGTAGACAAAAATGCCAAATCCAGTCTGAACATCTGGCTGACTGTCTGATGATCCATAATCATCATCATCATCATCATAACAACAACAACAACAACAACAACAACAACAATAATAATAATAATAATACTAATAATAATAATAATAATAATAATAATAATAATAATAATAATAATAATAATAATAATAATAATAATAATAATAATAATAATAATAATAATAATAATAATGTTGGAAGGGACCTTGGAGGTCATCGAGTCCAACCCCCTGCTCAGGCAGAAAACCCTATACCATTTCGTATAAATGGGTGTCCAGTCTCTTCTTAAAAACCTCCAGTGTTGGAGCATTCACAGCTTCTGGAGGCAGGTTGTTCCATTGGTTAATTGTTCTAATTGTCAGGAAGTTTCTCCTTAGTTCTAGGTTGCTTCTCTCCTTGATTAGTTTCCCCTCGTCCTTCTCTTCGTTAAACTAGACATACCCAATTCCAGCAACCGTTCCTCATATGTTTTAGCCTCCAGTCCCTAATCATCTTTGTTGCTCTTCTCTGTACTCTTTCTAGAGTCTCAACATCTTTTTTACATCATGGTGACCAAAACTGGATGCAGTATTCCAAGTGTGTCCTTACCAAGGCATTGTAAAGTGGTATTAATACTTCATGTGATCGTGATTCTATCCCTCTGTTAATACAGCTTTTTTGTTTTGGCTTTTTTGGCAGCTGCAGCACACGGCTGGCTCATATTTAAGTGATTGTCCACTAGGACTCTGAGATCCTTCTCACAGTTACTACTATTGAGCAAGGTACCCTCTATACTATACCTGTACATTTGGTTTTTCTTGCCTAAATGTAGAACCTTACTTTTTTCACCATTGAATTTCATTTTGTTAGATAGTGCCCAGTGTTCAAGTCTGTCCAGGTCCTCCTGTATCTTAAGCCTGTCTTCTGGAGTGTTGGCTATTCCTGCCAGCTTGGTGTCACCTGCAAATTTGATGAGTTCCCCATCTATCCTCTTGTCCAATTCATTGATGAAGATGTTGAAGAGCACTGGGCCTAGAACAGAGCCCTGGGTAACTTGGCTATTCCTATTTCTTAAAACCAGTGAAACCTAGGTATCATTGTCTATTAAGAGATCTGAACCTGCCTCATTTATGCAGAATTTATAAGTAATTCTTGATACATGAGTACATATAGGGCTGCTCAGCACCGAGGCCCTATTCAGAGTGCTGACAGCTGAACAAACTGCCAGTTGTGTTGGCAGGACAAGCAGACAAAAATCCTTTTGCATTAACCCAAGAGTCAGTTCAGTTTTGATTTGTGTCAAGCCCAAGGCAAAAGAGCTCGGAGAGGTAGAAAGGTGAGCAAAGTGATCAGACTCATGAGTCAGCCAGTCCTGTCAGCATTAGAAAGTACAACACACATCCCAGCTTTCTCCATATGTGGAATGGAAGAGCTCTGTGTAGCTCTATAAATAACTAGATGCCTTGAGGAAAACATCTGCCTTATCAATACCTACTCCCAGCTCCAGTTAAAAGGGAGCCTTGCAGCCATTGCGTCTGTCAAGCTAAAATCAAGAATTTTTTGAAGAATACAGTCTTTCTTTTGCTGCTTCCCTTATAGCAGACGTCTTCAGACTTGGCCCTTTTATGACTTGTGGACTTCAACTCCTAGAATTCCTCAGCCAGGAATTCTGGGAGTTGAAGTCCACAAGTCATAAAAGGTAAACTTTGAAGACCCCTGCCTTACAGTGACATTATCCTCACAGAATATCTCTCTCTTGGTGGGTTAAAATTAGTCAAATATTGCCCAGCCTTTGATTCTTACATGGTTCATTCTTGAAGTCCCCCTTCCCAAGGCCAGAAATGTCATTCTCACTCTCCTATGTTGTTTAGGTCTCTCCACATTCTTAACCACCCAAAAGCAAATGTTTTGGCACTTCAGAGCAATGTTCCCCCCCCCCACCCCACAAACTTCCAATAAAATTCAGAAGCTGTAAGCTAAGAAAAGCCACCAATAGCTGTTTTCATGGAGGCTTCAATGGTCCCAGCAAGGCACATTTCCTAGAGACTATAGAGAAAGGTCCTTGCTTTTCTGAGCCATAGGAGGAGTTTTACATAAAAACACATCAAGAAAGTCTTTTAGAGAATGCAAAATCCCTGTACCAATTGTTCCTACATCTACTGCCCCCACTGGTCAATTGGTGCAAGTGTACAGAAAGCTATCACATACAAAGCTAAATTATGTGTGTGTTCCAAAGTATATTTTCCTCTTCCTGTCTAAGAATTGCACAACCTTTATCAATTCACACAGAACTCCTTTACTGATTTTTGTTCTAGCTCCATGCCAGGTACTTTTTAGACTGATCTGAGGGAACCCTAAGATTTTTTTTAAAAAATGATAGTTTGAACTCTCTCTTCAGTCTTGAATGAGGATTTCTGTCTGTAAGTTGAAACTTCACCACGTCTCCCCAATTGTCTTGAAACAACAGTGTCTTTGTAATTTTCTTTTACATTTTTATCTGTTTTTTTTTCTGCCAAGGGCTGCCATGGAAACAGAATTCCAAATAAGTCTGCAAGATCCACATTTATAAGATACTTGTTTAAACTTTTTCACTATGCTCATTTTCATTCTAATTTCCCCTCAAAGTGGTTCTACTTATTTCCCAAGCAATTGTACCTCCCCACTCTTGGTAACCCGAGAAAAACTGAAACAGCCAATACCTACCAGATCTTTCTCACCACTCCTTCAGTCTTGAGTCAAAAGAAAAGTATGCTGATCTCTATTTTGCTGCCCCAGGTCATGGGCAGGGTGAAAGGGTGGTAAGGAGCAGCAGACAATCTACATCCTGTTGTATCCCACACCCTCCTCTCCCTTCAGCTAAAATTAAACCCAAATAGATTTTCACCCCAGTTCCGACTTATTTATTAATTTATTCTGCTCCTACACCACCAAATCAACCGTGATTTGTGAAGGTTTATAAGCAGGAGCTTAACATTTGTTATATCACTAAAAATACTGACCATTAATGAGCTGATTAAAATAATCCATAAAATCTAAACACTAGATTAAATGATAAATCATTACTGTTTGCAAAAAAAAAGTATTACTTTTATGAGATGATTAATTAAAATTCTCCAACTACAGCAAGAAAAAATAACAATAACAAGGATGGCAAAAAAAAAAATCAGTTACTAATTGTTCTCTGAAGTAGAGTTGGAGCCGGTCTTACGTGAGAGAGGTCAAGAGGTGTTATGGTTTCACTTCTGAAACGTTTGCGTATTTTATTGTTAAACTTACTGTGGATATTCTAATCTGTTTTGCTTTATTATTCCTTATCATGGATGTTTTATACTTGTTTTGCTTGTAAACTGCTGTGAGTCAATTTGTTGATACCAGTGGTGTACTAGCTAGCTGGCTAAAATAAATAAATAAATAGAATCCATTCAGCTTCCTCCAAGCTGTTCAGTCATGATTTCCCTCATCCTATTTAAAGACCCACTGCTTCTTAAGCTTCTATTACTGGCTCCATGCTACAGATTCTCTCCCTTATGGCAGCCTGAATTGAAAAGGGCCTAGTTCCATGGTGAAGGCGGAAAGGAAAGGCTGGAGAAGACGTCTGTTTAAAACTGTGGAGAGCCTCCACTGGAGAGCCATAGGACCCCGGAATTATAAGCAGCCATTAATGCCATTGAGTCCAATCCCCCCTCCCCCACCAGTGCAGGAATTTAAATTAAAGCATCCCAGACAGAGGGCTGCCTTGCCTCCATTTGAGCACATCTGACCAAGGGGAGCCTGCACATCTCTGGGTCATTGGTTCCACTCTTAAATTGCCTGTGCTGTTAGGAAGGTTTTTTTTATATATATATAACAGTCAACTGGAATCTGCATTCCTCTAACTTAAACTCAGCATTCCACATCCTTTGCACTGAAATGAGAAAGGACAGGTCTTGGCTTTCTTCTCCGTGACAGCTTTTCACGCAGACATTGTACAAGCAATTTGTAAAGGAAAAACAGAGTGTGAGAATGTTGCTATCATGTTTACACTGTGCAAGAGTGGGTGTGGGAGGCAGAAATTTAGGCATATAGGTCCCATGTGATTGTATGTGAGAATGATCTTGAGGGTTGAGGGGAAACAATACTGCCTAGGCCAGGGGTAGGCAACCTGGGCTCTTTTATGACTTGTGGACTTCAACTCCCAGAATTCCTGAGCCAGCCATGCTGAGGGAAAAGGGAGAGGTTTCCAAGCTGAGCCATGCTGGCTCAGGAATTCTGGGAGTTGAAGTCCACAAGTCATAAAAGAGCCAAGGTTGCCTACCCCTGGCCTAGGGAATGATAAGAATACAGGTAGTTCTTGACGTATGACCAATCACTTAGTGACTGTTCAAAGTTACAATGGATCCTGAAAAAAAGGTACTTACAACCTAGATTACAAGTTCCAAAGACTGGGGACCCCAACTCATGGTCATGTGACCACTTCCGGAAGTTTGTTCTAGGCATCGGAGACCTGGAGGAGGCCTCCCAGGCCTAGAACGGTCCACCGGAAATGCATGATGTCACTTCCGGAAGTCTGTTCTAGGCATCAGAGGCCCAGACCTGCATCACATAATAGAACTGGTTGTTCAGATATTTGAATCCCACCACTGGTCTGGATGTCTTAACACAGCTCAGCAGAAAAAAATCTCTTTAGCTTTTTGAATGTCGCTTGGCATTCCATAGTCCACTTTATTTGCTGGCTGGATTTTGTTTTTAGCAAGTTAGTGACGGGGAGAGTGATTTGTGCAAAGGAGGGGATGAACTGCCTGTAAAAGCTTGCAAAATCAAGAAAGCTTTGTAGCTGCTTCCTGGTGCATGGAGGTGCCTGCTCCAATACAGCCCGCACTTTCTCTGGGTCCATCTCTACCCCCCCTCATGGGAGATCCGGTAGCCTAGGTAGTCAATCTTCTCTTTGTGGAACTCGCATTTTGAGAGCTTAGCATACAGCTTGGCAGACTGGAGTTTGTTCAGGACTACTCTGACCGATTTCACATGTTCGGGTTTCATCTCAGTGTAAATCAATATGTCGTCAAGGTACAACAAGACCCCCTTGTATAGGTGCTCATGGAACATTTCGTTTATCAGATTCATAAACCACAGCAGAGGCCCCTTAAAGTCCAAATGGGGTACCTTGAATTGAAAGCAGCCTAGGGGGCAATTGAAAGCAGTTTTCCACTCATCCCCTTCCTTAATTCTGACTCAGTAGTATGCTTCACGCAAGTCCAGTTTAGAGCATTATTGAGAGACAGTGAAAGCAGGAAGAAGTAGGCAGAATCTGAAGTTCCCGCCTGAAATTTGCTATGTTAAAACCCATTGTTCAAAACCCCTCCCAACTGCCCAGTCCATAGGAGCCAATCCCATGCTATGAAGGTGTTGTGAGAAACTTCAGATGGAGACTGCGATAAGGAGATGCTCCCAGGTATCTTGTCCTTGGTGAGGTGAAGCAGATAGCCCCAGGCACTTCTCTCCCCTGTCCCATTCCCTTGGAAGGTACATCAAAGTGAAGAGGAACAAAGTAAATAAAGCAAACCTAAGCACATCAGAGGAGAACTCCAAAGGTTCCCCCCTTCCATCAGAATGGCAGCGTCCAGACAGAGATTATAGGGTACCTGACAACAACTTAACAATAATTCTGGGCTCAATTATAGTTTTAAATCAAGGATTACTTGTAAAAGGAGAAGGAGCTGGCAACTGAGTAATGGGCAAAGAAAGAAACTTAAAAAGGATCCACCCTAACCTATCAGACAGTTAAAAGTGATGGTGATATTTTCAGACTTGCAAGATTCTGTTGATGTAGCCTTACAATAAAGTTGAATTAGCTCAACTGTAATGTTTCCTTTCAGGTTACCTGGCAGAGTTATGAAATCCCATCCATTTTCATGATTCCTGACCGAAAGAGTCCACATAAGCAAAAGTCCTATGAAAACCAAGAATAACAATCCTTTTCATATGAAAGGGCATTACAGACTCAGCTATATGTATCGGGCCAAAGTGAAGGAGTTCTATCAGGATGACTAGACACTTCACAATTATACAAATTGAATGATCAGAAAAGACCGTTTCTGTTCTACCTTGAGCTCAATGTTTCACTGTGGCTTTATATCAGGACCGTCAATTGCACTCTAGAGACTGAGATGAGTGAAAATAGTTTACATAAGTAGAACTAAGATGGAGGCAAAATGGAAGGAGGAGAAAGAATCCAGGTGAGAAAGAAATTGGGATGGGAAATGAGTCAGAAAATCCAGATTCCAGCAGACAGTAAAAGTGAGATGAAGGCAAGAGGGCTGAAAGCTTCACTGCTGATGGATTAGTAACAAGTAAAAAAGCACTTTATCAAAAGCCTTGGTTAAAGTAAGGAATTATTCAAAGTAGATTTCAATGTGTCTATTAAATCATATCCTACTTGTGTGTATATTTCATTACTAAATTGTTTTCAAACTTCTGTTTTGCCATTCTTCTCTTGCAATCTCATGTCCACTGGAAGCCTAAGAGATGTTTTTGTATAGTCTGTTTTGACTGACACTCTTGTCTTTCTGCATTTGTGTCTCCAACATGGTTAGGCTTTCTTTTTCACAGGGGGTTTTTCCGTGAAAATATTGATGCATGCAAAAATTATGCAATAAGCTATTCATGAAAGTAGGGTGTTATAATAGCAAAGTAGTACATGTATTGTTCCGGATGATGCAATAGATGTTAACTGTTTGCATGTTTTATTCTGATTTA
The DNA here is from genome assembly GCA_034064705.1 of Bothrops alternatus. Taxonomy (NCBI): domain Eukaryota; kingdom Metazoa; phylum Chordata; class Lepidosauria; order Squamata; family Viperidae; genus Bothrops; species Bothrops alternatus. Next base: position 3,726,447 of record JARGCV010000122.1, read on the forward strand.
TAAAAATACAGCAGTAATTTTAAAATATGAAATCTAAAATTTCTTTGGGAGTTGCCGAGTGCCAAATTCAGTATCTGAGCTTGATTATTAGCCATCCATATCGTCTAACAGATGCAGGAATTTTGTTAATTTAAATTTGGGGGTTGAAGGTTCCTTTACATATCACCTAAAGCAGATCAGCTCTTCCCTTCCTCTCTCTCTCTCTCTCTTTGGAGATTTTTGAGCAGACAAAACATTGTCCTTTCCATTCTTCATTTTTACCTACCGTGTACCCAGCTGGGTTGACATTTTGTGCAAACGGCTTCTGCCAGCATCTACAAATGACACTAAGAAGCAGCAAGATTGTTTCGGAAGTCTGCCCCTTCCTGTGGTAGAAATGAGCCTTCCCAAGCTGAATCACAACAGAAAGAACAAACTTGTAGTATGATATATTTAATAAAAGAGTGGGTTGGGGGATGAAGAGAAGAAAAACCCAGTCCCTGAGAAGGTAATGCGTTCATTTGAATAATGGGCAAAATCAAATTAATTCTACATTAAATAGTTCTGAATAAAGGGTTTAAGTCAGCAGTTTCAAACTTGTTTTCCTTAATTACTTTCCGTGTTTAATGTCATTAAGAAGATTAAAAATTCATTAACAAGAGTAGTAAAGTGGCAAATCAGTAAAGCTATCACTCCAGGTTAAAAACTAAGCTGAGGTTGACACTTTGCATACTTCTACAGGCATTACGGGAAATGCTCATGAGGATCAAGAGGTGGCCCCCATGGGAGAGACACAGAGCTGAAGCCAAATTTGATGAAGGTCACTCCATGTGGGGGGGAGGGTGTAGAGGGAGGAACCCCATGGTAATTAATAATGGGATTGCCCATGGTTGATGACATCCCCCACTGGATTAATAGCTCAATTGAATTTTGCATAGAAGTGCAAGTTTAAGTCCCGTGTGCATCCCACAGTTTATTTTCCATCCTCAGTTGCTTTTCTCTCTGTGATCACGGTTAAGAAATAACATTTAGTTCACTGGATTCCGAATGAGGATAGAGACATAAATTTCTATTTTTTTCCCTATTAAGATGGCACCCGGAATAGAATAACGGCATTCCTGAAATACTGTACAGTGACTTCATTTCCTACATATGATTCTGCTAGAGTTTTTATCAACCCAGAGTTCACTCTAATTAAGGACCATAGTCAAGACAAAAACAGAGGGAGGAGTATTGACTATAATTAGTAACTAAGAATGAAGTTTTGTTGCATTAACAAAGCATCATAGTTGAGGACCAAAAAAAAAAAAATACAGTTGTGTAACAAGCAATATAATAGCTGAGGACAGAAGTAAATTCAGTCCTACTTCTCCATATTTCATAAGCAGAAAGTAATGGATAAGAAACATTATTTTCCTCCTAACAAGGTTTTTCCCTTGTTTTGAAACAAGTAGGGCAGTAGAAAGCCAGAAAGGGCATGAATGCATTTTAGTTTATTGCATACTACATCAAAGGTATGATTGTGTGTCTACAAGGATGCTCTTCCAGTAGATGAAGACCTTTTTCTTGCGGTCATGATTTAATTGTAAGAAACACAGAAATATGGGTTTGATGGATGTGTGGATTCTATGAGATGCTTGCCTGCTTGGACATCACACACCATGTAGATAAGTTGTTAGATAATAGGGAGAAGGCAGCTGTTGTGTTCCCTGCTGATACAAGTGACACTAGGAAAGATAGTGAGCTAGTCCTTGAAACTAAATTTTTGAGGAGGGACTTAAACTGATTAGGCACTAGGGAACTTTTTGAGACAAGCCACACCTGTACAAGACTCAAGAGCAGAAATGGAACCACTGTAGCATAACATTAAAAAAGTAGCAGAGCATCATTTAAACTGATAATTGAGAAAGGTGCAGATGTCTCAGAAAATGCTACCATAGATAGTTGAGTAGACATAATAGCAATAAAATTAAACAGAGACCAAAAAGCTGTGGAAAAAAAACTGTATTGCAATATATTTTTTAAAAAGAACATTGAGCATGGATTTTTCTGTACCAATCCCAGAAGTCTTTAAAGCAGGGGTCTTCAAAGTTGGTGCTGGTTGAGGAATTCTGGGAGTTGAAGTCCACAAGTCATAAAAGGGCCAAGTTCGAAGACCCCTGCTTTAAACCAAGATAGGAGAATTATAACTCTTGGTTGCAAATTGCGTTCCTTCCGTCGAGAATTAAAAACATATTTATTTCGACAAGCCGGCCTGGGATAGTAGCTCCGGTTCCAACAAGGCCATAATTGTTTTTAGGGGATTGAGTTTTAAGATTAAGCATTGGTTTTAAATGATCGGACTAAATTACTTAATCTATTTTTTAATAACCTTATCTTTTGATGTTTTTAATTGTTTTTAAGATTATGTATTGGGTTTTTAAATGATTGGGCCAAATTATTTAATTTATTTTTTAACAATTTTACTTTTTGTATGTTGATGTTTTTAATTGGGCTGTACACCGCCCCGAGTCCTTCGGGAGGGGGGCGGTATAAAAATAGTAAAATAAATAAATAAATAAATAAAAATGGGAACATATACACATGGTGAGAAGAAGAGAGAAGAGGGATATGGTATTCTCTGGATTGTTTATTTATTTCAGAAGCATCACAATTTAAAATAAAGCATGCTATATGACATAACATTTAAAATATAAAATTCAAAATAAATATAAAATAAGTTATATTTTAAATAAATAAAATATAAAACCTGGGAAATTACAGGCCACTCAAGTTTAATGTTTATCCCAGACAAATTGGTAGAAATGAACATTTGTCAAAGCACACAGATTTATCTATTTTCTATAGAGGTTTTTATTTTTATTTTTATGCGTAGCATAAAATTGCTTGTTTCAATTTTCTCATCAAATCAAACTCCCTTGATCCTTCGCACGTGAATATTCATGCTCCTCATTGCATGCTACATTCTGTTTAACATTCACTGCAAATCATTTAAATTCTCAGCCAACAAAATAACATTTGTAAGTGAATATATTAAAGAACAATGAGGATATCATACTTCCACGTCGTTCCTTCCACTCAACATTGAAACATTCACTAAATATTCAGTGATCTTTACACTTGCCTTACTCTGTGTTCTGCAATTCACCTTTAACTTCATACTTGTATAAAAGATTCCATAAAGCCTATTTATTTTATTATACAATTTCTCTAAGGTCAGATTTCTACTTCCTGTTTGCTCCATCATCAGTAAAGGTAACCCACCACTTGTTGAATGGAGAAACAGTCAATATTATTATTCACCCAGGCCATCACAAATTTATCCTTCACTCCTTTTTAAAGTTCTGCTTTAAAAGTACTTTCCATCCTGAACCATCCAACTGAGCTGAAGCAGTTGGTCTACTAGGCCTCTTTCCAACCTCACCATATTCCCAGCTCTCATCAGCTATAGTATCCCTTCCATCCAGTGGCTGGTCACTACTCTATACAGTCACTTCAGCCTGCCCTACTGTGTTCTCAGCTGATCAGCAGCTTCTTTCCTCCCGTGTAGTTAATGTAATGATAGTCAATAAAGACTATAAAACCTGGTAAAATCTCCTGGCCACCAGGTTTTATCATGTCTTTTACCAACAAGCTTCCAATCTATTCCTAATTCTGCCAGTAGGCTCCATTTTGGTTTCTACTAAGGCTGGGTAATGGACGCTCACCTTTCTTTTTCAGATTGTGCATATTGGACTGCAATGTTCCTTTTCACCCTTTTATTTTAGCCATTATACTGAAGGAAGTTATGAAATTATTCTGAGTCTGAACCATCAATCCGTCTTTCTTACAATTTTTTTTTTTAGAAGAAGGGTGAGAAAAAGAGGGGCTGGCATTCATGTCTGCAAACATCTGGAAAGCAAAGGAAAAGTTCTAGGATTAGTAAGGAGGGATCAGAAAAAGACGAGCACTAAAATACTGAACCAAACTGGAATCAGCCATTCCGACTTGCTTTTCCTTCATGGATGGGAACAGCAATAAACAAGCAGATGACCAATCAGGTCCTGTAGTCATCTGGAATGAATGCTACTGGTGGAAAACCACTGCAGTTGGGATTGGGACTTGCTAAGTCAGCTTAAGGAACCTCCACGAGGAGCCCATGAAACAAACAGCTTAGGCTGCAGTGCATAACTGTCGTAAATCAACAAACATATAACAGACTTTCCTGAAAGACACATTGAAGAGCAAGACTGTCAGGATCCAGTTATATTTCCTGTCTATCTATCTCCTCCGATCTAAAACCAATTCTTACCCTTTCCTGGGTCCTGCCATACTCCCAAGGGGGGGGATATGCAGGTTTTTTTTTTATTACTTTCACTTCCTCTATTCCAGACATGCCAAACACAAGGCCCGGGGGCTGGATGCGGCCTGCGAAGTGGTTTCATGTGGCCCGTGAAGCCATCCTGGAAACAGTGAGGGAACAGCCCCTGTTGCCTTGGCCCTGGACCAGGCCGGCCAGGAGCCAATGTACAATTTTGTGGTGGCCATCTATGCTGAAATGCATTCAGTCTTAGCTCCACAAGACCGTCTAGAAACAGTGAGGAACCAACCCCTGCTGTATCAGCCCCACCCCTGGGTGCATGCTGGGGAGGTGTCTCCCTTTGTGAGGAATGAAGAAATGGACCATGCCTTGGCACTTGCCCCAGTCCCACCCCCTTCTGCCAGAAACCCTCAGATCTGTCCCATTCCTGCCCAGGCCCCCACAGGCACCCTTGACGCGAATGATGTAGAGCTGGCCATGCCCACCCAGTAGGCCACACCTACTCCATCCATGCCCACTCAGGCTGCACCCGCCTGGCCCCACGAGGGCAACCGCAATGCTGATGCGGCCCTCAGTGAAATTGAGTTTGACACCCTTGCTCTATTCACTACAAAGTAACCTTTTGTTTATTCGCCTCTGCTAACCATTACAATGTAACCATTTGCCTTTTATCCTATGCCCCTCTGAACTTCTCCTCCTTACCGGGCAGCTAGAAAACGGGGGGGGGGGATTGAAAAGATACAGTCTTCGGAATCTGGTTTATTTATCCATCATCAAAATAAGGTGTGAGGAGCTGTTGCATGATCGTATACAACGGAGCTGGATTGATGTTATCTTTCCTGGATTTAACACCTAGAAATCTGCCAGTCTGAATCGCACAGAAGAACTGCGGGGTGGGGGTTGCTTAGGGACACTTTAAAACATTGATTTGTGAGGGAATCCCTGAGATCCTGTCTATTACGCCTACTATCAATTTCTCTTAATAAAAGTTCCTGTTGGAAGAGATTGTTTCCAAGAGTTCTGCTTTCTTAAGATGTGGATTGAAGGGGTAAAACCATACTGCACTTCCAAAACTTACTCCCAGTACAGAACGGATGAGCCCGGAGGTAAGGAAAGAGGATGTGGCTGCTGCTTGGAAGAGAGTGAAAAGCATAACATTCCAAAGTGTCATAGAAAAATACGGAATTATGGTAATGGATGCTTGGTGGAATGATGAAGTGAAATAAGCTGTGGATGAGGAAAACACAGAAAAGAGAATGGTTTCTGAAAAATAACCCCTCAAGTCTGTGAGAAATATATTGTGTAAAGCAGGGGTGTCAAACTGCCAGCCCTCAGGCTGGTTTCATCATACCGAAGCCACACCCACCCCATTGCTGGCAATGCAAAAAGAGTCGCGCGACATGTCACGTGATGTGGTGAGTTTGACACCTGTGGTGTAAAGTGTGTATAGAGAAAAAAAATGTAGAGCTAAACAAAAGTACAGAGCTCAACAAGAAACTCCTGCAAAGTGAAAAGAAATATAAAAGCAATGAAACAATTTGACATGAAACTGAAGGGAAGGAATGCTGTGAGGAGAATTTTAGAGATTTGTATAGGGATGATAGCATGTGAGCAGACTGCATTTGTGACTAAATGACTGTCCCTTCAGAAAGTAAAAGGCAAGAAAGGGAAATGCAAGAATTACAAGGAAGGTGCTGGAGAGAATTCAGATCAAAAGGGTAACAGAGGTGAGCAAAATTTTGAAAGTGCAGTATCAGACAGCTGGGGTGCACACCAGAGAATTGTAACTGACAAAAAATGGAAGGAATGGATTTTTATATTGTACATGAACAGTGAAGAACTAGAGCAAAAAAACTAGAAAAATGTGGGCTAGACAGCCTCACCACCAAATGGATTTGTAACTGATCCCTTCCAGCTCTATTTTAATCAAAATCATACCTTAGTTTTTAATGAGAATTGTTACAAAAAACGAATAGAGAAATAATAAGGCATGCAAATACTTATAAAAGGATAGTGAGAACCAAATCTGATGCATTGTTCATTAAACAATGTGAAAATGGTTGCATAGAAGAGTGCGCTTCTGCCCACTCTGTTATTGGAAATCAGAACTGGATACACCAGAGGAAACAAAAATAAGTTCTTGAAAAATATGTGTGGTAACACTAGAAGAGATGAAGAGACAGGGTCAAGAGTGAATGGCTGCTGGAGGAATGTGGATTAAATACAAAAGTGAATGACTATCCAGTGAAACACAAAAGCTGTACTTTGAAGTGGTTTGGTAATATAGAAAGAATTAACAAGGATTGAATTGCAAAGTAACTATATGAAGGAAGAGTGAATGGATCCAGATGAAGGGGAAGACCTAGAAAGTCATGGTTGGATGGAGTTAGTTAGATCTTCAAAAAAGGGAGAAGCAAGAAGTTTAAAGAACAAAAGACAATGTATGATGCAATGTATGGATGTGGTGGAAGCAAGGATAGTTTGCAAAGAAAGAATGACACGGAGAAGCTTAATGAATGGTGTAAGGGTAAACTAGCTTCAGCTCTGCTTCCTGCACAAGCCCTTGGAAAAAAGTTTAGTATATATAGTATATATAGTATATATAGTATATATATATATATATATATCGGCTTCGTGCTTCTAGGAACAATGTGTGATCGTAGTTGTTTCTTCCTTTACGATCACACATTGCTCCTAGAAGCACGAAGCCGAAAACACCAGCCTGAAGATGACGAATGGGACTTCGTCTAAATGTCGCCAAGACACTTCCAATTTTACGAAGGAGAAAACCCGAATAACCAAACACCTACATACAAACACCCGTGAAAACCTCAGAATATATACACACAGTAAGTTTAAGTAGGAACCAATCAGATATTTGCTATCAGAGTAGCAAGTGATGGTCCTATTACCACTACTGTGTTCTCACAGGTTTTATACTAAGAAAAACAGCATCCTTTTGGTCCATCTGCTGCTTACTGTTGGAAAAATATTCTGTTGAAATGGTGTGCTGATGCTGCAGACTTTATTAACAGGCTAACATAACATCACTGCTTATCTCTGGGAGATCATTTCGAGATTTCTGTTCAACTTTAGTACTATTCAAAACTCTTACATTATTTCAAAACTCTCTGAGTGGACAGCCATTGAAACGCCGCTGACAGTTGCTTGATGCAACAGCATACATTAGTTTCATAGTGGTAGTATAACATAAGTTAATGTGTTACTAAGGACAACTGGAAGAACATCTGCTTCTGTCAACAACTCAGCATTGCATTTGTCCTATCTAACCATGCCTGAATCAAAGTCAACAGCACATTGTGCAGCAGCTTGTATATCCTCATGTCCACTCCTAATGCCAAATTTGAATGAACTTCGTAAAAGTAGCCAGTGGTGTTTCAGGAAGATGCTTTTACAATTTTTTAACTTCTAAAATGCAAAGGAAAATATAGGTTTTGGGCCATATGATAACTCAGGTACATCCCCACAATGATGTTGATTAATATGGGAGGAACAAAGGAAGCTTGGTGTAGAAAATCACAATACAGTTCAAATTCTACAACACAGTAGAAAGGAGAATAAATGTAGATTTTGCTTTTTCTTGGTTCCAATATTTGATATGCCTTTCAAGATGGAATCACTGCACTTAACTTTTGTAGTGTGGGATCTCCTCAGAAAGATACAAAAGAAATGTGTTGCAGATTTCTTTGCAATTAAATTTGCAAGATCTTCTAAAACCAAATCCATCCAAATATAAATGGCAACACTGAATAGAATCTACCTATTGCCTTTTCTTCACTCAAAAACCCCAAATACACACTTGTTCATAATTTTAATGTAAATTCCCTGAGACATATTTTACTTAAAAAGAAAAAAATGGATTTTCATCACTATTTCTTAAATAGCTATATCAGCTGCAAAAACTTGATAAAACAGAAAATAGGAGTTGGAAGTTACCTTGGTGAACATCTACTGTAATGTCTGCCTAATGCAGGAATCCAGTATTTCATCTTTTCCTTTCTTTTAATTGAAGACATTTTAACAAAATCAAAATCACACAGGAAAATAAAGATAATAAGTAATGAAGAAAGTAGAAAAAGAAAGAAAAAGAAAAGAAAGATGATAAAGAATGGCTTGACAGTAGTTATAAATACATTTATTTTTTCTTTCTTTTTCTAAAGTTACCAGAATCTCACTTTCTCTAATCAAGAACTGTCTACCACATTTAATGAAGGAGCCTCTCCAACTCTCCTTTGTTCCGTTTAGTGCCTTTTCTGGTATCAGAAGCAAGCTGGAGGGAACAGCCAATGCTTTGGAAGATAGACTCAAGATCCAAAAAGTTCTTGACAGACATGAACACTGGGCCCTAGCCAACAAAATGCAATTAAGTGATACGAAAAGTAAGGTCTATACTTAGGCAAGAAAACCATAAGCACAGGTATAGAATAGGTGATACCTGATTCAACATGAGTAACTGTGAGAGGATTCTAGAAGTTCTAGAGGACAATCAACTGATTATGAGCCATCAGTGTACTGCAGCTGCCAAAAAAAGCAATGGAGGTCCTAGGCTGCATCAACAGAGGGATAGTATCAAGACTAAACAAGTGCTAGTACCATTTTATATTGCACTAGTGAGGACACACTTTGAGTACTGCATTCAATTTTGGTTGCCACAATACAAAAAAAGATGCTGAGACCTTAGAAAGAGAAGAGTAACAAAGACAATTAGGGGTCTGGGGGCTGAAGTGTACTATGAATGGTTGAGGGAAGTAAGGTATGTTTAGTCTAACAAAGAGAGAGGTTAGGGATAATGTGATAACAATCTTCCAATACTTGAGAGGCTGTCACAGAGAAGAGGAGGTCGATGTAGTCTCCAAAGCATCTGAGGGCAGGATAAGAAGTAACAAATAGGAGATTATTAAAGAGAGAGATCCAACGTACAAGTAAGGAGAAATTTCCTGATAGTGAGAACAATTCATTGGTGGAATGACTTGCCCCCAGATGTTGTGGGTGCTCTATCACTTGAGCATTTTAAGACTAGATTGGACAGTCATTTTTCTGGAATGATATTGGGTTTCATGCTTGAGCAGGGGATCGGACTAGAAGACTGCCAAGTTCCCTTCCAATCCTGTTATTCTATGTTCTATTCATCTTACATGTGCAAATTTTGGTGAAACAGACTTTTGGGGACATATTTATCAGATCCTAGTGATAACACAGTAGATGGAATATTTGTCAGTAGCCTCCCTCTTTTATAAGAAGCAGTGCAACTGATACTGATACAAACTTTTGCTCACCACGATGTAAAAAAGATGCTGAGACTCTAGAAAGAGTACAGAGAAGAGCAACAAAGATGATTAGGGGACTGGAGGCTAAAGCATATAAGGAACGGTTGCTGGAATTGGGTATGTCTAGTTTAACAAAGAGAAGGATGAGGGGGGACATGATAGCAGTGTTCCAATATCTCAGGGGCTGTCACAAAGAGGAGGGAGTCAGGCTGTTCTCCAAGGCACCTGAGGGCAGGACAAGAAGCAACGGATGGAAACTAATCAAGGAGAGAAGCAATGGAACAACCTGCCTCCAAAAGCAGTGAATGCTCCAACACTGGAAGTTTTTAAGAAGAGACTGGACAGCCATTTGTCCGAAATAGTGTAGGGTTTCCTGCCTGAGCAAGGGGTTGGACTCAATGACCTCCAAGGTCCCTTCCAACTTTATTATTATTATTATTATTATTATTATTATTATTATTATTATTATTATTATTATTATTATTATTATTATTATTATTATTATTGTCATGTACTTTAAAAATATGAAATGTACACACTGCATCAATCTCACTGAACTTTCATGTAATTTCTTTGGCATCTTTTACTCTCAGATTGGTTGCATCTGTAAACATAGATAAACTGTTCTTTGATAATAACCATTATTTCCAAGTCTGGGTGATGCTGTATGATTGGTTCAGAAATGTGTAATGAAAGAAGAACCACTTTGTTGTTGACAGATCGTAGTATTAATCTAAATTAAAACAATCTTGTCAGATGATTCTTTAGTCCCTGTCTAAAAGTATTCAAAAAAGCATATCTTTGATTAAATGGTTTCACAATTATTGTTAGGAATTGTTTTTCCAACACTCAATTGGAGTCTATTTTCATATAAGCTAATCAATCCTGATCTATGATTTGATTTATACAGATTTGATTTAATAAATCTAATGTTATTCCTTAACTTGAACTCTGAAATAATGGAGAGGAAATCTTGATCTTCTTCCCTGTGACATTTTTTTTTAGATATTTCAAAAATGCTATTATATCCTACCGGTAGTTATAAAGATGATAAACCCAATGCTTCCAAAACTCTCAATGTCTCTTCATAGGCATTCATTTCTAGACATCTGATAATACTTGTTAAATGGTTTGGAAACTGTATTGATGATGCAGCCTGTCAATGTATTTGGATATTTTTACAGCTACATCATTACCAAATCATTTTCACTTTGCAGTTAGCTATTGTTTCAACATATTTTTCAGTAATATCTAGCCCAATATTAACTAACTTGCTTATCCCAACGTAATGTGGTGCTTTGACAAACGCTCTACTGAAATCAAGATATATTATACTTGCAGCATTCCCACAGTCAAATAAAGTTACCCAATCTGAAAACAAATTAATCTGGTAGCCTCCCATCTGTGTTCCATGAGAGATGGGTAGGAAAGAACATATTTTGAATACCGGGGCAAAGTTGACTTGTGGACCAACTCCCAGAATTCCTGAGCTAGCCATGCTGAGAGGAAAGGGAGAGGTTTCCAAGCTGAGCCATGTTGGCTCAGGAATTCTGCGAGTTGATGTCCATGAGTCATAAAAGAGCCAAGGTTGCCTACCCCTGACTTAGGGGAAATATGCAACTCCTTACCTTCCATAATTAAGGAACAATAACTCACTAATGTAGCCAATAGTGTTTGAGTTGTTCACAGCCCCACATCTGTCCTAATCTCGGTCTTCCCTAATAGGCTTCCTACCTAGGAAGAGAAGGCTCAAGGGAGACATGATAGCCATCTTCCAATACTTGAAGAGCTGTCACAGAGAAGAGGACATCAAATTATTCTCCATAGCACCTGAGGGCAGGACAAGAAGCAATGGATGGAAGCTTGTCCAAAGGAGATTCAACCTGGAAATGTTTAATGTTGATTGCTTTAATATTGGAAAAGCGTACTGAATTTCTACCTCAGGTTATTGAATTTCTACCTCAGGATCTTTTGCTAGGGATCATAAAAGATTGCACTACTACTGAGACGAATTTACTTCTGAAGCTCAAATGAACAATATGTGATAGACTAGAAACAGTAGATAGAACATATATAAGAGAAACACCAATCAAATAAAATGTATCAGGCGTATAGTTGAGGCTTGACGTGAGGAGTGAGGAATGTTTGCTAAACCAGACGTTTACAAAGACTAATCCTTAGTGTTCTATTGCAGGTTATATGATGATTGCTTTTTAATACGATCTTATGTTTGATGTTGATTGTTTTAATAAAAGATTTTTTTTACAAAAAAAAAAAGAAATAAAGAAGAATTCCCTAACAGTAAGAACGATTAATCAATGGAATAGCTTGCTTCCCAGAGTTGTGGGTGTACTATCGCTGGAAGTTTTCAAGAAAAGATTGGACAACCATTTGTCCAACTTGGTATAAGGACTCCTGCCTTGGGGAGGAGATTGGAGTAGAAGACCTTTACGCCTTATGATTCTATGATTCTACCCCTCTTTCTCTTGGGAGTGGGTAAAACTGAGAGGGAGATGATATTGTATATCAATCTTGCCACCTCTTTCTCAGTCTGGTGTGGTACTCTGAAATGCAGAAGCAGATTTGTAGTGCTACCACACCTGAGATGATACCTGTGAAGAAGTATAGCAGAGGAGCAAGCCTTTGTTGTAAACGTGGACCCACTGACCACAAGGCTGTCTCTGAACTCTCTTGGTCTGCTCTTTGTGAGTCGCAGATCACTTTCTTCTGCTTTTTTCCCCACAGGCACATGTGCAAAGAGCATTGGGATGCTTGTCTTGATAGGAAGTAGTCCAGCTAGGGATTAGGCTTTGCTTATCCCTATAATTTCTTTTCTGTCAATAAGTTTCTTTTTCTGTTGATAGAATGATAAATCTTGTTTCCCTAATTAGTCCTGGTGATTTGAACTCATCGGGTGGATAGGTGCTCACTTGCTATTTTCTTGCCTAGTTTAACTTTTGTTTCTAATCTGTTTTCTACAGTACTATTTTTCATAGGTTGGGCTCTTTTTTCCCTTTGCGTAGGGAAGGATGCAAAAAACAAGTTGAGTAATTTTGCTTTCTCCCTGTTGCTTGTCACCTTCTTGCCACTTTCTCCCACTAATGGACCAATCGTTTCCTTGACTTTGTTCTTGTTTTTTACATGTTGAAAGAAGGTTTTTTTTTGTTATTTTTGACTTTTGTCACAAGTCTTAGTTCATTTTGAGCCTTAGCTTTCCTCACTTCATCTTCATCAGTTCACACACAGACACACACACAGACACACACACACAGACACACACACACACACACACACGAGAGAGAGAGAGAGAGAGAGAGAGAGAGAGAGAGAGAGAGAGAGAGAGAGAGAGAGAGAGAGAGAGAGAGAGAGAGAGAGAGAGAGAGAGAGAGAGAGAGTTCTAACACAAGAAAAACTTCTTATTCTGGTTTGCCAGATTAATGATCCTGTAAAATATGATCTTAACTATTTTGTTAGGGGACAGAATGTGATGAAATTAACAACAAAAGCAATACAAATAGCTGCTCGGAACCCCCCCCACCACATCCTCCCATAACCTAACCCCTAACCTCCAAACCACCTTCCTCGCCATCCAATGCGGTGTAAAGTTTTCCCGAGCACCTTAGAAAAAAAAAAGAAGAAAAAATCTATTCCCTTAATATCCCCAACTACAGTTGAGAAGCATAATCTATTACTTATTATCTCCCTCCCCCCTCCCCCCCAGGCTTCCCGGAGTGAATACAGAGTAAAAAAAAAATGCAAGAAACCCCGCTAATCTACTATTTAGTAACTATTTATCTATATATCATATCTAATTCTTTCAATTGATATTTCTTTTGCATATAATCAATCCATTTTTTCCAATCCATCAAAAATGTTTCATTTGAGTGGTTCTTCAGGTAGGCTGATATCTTAGCCATCTCCACCAGATGGGTAACTTTTAATGTCCATTCTTCAATAGATGGTATTTCAGATGACTTCCAATATTGACCCACCAACAGTCTTGCGGCCGTAGTCAAGTTCAAAATCAACTTAGTCTCTGTGGTGGAACAATCCTTTGTTATACCCAACAAAAATAACTGTGGTACAAACTCAATACGCTTTTTCAAAATATTTTGAAGAATCCACCATATTTTTATCCAAAAAGCCTTAATTTTTTTACATGTCCACCAAATGTGAAAATAAGTTGCATCCAAAGATTCGCATCTCCAACATTTGGGTTTCAAATTTGGATACATAAGCGACAATTTTTTTGGGTCTAAATGCCATCTATAAAACATTTTATAAAAATTCTCTCTTAAATGCTGAGCTTGTGTAAACTTAACATTTTTCACCCATATTCTTTTCCAAGTTTCCATCCTGATTGAATATCCAAAATTCCCTTCCCACTTGATCATACAGTCTTTAACTAATTCCTTTTCAGAATCAATTTCAATTAAAGCGTCATATATTCTTTTAATATGCATCGCTCTTTGGTCTCTAATCTGTATAATCAATTTTTCATCCTTTAAAGAAAAACCCATCTTAACATCTTTTTGCCATCTGGCTTGAAGTTGTGCATGATGATACCAATTATGAGCTATACCTTCCTCCCTTAATCTGTCTAGTGATTTCAATTCTAAGCTATTCCCATCTTTATTCAAGAGTTTATCATAGGGCTCCACGTCTTGAATTTGTTGTATGCCCACACTCTGTATTGCATGTCTGGGAACAGTCCATAAAGGAATTTTACCATTTAATTTATAATAATACTTTTTCCAGACACGCATCACAGAGTTTCTTAATATATGCTCTTTAAAACCCCTATCCAATTTTTTATCATAAACTAAATAGGCGTGAAACCCATACACTAACCCATATCCTTCTATATTCAGTATTCTTTCATTTGTTAAATTAATCCAATCACTTATTGCCACTAGAACTGCTGCATAATAATATAATTTGAAATTAGGCACTTTCATTCCACCTCTCTCTCTTATATCTTGAATAATTTTAAGTTTAACCCTTGGTTTCTTGCCATCCCAAATAAAATTATTTATACCTTTCTGCCATTCATCAAGATTCCCATCCTTTTTAAGTATTGGCAACATTTGAAATAAAAATAAAAATTTCGGTAATACATTCATTTTAATAGCGGCTATCCTACCCAGGATAGATAATTGTAGTTTTTTCCAATTCTCCATTTCTTTTTGAACTTTACTCCATAAAAACTCATAATTATTCTTATATAATTTACCATTTGAGGCTTCTATATAAATTCCTAAATATTTAACTTTTTTAACTATCTCACATCCCGTTATTCTTTCCAAATCTTGTTTTAATTTATTATCACAATTTTTAACCAACATCTTTGTCTTGGATAAATTTAATTTAAAACCAGATACTTTTCCATAATTTCGAATAATTTCCATCAAACTCTGAGCCGATTGCATTGGCTGAGTCAATGTCACAAGTAAATCATCTGCGAAAGCACATAATCTATAATCCTGTTTTCTAATTTGTACCCCCTTTAATTCCTCTGATGCTCTAATCCTATTCAATAAAACCTCTAAAGTTAAGACAAACAATAAAGGGGATAAGGGACAACCCTGTCTAGTACCCTTTTCAATGTTAAACAAATCTGTTAGTTGACCATTTACTATAATCTGTCCTGTTTGTTTCTGATATATAGCTGTTATGGAATTAATAAACTGGTCCCCCATTCCCATCCTTACCACAAGCCTTTGCAGAAATGTCCAATTCAATCTATCAAAAGCTTTTTCTGCATCTAAAAACATTAAAACAGCCGGCACTTGAATATGTTTATCCAAGTATTCCAGTATGTTAACAAGTTGTCTAACATTGGTTTTCATCTGTCTCCCTTGTAAAAAACCAGTCTGATCCGGGTGTATCCTCTGTGTCAAAACTGTCATTAATCTATTAGCCAAAATTTTTGCAAAAATCTTGTAATCCGTATTTAACAATGAGATAGGTCTAAAATTTTCTACTTGTACATTATCTTTGCCCTCTTTGGGAATCAAACAAACATTAGCCGTTTTCCAGGAGGGTGGAACCGGACCACCTTCTTGTATATTCACAAATAACTCCCTCAAATGTTCGACCACTTCCTCCTGTAGACACTTATAATAAATCGTAGTAAAACCATCAGTTCCTGGAGATTTTCCCAATTTCAATTGCTTAATTGCGTCAATAATTTCTTCTGATCTAATCACAGCATTTAATCTATCTCTTTGTTCCAAAGTAATTTCCATAACATTTTGATTTTGTAAAAAGGCATCTACCTCTTGCTCTTGAACTTTTTCTTCAGCATACAATTTGGTATAGAACTCTAGAAAAGCCTTCTTGATAGCATCCTGATGAAATACTTCTTGCCCCTTATATTCTACCTTCTCAATTAAACGGGATTTTTGTTTCTTCCTTAATGTATAAGCCAACCATCTGCCAGGTTTATTAGCATTAAAAAAAGTGTTATGTTTAGCATATTGTATGTTCCTGGCAACCTGATCAGTCATCAAAATATCAAATTGTTTCCGTAAAACCTTTATCCCTTCTTTAATATTACTATCATCCGGTTTATCTATTAATAATAACTCTTTCTTTTTTATCTCCGCTTCTAAAACTCTTCTCTTTTCCTCTTGTTTACGTCTATGTCTTGCATTCAATTCAATTAAAATACCACGCATATGGGCCTTGCTAGAGTCCCACACCGTTTCTATTGGTAAGCCTATATTCAAATTTAACCTGAAAAATTCCTTGATAGCCTTTTTACATTCTTCCACATACATTTCATAATTAAACAAATTTTCATTAAGTCTCCAGGATCTGCATATATATTGACCAGTCCTTAGTTCCATCATAACTGGGTTATGATCAGACAATACATTAGGTAAAATTTTAACTTTCTTTAAACTTAACATAAAATCACTCGTAGTTAGAATAAAATCAATTCTAGAAAGTGATTGATGTCTATCAGAGAAAAAAGTAAATTCTTGGTCCCTCCCATGTCTTTCTCTCCATATATCTAGCAAATTAAAATCGTCTTTAATATCAAAAAAAGATTTAGGCAATATTGAACGCGTTTGAGGAACAGATAAGATTTTTTTCTTATCCGAACTAGCATCAAGAACTCCATTCCAATCTCCCATTAAAATACAAGATCTATAATCCAACTGTATTAACTTTCTATGCAATGCTTTATAAAATATACCTTGTTTTTGATTTGGAGCATATATACCCACCAACAAAACTTTCTTCCCATCCAATAAAATTTCTATAGCTAAAAATCTTCCATGTGTATCTGCTTCTATTAATTTAGCTTTTATATGATTTTTAACATAAATAACAATTCCATTTTTTTTGTCTAAAGATGATGCCACAAAGTGTGTACCCAATTTGTTATTAATCAAATATTTCTGGTCCAAAGTTCTTATATGAGTTTCTTGTAAACAAATTACGTCATTTTTACATTGCTTCAAATAATGAAATATCTTCTTCCTTTTTTGTGGAGAATTTAAACCATTGACGTTCCATGTCAAATACTTATTTGACATGATCTTTTCGTGAAAGCTTCTGCAGGGCCAAAGCTACCTCTTCCTTCCTCTTAGGCCTTGCTCCCATGGCTTCCAAAGATGTCAGATCAGCTTGCTTGGTTTGAATTAATTCACGTGGACCCCTTGGATCTTTAGGCTTATCATTATTGCTTGTTAAATTTGTTATTTCTCTGTTATCAGTTGAGTTATTATATTTTTGTGTTAATATTTGTTAAAACTTTAAAAAATTTAATAAAAATAATTAATAAAAAAAAAAAAAAAAACAACAAAAGTAGCTGTTTTTCCACGAAATATCAGTGATAAGTTGAAAGATTTTGATGCAGAAGAAAAAGATCGTAGTAACCAACAGTGACTGTGCTACAGCTAACCATTAGGGGTTAAAGATAGGGAAATAAGATTATTTTTTCATGAAAGAAAAACCTTTGTAGGGCAGTCAGCCAAGACAATCATAAAAGCCCAGTCTAATCAAGGAGAGAAGCGACCTGGAATTAAGAAGAAACTTCCTAATATTAAGGACAATTAACCAGTGGAACAGCCTGCCTTCAGACATTATGGGTGCTTCATCACTCGAGGTTTTTAAGGAAAGACTGGATTGCCACCTGTCTGAAATGGTCTACAATGGCTAACAATATCAGGACTGTAAATATATGTCTTTTATTTTATTTTTTTAACAAAATAAAATAAAATATCTCAGATTATGAGATATCAAAATAATTGATGAACATCTCACAAAGCAAAATTTCTTACTGAACAATTTTTCCTTTTAAATTTATTATCAAACAAACTTGTTCAGTGAGCACTGCTAGCCAAAAATCAGGACTCTTTTCAGACTAACAAATTTTATTAAAAGCCTTCATGAGTATTTAACTAGGTGCCTAAAAGAAGGGGAGAAACCATTTATTCCCTGCTTCCAAAGAAATAGGAAGAATTTGGTGTGGAATTCCAGTGTCACAATTGTTTATGGTAAAAAAAAAAAAGTAAGTCAACGTAGCCTGAAAGTTGACATGAAATCATTAATATTCTGTTTTAAGCTTTCCTGAATGATTGTTGAGGATTTTATGGCAGCCTTGAAAATGAAATACTGTACATAATAGGCATTCATTAAAAAAAAAAAACAAGGACTAGATCCAGAACAACTAATTCTTGAACCAATGTATTTGAAAATAATCATATATTGATTATTGCTTAAAACTTGAGTGAAACATTATTTTTCAGATCTGAGACCCAAACTAAATTAGATAACCTTTTGCTGCACTTTTCACATATGCAAGAAAATTTTAGGGCTATGGGAAGCATTCAAGAGCAATGCTGATAAAACACATTGCCTGAGCAAATTCTGGGAGTTGAAGTCCACAAGTCTTAAAGTTGCCAAGGTTGAGAACCCCTGTCTTAATGCATTAAAGCAGCCATAACAGACAATGTGCCTGCTTTAATACTATGAGGATGACGTTCTGTTTGTGCAATGTACTTTATCAGCACTGCTCTTGAATGCTTTCCATAGCCCTAAAATTGACTTCAAAAGCTTTCCTCTGGTTGTGAATGCACATAAAACACTTTCACTGGGCTTGACAGCCAAGCAAACCCATGATAATGTATCCACACAGGCACCAACAAGGAGAGGACACTATCAATTCCTTGGTTCCTGGAGGACATACCTCCTTTAATACTCTGAAGTCCTTTGCTTCTGCAAATATGTGTTATAGTTATCTTGCATATTTTCCACAACCCTGCTGAACACTCTGTATTCTTCTTTCTTGCAAACCCAGGGCTGAAATGAGGCAATTCCAAATACAGGGAAAGTTTTTGCATTCCCATCCTCTCCAAACAGCAGATGGGAAATCCCCCTTTTTGTTATATGTAGATACTGCAATGTCTTGCATCTTGAGGACCCCAGCTGCTTTCAGAAAGGCCCTCAGAAACTTGGTGCAATACTGTTAAGAAAATTTATTCTCGTAATGTGATGGCTTTTGCCAAAAATCCCTAGAAAGCTGAAATGGATAATAAAAGAACAGGATATGGAACATGGTATTTCATAATTTGAGGTCATGGGAAGCATATATAAGTTGGAGGTCATACTGTTTCCCAGACGGTATTTGGAAATTCAAAATTATTTTGCAACAACAGGCAGAGGATGTATTCCTGCAGCTCAGAAACTACAGTATTTGATGATAATTCTTTAGCTCAGTATCTCTATAGATGAATCCTTATTCTAGTTACAAGCCATGGGAAATATGCAAATCAAGTTTATAGGAGTATGTTTTTTGAAAATATGTAAACCAATGTAGCCCTGGAACTAGGGACTGGTCAATCAAAGAATGATGTATAGCGTGACTGTTAATAACTATTGGCTGAAAAGCCATTATTTCCCTATAAGACTGCTTCCTCTTCTCCTGACTGATAGCAGTCTTCATGGATTTAAGTAATTTGGGGAAAATGTTTATCATATAATCTCTCTATAGATTTCCTACATCTCTTAGAATTCACCCAAGCCAAGAAAATCATCAGAAAAAAACATTTAGATATGGAGTATCAAAAAGTCGAATCTCAGAATATGTCAAAGAATGAACCAGATGAAAACTGGCTAGTTATCTCACATCCCATCCTTTGTCATTTCAACAAAGATTCTCTTTTAAAGCCACAACTAACAACTTACCCTTAACAGTTTTATTTGGGAAATTTAAGAAGGTCACTAAAGCTTGCTAAACCTGCCCCTTTGCTCTAGCACATCCTTCTTCTGTTGCCATATGGTTCCTTTCATGGAGGCAGCTGAAAGGCCTCTTATTTCCTTGCTAATCACATGTCCCAAGTCAGTTTGATGGATTTTATGTTAACTTACTTTTATAACAGCTGTCAGTGCATGGTTCTTCTGCTCATATGGCTTAATGTTGGTATTTAATGTCATTGCATCATTGAAGAGATGTTTTATTTTTTCTAAACTTTGACTGAAATACAATGAATCATCTGATTGATGCAAGGAAATTGAGGGCGGTGTATTTTGGAGCAATGCATAGATGATAGGGAATTTACCAAAGATCAAGAAACAGACTCCCTTTCACTAAAGGAGGAAGGATAATTAAATGTCCCTTCATCAAAGCCATAGCCGTTTGCAATTGGCTCTCTCTTGTAACTCTACTCCCTTCCAATGGACTGTTCAGGTCAGCTCACGATGCCTGCAGCTGCAGAGATGTTTAAGGGCAGCCGGAAACCTGAAAGGAAAGTAATTATCCCCTGGCAGGTGAGCAGGAGAGGCTTGGTTGTGGCACGGGGCAGGACAAAGTGGGGGATATGACAAGACAGTGGCAGCTGTCACAAGATGGAGGGAAGAGCAGATAGTAGGGGTGAAATGGATTAGGGAAAGGCATAGTTTAAGGGCAGTCTCTATTCTTGGAACCAAACTGTAATCCTTGCTTGCTTGCGATTTCTTAGGGCAAGGAAAATGGGAATCTTGTTAGAATATTGCCACCCTCTTACCAGTCAACATTAGCATAACTGGGAACGGAGATTAGTTGACAACTCCAGCTGACTAATTAAGACTCTCCAACTACTGGACTGCTTTGTTCTCCCCTATGCCTCTTGAACAAAGGGACATTCAACCAGATCCTTGATCATTCTGGTTCATGGCATACTCTTGTGAAACAATGCACCACCCCCTTATATCAAAGACCCAATTACTACTTGCATACTTGTGTTTCCTGTTTCCATCCAGAACATACCTGAAGCCATTGTTAGAGCTAAGCCCTATGAAACATCCACATCTGTTCAGACTCAGATGACAAGGATGCGCAACGAAGAGACTTAAATTAGACTTTTCTCAAACTGCAATACTTATCCAGCAAAGTAGCAAGAGAGAACAACAGAGCGAAACTGGTAAATACCCAGAAGAAAAATAATGGAGTACTAGGCTGTGCCTGTAAGGGTAAAAGCTCCTTCAAGTCAACCTCAACTCCCAATAAATTCATGCACAATCTATTCTAGGCAGTTTTTATATACCCATATAGGCTTGTTGTTTATAATTCCCAAATCAAAACACTCAAATACATAGTCAATAATCTACA
Source organism: Bothrops alternatus (assembly GCA_034064705.1). NCBI lineage: Eukaryota > Metazoa > Chordata > Lepidosauria > Squamata > Viperidae > Bothrops > Bothrops alternatus. The sequence continues at coordinate 3,747,616 of JARGCV010000122.1, forward strand.
GGTGATGCCTTGGACAGTAATCTTTAACTTGTTTAGAGCCAGCCAGCAGTTTAAAGAACTGCCATACTGCAGCAATATTTCTCAATTTTGGCAACTTAAAAAGGTATGGACTTCAGCTCCTAGAATTCCCAGCCACATATTGGCTGGGAATTTTGAGAATAGTCCATGTAGATAATGCTATTTCTTCAGGACAAAACTGAACAACATTGGTGACATCGACTGCAATAACCATTGATCAGTTATCTTCTTTGTTGAAATCTTCTAATATGTTTGTATCTTGGGATTTATTTATTTTATTTATTTTATTTAATTTATATTTAATTTATATTAACCCTTTGGCTTCTCAGTTACACGCCTCTGTAAAAGGTCCACAGCCAACAATTACCTGCTGAATTCAGCAATGAGACTGTATCAATTTGCATAGTGCTGAAGGCAGAAAATTCCTTTAAGTAATGAAGAGGAAATAAAGACTGCAAAAAGAAAGAAAGAAAGAAGCAACCAGAATAAGAATTGAGACAATGAGAAGGAGGGTAAATTATATATTATATAATTTACGCATACACACAAACAACCTTTCTCAATCTTTGGATGACAAAGAGATATCTTTCCAATTTTGGCATTATTTCAATTTTCCCCAAGGTTGCTATTTGCCCTACCTACAACGCTATTGTACATGTACATTTTCCTTAATAGATCAAAAAGTAGCTGATTTTTATATCATTTGGGACAGAAGCAGTACACATGAAGCAAAGTATTAGCAGTCCCTTCTAACAGTCTAATTTACATAATCAGATGTAGATTTAGTGTTTGATAAACTTAATTCATGATATATCTTAATAATAATAGTTTACTTTTCCATGTTTAAGTACCATATGTTTTGCTTATTGTAAACAGGAACAATATGGGAACCAAGGAATAATTAGATACAACTATCGCTGCTATAGAAATGATCAAAACATATAACTTCCAACTGAAGAGTATCAGCTGAGAAGAGGGTCTTGATAAAGAAATAATCTTTCCATGTCAATGAAATTAAACAAAATAATGTCTCAGCAAACATGCTCTGTAAAATGCTCCTGCTTAAAAAAAATTCTACATTTACCTTTCATTAGCATGCACCTTTTTCAAAAATACAATTGCCTGATGTTTACTTTTTTAAAAACAAGCCACACCTAAAACAATTGTTTTAACATGCTAAATAAATGCTATGTTTTACATCTCTCATTCTTAAATACTCAATTGGGGGTAGGGAGGATAGCAAAAATTTTGAGCAGCAAAGATCTTTGTTTCTGGTCCTGTTCCAAAACAATTGTGTTGATTGCTTTGTGCCATTGCATGCCAGAGGCAGATTCCCTTTACTTCCTTTAATATTTAGAATCCAAAGGCATTTTTCTGTGGGAATATGATTCTAAATATAGTGGAATAAAGTTACAACAGGTTACATTTCTATCATAATGTAAAGCATTTTATTGATTGAGCAAATTATACACTTTCAGAAAGAGAAATTTTTTATGAGGTAAAGCAGGGGTGTCAAACTGCTGGCCGGGCAGGCCGTATACATCATGCCAAAACTGCGCCCACCTCATTGCCGGCAATGGAGAAAAAATCGTGATACATCACAACAGGTCACATGACATTGCAAATTTGACACCCCTGATGTAAAGTTACCCTTCTGTTTTCATTGTATTTTTCATTGATGTATTTTTTCATATTTGCATGCAGTTGAATGAATGCTATCGTAAAATCATTTAAAAATAATGATCTATATTCTGCACTGCTACCAAAATCTTGTGAACAATTTATACCTCCCCAGTGTTTCCCCCCCCCCTTTGCAAATCTTTATGTCATTTTGTAATGGTAGGCACACTTGGAATTCTGACCTTACGCAGTAGACACTGTCAGAAAAAGACTATCATGGTTGATATGTCCAGCCACAAAATACCAAATTTACCACTCCCTCTGGCATCCGCAGGTGCATGTACAACCTGGTTTTTTTTTTTTTTTTTTGCTGTGGCAGCCCCTCATTTCACTTAAGAAGGCTTCTATAGAATATAAGGTCCACAAATATTCTTGTAAATAACGTATAAGGGTTGAGGCTAGCCATTGCTCTGCAAGATGCTTGCTTTCTATTTATTTATGATTAAAAGAACATCATAAACATCAATCAAATCAGATGTGGTGAGTGTCTGCTGATACCTTGGCACCTTCCAGCTCATCTTTCGGACCCAGGTGCAGAAATGTCTGGCAAGCCGAATATGGACTATTTGTTGAGACAGTCAGTATTTTTAGACATTGTGGCTGATTGGATATGGATATTCTTTCCTATTGGGCCTCATGTAGTATTTAATTTCTTTGGCTCATGATAACTAGAAGCTCTTATTGCAAGATTCACCATAGAAGACGTATTGAACAAGACTGCCAAGAAGGTCTACAAAACAATAATGACAACAACATTCTCTGCATCCCATTTGCAACATTACAGTTCTGTCAGCCCTGTGAGGTAGTCCAGACAGGAAGTATCAAGAAAAAGTACTAACACTACTCTTTTTGTAAAATTACAATAACAGAAACTTCCAAGTCAGAAAATATAAATCTCCCCCCTTGACTTTATTATATGGAGGAGGAAGAGGAAGAAGGCAAGGGCAACAAATCACATCCAAATAATTACTACTCAATTTATCTCTTGGCATTTCTATTTACTGCTCAAGCGGGGTAGAAGATGGAGGGAGAAGCATTTATAATACACGGTGAATTTCACTACCACCACAGTGTTTCCCCCCCAACCCTCTGTGCAAATGTCTGCATGGTGGGGACAGGGAATCACGTACCTGTATTTATTAAAGGGATAGCTGCTGCTCTTCTTACGAAACAAAAAGTTATGTTTTGGGGCAATGACTGCCATTTCACTAGCTGGATACACAATGGCTGCTCAGCTGCATGTTCAAGGCCATCACAATCGCAATGGCTGCAGTTGTGACCTTGGTTCTCTGTGGCCTCCCCTTCCATTTTTGGGGAAGCCCTGATTCTCTCTCCTTCTGTCACTTAACTGCAATATGAGAATAACAATATTAATTATTCCTGACTCGCCGTACAACTAGACAGGACAATAGTATATGAAACCATTTTAATACTTCGAAGTCCTGTATAAATGTGAAACGTTTCTATAGATTTCAAGATCTTCTAAAAGTGACTGAGAATGAAAGCCAAAACGTTATTCAAAATCCCATTTGTTCCTGAATTTATCAGCCTATTGACTTGACAAAGACAGAGCCAAACAAGTAAAAAAAAAAAAAGTAACCGTTTAACCTGCCTGCAAGCAGCGGTCCCTCCACCCACTCAACCATCTCCAGGAAGCAATGAAGCTTCTTTTTTCCAATAGCCTCGTCACAATAAATTCATGGCAGCTAGGGCTGAGAAACAGGCTGCTGCAATTTAAAGGAAGCATGGATTTGCATATTGAATTAAAATTAAGAGCTAATTATGCAAATAAATTATGACATTTGGCAGGAGAATTTGCTTCAAGATCATTTATTACGTTCCTTTTTATAACAGTGTGAGCATTTAACGGTCAAAGACAATATTTTAAAGGAAAATTAATGCAAGATTATTAACCTAAAAACAATTCCGCATTAATGAGATGTATTTCTCTTCAACTTCTCACACCTGGCTGCCTGTTGACTCTGGGCCAGTGCTGTCTCCTAGTAAGCAGATTTCTTCATGCAGGCCATTAACAAATTATGTTGGATGCTGCTTTGGGCAGAAACACATAGGAAAATTTCTTGAGGTTTGTAGTCGGATGCCCTGGAAAGAAAATTTTTGAAGGTTAATTGTACTTCCTTTCCCTCTTCTATCAGCTGGTGTTGAATAGCTGCCAAACGTCACCTTTCCATCCCCCAAAATTCAGTGATGTTGGCTTATAATAAAGCACAAGTATCAAGTCACTGATTCTACTGGAGGCAGTCACTACTAATACACAAAACCGGTATATCTCTGTAGCTTAAATCGGGTGGGGAACTCTGTTTCCTCTCTGATGCAATAACCCCAGAGCATGCTAGCTCCAAATATGAAAATATTATTTCAGAATTTTATTTATTTATTTATTTCTTAAATTTCTATACCGCCCCTCTCCCGTAGAACTCGGGGTGGTTTACAGCCCAATTAAAACAGATAATAATAATAAATATTTAAAAATAAATTAAATTAATACATGGCTGTTACTAAAACCTGTTAAAATCCCAATTCTAAAACCTGAACAACGTTGTTTTAAAAATTTACATAAAGATTTACATAAAAACCCGAGGAGGTCTAGGCCAGGCCGGCTTGATTGAAGAGATGAGTCTTCAATTCTCTTCTGAAGGTGCGGAGATCATGACACGTCCGGAGTTCTGGGGGGAGCTCGTTCCACATCGTCGGTGCCCCCACAGAAAAGGCTCTCCCCCTGGGCGACACCAGCCGACACTGCTTAGCCGATGGCACCCTGAGGAGGCCCTCTCTGTGGGAGTGAACTGGTCGATGGGAGGTATTTACTGGCAGAAGGCGGTATATGTATTTCCAAGTTAATGATACAATGATGTAATAAAGCTCACCAGGATTTTTTTTTCCTATGCAGCTCATAGACGTTCAAGACCTTGCCAGTCTACTGTCTCCACAATCTATTCTTGTTTATGGCCCTTTTTTATGTTTTTGCCCTCAGAGCTTAAGTTTTGTTGAATGGGGTAAGTGGACTCTGTTGTTCTTTCTAAAGCTTCCCCAATTCGCATATCATCTTTTTGCCTCCTAACTGGATCGTGGCCCATCTTGTTGTTCTCCTCCTTGTTGTTCAACAGAAGTGCTTAATTGTCTTTCCTGTTCGCCTATATGAAAATGTATTGAAGAGAGAGGAGGAGAAGGACTTAGAAGACAAAAACGTCACCCAAGTTCTCCATATCCTGTATTTCTGCCTATTTGATATTTGTTTCATTCTGTTACTTACCACCCATTCTGTAATCTAACAAGACTACTTTGATTTTTTTCCCCTTTCTCTTCTATAATATAGCTATTTCATGCAAACCCCCCAAACAGCTAGTTTGGTCTAGTGCAGGGGTAGGCAACCTTGGCTCTTTTATGATTCGTGGACTTCAACTCCCAGAATTCCTGAGCCAGCATGGCTCAGCTTGGAAACCTTTCTGTTTCCCCTCAGTATGGCTGGCTCGGGAATTCTGGGAGTTGAAGTCCACGAGTCATAAAAGAGCCAAGGTTGCCTACCCCTGGTCTAGTGACTAAGGCACCAGGATAGAATAAGAAGAAAGAGAGTTCGAGTCCCACCTTAGCCAGCTAGATGACTATGGGCCAGTCATTTTTTCCCTCACAGGGTTGTTATAGGGAAAATAGGAGGATGAAGGAATATTGTGTGTGCTTGCCTCCTAGAGTTATTGATAAAAATTTAACAAATTAAGGTCCAGCGAAGTAACAATAAAAATGTAAAATGTCAGCACTTGAAATAAAAACAACAAAACAATTATCAGTATAAATACAATGCAAATATTTCAGTAAAATTAATTTACAGGCTCCAACAGATGCTCTAATGCCCAACCCAGGAAATACATCTTTGTCTTCAGAGTCTTGTGAAAGGCTAAAAGGGTCATGAACAATCTGATTTCTGAGGGGATGAAGTTTCACCAGGCAACAGAAAAGGCTTTCTTCCTAGTCCACCCAGGTGCCACTCTTTAATGGATGGGATCTGTAGCATGCCTTTCTCGCTGGATCTGATGGGGGGGTTGGTGGTGGAACCGATCCCACAATTATCTGAGCTTCATGCCATTGAGGGCTTTATAGTCAATCACCTAGAAGTACATTGGCAGCTAATGAAGCTCAAGAAGCAGAAGCATAAAATGGGACCGAGAAGCACCTATAACCTGCACATGTTGTACCAACTGCAGATTCTGAATGCTTTTCAAGGGCATCACAGTGTTAAGTGTATTGCAATAGTCCATCGGGTATGTCCAATAGTATGTGGGCTGTGGCCCAGACCCTCACCATACATTTATACAACCATGGGTTGGAATATTGTCCCATGACAGATCTTAAGATCTGTGTCTCTTCCCATGGTTCCTAAGACTTGTAAGAAATGGATTAGTGAAAGCAGGAAAAATAGCAAGAAATACTGAGCCTTGTCAGAATGAGGCAGGAGTCACCCAAACTGCATCAGAAATGTTTATCAGAAGTTTTAAGAAAAGTACAGAAGAGCTCTGAGATTTTTCCTACAGTCAACATAGGTAAAAATAATAATAAAATGAGTTGCTATACAGGACCATGCTGGACTCAAAATGAGGAATGCAATCTGGATTGGGAAGTTTTAAACCACCAGAAGTCATCTCTACCATCTGATGTCTTGTGTACTATCTAATGAGCTTGACAGAGTTATCCAGTGTTGGAATTGGATGCAGTGAATGTCTTCAGATTAATTAAAACAAAAACCATTTCAGAGAACAAGCCAATCCTGCAGCTAACAAGACATCCTTAAGGATCCATATCTGGATTGAAAATATCACCAATGATCATAACAGGAATAAAGAAAGGAGCTGGCACATGTTTTAAATAAGGAAATTTATTTCATCTTGTGCCTAATTTAAAAGGTTTATTTCTTGAAATGAATGTTCTTCATCAAATCTCCAATCCTTGAAAATCAGTGCAGTGGATAATGAATTGATTTGTAATATAAATGATATAAACCAACTCCCTCTCCACCTGCATTTGTGTATGAGTGTGTTTAATCTAAAACGTTTAAGGTTGAAAATGAGCTTCTCCATCAAAAGTCTCTAATCCATTTACATTTCTTGCATATGAGTCAATTTGAGGCTGACCCAGTCTATAAATCACTGCCAAAGATTGTTGTGTTGGTTCTGCTCCTCCTTTCTTCCCCCATCCTCACATCCTTATACTTCCAATAGGCAAAAAGGGATCTTCCTATTATCAACACAACTCCAATCCACAGAAAACATGAACTATCAGGGACTGAAACCCCATCCTGCTGCAAGATAATCACAATAGCTATAATACTTGCTATCTGATTAGGTGAAAAAGAGAGCATTTGTATGTATATTGCCCTCACAGACTCTAGTGCAGTGGTGGCGAACCTATGGCACAGGTGCCAGAGGCGGCACCCAGAGCCCTCTCTGTGGGCACACGCACCGTTGCCCTAGTCCTAGGCCTTCAGCTGGGTTTTATAAAACCTTTTTGCTTTAGGCCTCCACCGCCGTGTGCAAAAAAAAAAAGGTTCAATCAATCAGTCAATTTCAATTTCTCGTGGAAAAAAAAAAAGATCTTGCAAAGTTGGAATTGAAGTGATGGAACTTTTTAGTCCCACCCAGTCTGCTGTTACCACTGCAGCCATGCCCACCCAATGGACCATGCCCACCCAATGGGCCACACCCACCCATCACCCAACGATGCATAAGTGGGTTTTGGGTTGCAGTTTGGGCACTCAGTCTCTAAAAGGTTTGCCATCACTGCTCTAGTGGGATACATTTATGCATCAAATTTGTGGTCTTTGCATATACAAATGTAGGGAGTCAGCACCCACCCACCCTCCTAGAGAATGAAATATTTTGAGGAATATTAAAAAGGCAGGATAGAATATTTTGCCCCAAGGAGAAATGGGGAAAAATCTTAAAGGAGGCCCCAGGCAGAAACCTGAGGAGGCCACTCTTTAGAGGTGCAGATTTTCAAATCCCTTCAGGAAGACTGGGGGCAGGAAGGCTGGAGCTGAGGGGATTAGAACAAACAAAGACTCCTAAAATCTACATCCTCCACCCAGCTTCAAGGACAGGATAGGATCTCCAAGCCACAATGGGAGTCAGGCAACAATAATTAGAATACCAAAAGAGCACAATCAAAGGAACAGGAACCTTAAATACAAAGCCCCAAAGAAGGTATAAAAACCCACCTACTCTCAAATCCATTTGGTCAGCCACCCCAGAAACATGCTGCTGCCACTGAAGTTTCTGGCAACTAAATAGAGACCTTCTTTCCAAATTGCCTTCAGCTCATTTTTACAGCGTCCTCCCAGCTTGGAACAGGACATGATTTTTCTTTCTGACAATTTGGCGACCCAGATGGGACGCCAAGCTAACCTGACTAATGGGCGGGGCCTGAGTAAGCCTCCATCTTGCTGGCAAGTGACCCCTTGTGTCTGTGGGTGGGTTTCCCAGGCCCTGGCCATTTGGAGCAAGGTTAGTAAAGTTTTGAGTTCAACATCTGCTTGGAAAGAAGGTGAGTACCACTTTAAATTTTGACAGTTTTAAGGAAGCCCAGGAGGTAAAAGAAGCATGTGTGCATGTGTGTGCATGTGCGCACACATGCGTGTGTAACTGAGACTCTCTCTCTGACACAGCTGGATCCTGTTCCCTCCTTTCTATTCCTAGCTGCAAATAGTCCTGCTGCTAGCTCCAATGAGCTATAACCAGCAGATCCTGGAAAGCAAGGGGTTTAGCCAGAGCATAGGACCTTTTGGAAAAGGGAAGAGAAAGTGTGTGGGAATGAGTGTGAAGGGAAGAGAGGTTTTCACTCCTGGGTAATTGGCCAAGCGTAACTGAGCAGAGCCCTATTCTGAAACGAGGTACCCATACTCTGATTAATTTCAGCGGACAGGCCATTTGCCTGAAAACTGAGGGGCAGACCGCAGGTTGGAAGGTACCTTCACCTGTTGGGGCTGGTGTATTCCACAGATTGTGAAGGACCCAAGTAAAAGAAAAGAGAGAGGGAGCCTTGGAGTCTCGTCACGCTCAGTGAGAAGGGATCCCCAGAGATCTCCCCTAGGGAGACAGAGGGAAGATTTGGGGCAGAGGGAGTTGCCAGTCCAGCCAGGCATGAAATTAAGACATGGATGCAGATTGTGTAAGAAGTGGACTTTGCTCAGGGACAAAGCTGTAAAACCAATTTGGCTAAATAAAGGTACTTAAAAAGAAAAGGAAAATAATATATACAGGAACATTGATTCTCTCTCTCCCTCCCTCCCTCCCTCCCTCCCTCCCTCCCTCTCTCTCCCCTCTCTCTCCCTCCCTCCCTCCCTCCCTCTCTCTCTCCCTCCCTCCCTCTCCCTCTCTCTCTCTCCCTCCCTCTCTCTCCCTCCCTCTCCCTCTCTCTCTCCTCCCTCCCTCTCTCTCCCTCTCTCCCTCCCTCCCTCCCTCCCTCTCCCTCCCTCTCTCTCTCCCTCCCTCTCTCTCTCTCCCTCCCTCTCTCTCTCTCTCTCTCTCTCTCTCTCTCTCTCTCTCTCTCTCTCTCTCTCTCTCCTATCAACCTTTTAATATGTTTTTTAAGATTTTTGCCTTCTCTAATTTGAGTTAACTGAGATTTATGGTGGGAATGACTAGGATATGAAAACCTAAGAGTTCTGTTTTCCTTTCCTTTTCTCTTTTCCTTCTCTTGGTGTGTGTATGTGTGTCAAAGTCTTTATGTGTCCTCAAGTAAATGTAACTGTTAAGTGTCTCTAATCTCTAGAGACAAGAATTTTAAAATTCTGCTAGAAATAATGTTAAAATAAGCAAAGCAAAAAAAAAAATACCTTCACCCTAGCCAGCAAAACAGGGTGAAGAGAACTGTGTTCCCTTCTTTCCCCCCTTCCCTCTCTGTACTTTTAAGAACAGCCCAAAGTTGTTAATAGGAATGTTTTAAGTTCATTTACATGAAAAGTTTCATTCTTGCATCTACTGTATGTGTCTAGGTGGGTTTTATCTGTCTATTTAACATCTGCAATGTTAACCTTAATGTCTTTTCAAACCCTGCCTGCAAACTATCCACCCCACTCCATCTCTCCATTTCTTATCCTCTGTTTTCCATTCCTATGTCAGACCAACAATGCTTCTCCTGGGAGGGTCACTGACAAAGGGAGGAGGGGCCCTGTTCTCATATCTTTCAGCTCTGCACAGATGACTCTGCAACCTTTCGAAGCAGAGCACACTGATCCAGACGCCGCCTCCACAGGAGACCTTCCATTTATTTGAGCCAGGGAATTGGGTTTGGATCCAGCCATCCACTAAAAAGTCACCAGGCAACCAGAGTGGAACAGATCTTCCCAGGTCCTACTTCACCCAGATGCCTATGAAAGCTGCCCCCACGTAAAGCCTCAGAAGACAACTGGAAAGACTATGGGGGGAGGACAGAAACACATTGTAAGGTTTTCTTTCTTGCCTCATTTATGTTGTAATTAGCCAGTTAAATGGATGTATGGAGGGATGGCATTTGGGAGTGGTTGGCACAGCAAGTCCTGAATACCTTGGACTTCTGTTTGGTGGGAGGGAAATTTGTCCAGGATGTTTGTATTACCTGTGTTGTAGAAGTAGGTACACACACACACACACACACACACACACACACACACACACACACACCATTCAAAATGAGACTGAGGGGGACTTCCAGTTTTGCACCATAGCGCACGGCCACAGGATAGTGACGCTCCGCTCCCCGTGGCCAATTTCATCCTGCCAGGGGGATCCTAAATGGGTCTGAAGTCACCCTGAAGAGGTGACCATGAAGGAGGGGTGCTCCGTTGATCACAAAATGATGGCGACCTGACAGGAGAAAGCTCTCCAACCCGACAGGAGAAAGGCTGGCATTGTATAAGTGTCCAGCCCAAGCTACCTGCAGCCGAAGTCCAAGAGCACAAACAAAAACATTGGTGAACAGCGTGCTTGGAACTGGTGAGAATATCAATGTTCTCTCTCCTATTTATTAACTGAATCCTTGGGAAAGATCCCCAAATCAAGAAAACCACTGAAAGAGGCCATTCTTTAGAGGTGCATATTTTCTAATCCATTCAGGAAGATTGAGGGCAGGAAGGCTGGAGCTGAGGGGATTAAAAAAACAAAGACTCCTAAAAATCTACATTCTCCACCCAGCTTCAAGGACAGGACAGGATCTCCAATCCACAATGGGTATCAGGCAACAATAATTAGAATACCAAAAGGGCATACGTCAAAGTACATTGCACAGGAACAGGCACCTTAAATACAAAGCCCCAAAGAAGGTATAAAAACCCACCCACTCTCAATTCCATTTGGTCAGCCACCCCAGAAACATCCTGCTGTCTCTGAAGTTTCTGGCAACTAAATAAATAGACCTTCTTTCCAAATTGCGGTCTGTCTTCAGTTCCTTTCTACAGCATCCTCCCAGCTTAGAACAGGACTTGATTTTTTTTCCTTCTGACACAAAGACTTGCAAGTCACTTTTTAAAGTCATTGTAATTACATTGCAAAAATAGTGGGAAGCAATGCAGCAATGTAGAATCCACTTCTGGGGGTACATTGCTTGTCCATTTCCACTTTAAATGATGGAAGAATGCAAACTCTATCAGCAAGAAAGTATCTTGCAGTGAAGAAGGTATCTTGTATAACCTATCACAAACTGTCTGAGACCCTGAATATCATAGCATTTTGAACTGGGATTCAAAAGGCAAATCTGCTGTATTATGTTCAGTTTCCAAATCAGAAAATTCTGGGGCTGTTACTACTGAGTAAAATGTGAAAACAATAAAAAACAATTTATCACATTTAAACACCTCCCCAAGATTATTCATTTTCAAAAAAGGAACTTTGCATGAGGTGCATAACAACAAAATAGTGAGAATGTCATGCTTCTGACAGTCAGAGACAACTAAAGCAGAACTCCAAGGCTTGGAAATTCCTCAAAGAAAATGTTTATTAATTACAAAGTATCACCACATCAAAAGTGAAACCAAGTCTGAAGACACATGTAACAATTCCACAATACAAAGTTAAGAAATTCCACCCCTAAAGCTATGCAAGCAATTACGTTCCCCAATACATCTTCTTGGCGGGTTTTTCATGAAACACCCAGCCTGCAGTCTCTGAAGCAGTCAATGACCTTGGTTCCCATGGGATAAAAGGTTATTTAGACTAGCAAATCACCTGGCAACTCCCCCTCCTTTCTATGTGTCAACCAAAAATGAATAAGGAAGATGACTACAGCCATGCTCATTTTTTAAAGTTGACAGAGAAGATGGTTAATGCATAAATAATTGAACAAAAACCTGTGTTCTAGATAGAGCAATGACTGATAATCAACAGAAGCTGTTTAAAAAGCCTGACAATGCAACTGTTTCACACTAGTATAATTCACAGAAAACCAGCAGCCACTCAGCATTTTTGCTGCCACGTTCTCCATTACTAGAGTTCTCAACCAAGCACATTACCAGAGGGTGGATTACTACAACTACACCATACCTGTGTAGTATGTACACATATATAACACAGAACAAGAAGCTATGGCATAGGACCCAGTTATCGACCAGTTTGCTCCCACAGAGAGGGCCTCCTCAGGGTGCCATCGGCTAAGCAGTGTCGGCTGGGGGCGCCCAGGGGGAGAGCCTTTTCTGTGGGGGCACCGACGATGTGGAACGAGCTCCTCCCTGAACTCCGGACGTGTCATGATCTCCGCACCTTCAGAAGAGAGTTGAAGACTCATCTCTTCAATCAAGCCGGCCTGGCCTAGAGCTCCTCGGGTTTTAAATTTTTAAACAAGGCTGTTCGGGTTTTAGAATTGGGTTTTTTAACAGGTTTTTAGTAACAGCCTTGTATTTATTTAATTTAATTTTAAATATTTATTGTTTTATATGTTTTTATTGGGTTGTAAACCGCCCCGAGTCCTACGGGAGAGGGGCGGTATAGAAATTGAATAAATATAATATATAAATATAATATAATATATATAATATATATAATATATATAATATATGAGTGGAAGCTGGTTAAAGAAATCTGACCTAGAAGTAAGGAGAAAATTTCTGACCGTGAGAACAATTAATCAGTGGAATACCTTGCCTCCTAAAGTTGTGAGTGCTCCATCACTGAAGGCTTTCATGAATAGATGGGACAACCATTTGACCAAGGTGGATAAGATCTTCTGCCTTGAACAGGGAGTTGGACTAGAAGACTAGTGTACAATTAGTTTATCAGACAAATTTGGTAGTAGGTTGATATTCCTTCCTGCAGATCAGCAGTATCTCTATCACCATGCATGATGATCTTTCAGAGGGACCGCAAGGCCAGTTCTTATATCCTGTTTCCTCAATTGCTTGGTGCAGCATTAGATTCAGACATTAGTTTCATACATGCACACCTTCTCTGAGGGAATTCCAGCTGGCACTTGACCCTCAAATTGGCAACAATTTGCTTTAGAAACTTCATATAAGGGCTTAAACGCATTGTGGACAACTTTCAGCCCTTTAAAGTAGCCTAGATAGGAAACCAAAGTGCGTATAGTCAAGGCCATGGTTTTCCCAGTTGCAATGTATGGATGTGAAAGTTGGACCATAAGAAAGGCTGAGTGACAAAGAATTGAGGCCTTTGAACTATGGTGCTGGAGAAGACTCCTGCGAGTCCCTTGGACTGCAAGGCGATCAAACCGGTCAGTCCTAGAGGAGATCAACCCCGACTGCTCTTTAGAAGGCCAGATTCTGAAGTTGAAACTCAAGTATTTTGGCCACCTAATGAGAAGGAAGGACTCACTGGAGAAGAGCCTAATTCTGGGAAAGATGGAGGGCAATAGAAGAAGGGGACGACAAAGAATGAGATGGCTGGATGGAGTCACTGAAGCAGTAGGCGTGAGCTTAAATGGACTTCAGAAGATAGTAGAGGACAGGAAGACCTGGAGGAACGTTGTCCATGGGGTCATGATGGGTCGGACATGACTTCACAATTAACAACAACAAGATAGGAAACCAAAACCATGAACACTAATGCTATCTTTATTGTAAGTCAGAAAGTACTCCCCCCCTCATCTCCCTTTATTTTCCAAAGAGCTAGGGAGGGATTCTTCTGAGATGCTTTTTCCAGTCCCATCCCTCCTTTGAACTCAGATTTTGTTTATCAGGCCATTATCATGCAGCTCTTCCTCTTGTCTCCCAAGGTTATTCCCACAGCCAGTGGAAACAACATAGTTTATTTTCTGGCACTCTCCAACACAGCTATCAAGGTATATGGGCATTGTTGCACACTATGTTCTGATTTGCCTTTGCAAGTAGGAGCAAGAACTATTCTAGCATTATGGCTCCAATTCCCAATACATAGAGATGATTCATAGAGTACTTTAAATAGCATAATTAGCATCAGAAGGTATTAAAAAGTCAAACAAGATTGTCAGTGTTGCATCCCCACCGCTGTTTATTTGTCTTTTTTTTTGCAGCATGAGCAAAGCTAATTTTCACGAACGAAGGTTGTCATCTTTGTCCTTTAGAATAGAATAGAGCTGGAAGGCAACTTGGAGGTCTTTTGGTCCAGCCCCCTATGCCATCTCAGACAAGTGACTGTCTAGTCTCTTCTTAAAACTCTCCAGTGATGGAGCACCCACAATTTCTGGGGGTAAGCTGTTCCACTGGTTAATTGTCCACACTGTTAGGAAGTTTTTCCTTAATTCCATAGCCTCCTTCCACCCTTAGAAATTCACCACCCTTCTCCCATCACCGTTTGGCAAAGCTGCAAGTGAAAGCAGGTACAGGCAACTATGGAGTCAAGTCAGATTTGACAGAAGTCATATACAAGATGCTAAATGAAAAATGTAAAATGTAAACAACAGAAGCTGCTGGAAGATAATGGGAAGTAAACCTGAGCTAGAGCTGCTATTAGGGTCTATCTTATGGCAATAAAGATGGCGAAACATCAATATTTCTCAACTTTATTGAACAGACAGACATCCAGTAACTCTATTTAGAGTTACCCAGTCCCTCTTGGAGAGGGTAAATCCAGAGGTTGACTTGCAAGAACCCTGTAAGGAATATGCAAAGTATCTGTCCTGTAAAGTTACTCAGATTCATTCAAAGGTGGACCTTTGTACTAAGACATGTCCTATGTAATTGACTGAGGACCATACCTAGCTTGGTTATCTGGGAGGAATTTGATCTTGTTGGTTCTGAAGAAAGTGACAGAATTCTTAGAACTGTGAGTGTGGTTACCTGTATATCCATGCCCTCCTTTGTTATTGAAGGCTCCCTGTGAGATGACATCTGATTAGGCATTGATAATTCATCCTTTTTAAAGAAGTTTGTTCAGATGATGGTGAAAATATTGAAGAAAGCAGATTATCTGGACACCATCTGGTATAGGTTTCAATCCAGATTCAGGATGGATTCCCCTTGTGGATATCCTTTTTTGGACTGGAAAGAATTGCTCATAGCTATTTATCCCCCAATCACATCCTACATCAATTAGTAAATGTGTTTTACATGGGGACTGCCCTTGAGGACTATTAAAAATCTGCAATTGGGGGCTTCTGGTTTTGCACAGTAGTGCAAGTAGCCAAGGGATTGTGGGGCTCCGCATCCAGTGGCCGATTCTTTTCTGTTTGGGGACCCTAAATGGGCCTAAAGTCACCTGTGGAGAGAGGGTGGTCTATCTGGTCATTCAGGGAAAGCCCTCCAGAAACCAAGAGAAGAAAGGCTAGCTTCACTCAAGAGTCTAGCTCAAGCTACAAGCAGCTGAAGCCAAAAAGCGCTAAGTTAAGCTTGATCATAAACAACATGTTTGGAACTGGTTAAGAATACCAATTCTCTCTCTTCCACTTGATAATTGATTTCCTGAGGGAAAAAAAACCTAAGAAGCAAAAATCCTCTGAAAGTGAGAGGAGGGGGATTTTTGTTCCACCCTCCCACAGATGGAAGTGGCAAATTAAATTTTTATGCGGGACAGGAATATACTGAAATGAAATGAATATAAGACTTAAATCTGGCATCGGACCTGGATATTTACAGGACTGCCTTCTGCCAGCAAATACCTCCCGCCGTCTGGTACGCTCCCACAGAGCGGGTCTCTTCAGGGTGCCGTCGGCCAGACAATATCGGCTGGCGACCCCCAGGGGAAGGGCCTTCTCTGTGGGAGCTCCAACGCTTTGGAACGAGCTCCCCCCTGAACTCCGTATGATGACGGAATTGCGTTCCTTCCGTCGAGAATTAAAAACATATCTCTTTCGACAAGCCGGCCTGGGATAGTAGCTCCGGTACCAACAAGGCCATAATTGTTTTAGGGGATTCAGCTTTTAAGATAATGTATTGGGTTTTAAATGATTCTGGGCCAAATTGTTTAATCTATTTTTAATCATTTTACTTTTGTATGTTGATGTTTTTAATTGGGCTGTACACCGCCCCGAGTCCTTCGGGAGGCAGGCGGTATAGAAATCCTAAAATAAATAAAATAAAATAAAATAAAGTGTGAAATTAGTGGAATTAGTTAAGATTTTCTTGGCAAAAGATTATTGATGAAAACAAGGCAATTGCCTGTTTTGAAAACTGAAAAATGAACTGGTGCTGACATCTACTGGTGGATGAAAATATACAATTATAGCTGCTCTAATATAGAAACTGGCAAGACCAGGAAAAGATTACTTGTTTTTGTAACCTTCAACACTTTAACTAAACAAAGAATAGCTATAATAAAGAAAAGAAAACATTTTGAGCTATCTACAAAGTGAGAACCATAAAACCTAGAAAAAAATTGACCTTCCTGAATTTTAAATACCTATTGAACTGTGACTCTAAAGCTGTTTGCAGAGGAAGGAAAACTTTGATTTTTGGCTATCATGGAACATCAGAGATCTATAGAAAATACATGTCAAGAAAAAACAAATACTTTCAGGGAGGAAATGTATGCTAGTTACAACTAATACAAATGACAATGACTACAAACCATGAGGAAATTAAAAACAGCTGAAAATTTAAATGAACACATCTTCAATTTATCCTCACAACAAAAAAAACCTCCCAGAAAATAAAGAGAGAGTGATCAAGTAAAGCAGATAATTGAACATAAACCAGAGGAAAGAGATTTAAAGATGGAATTCAACAATAGGAGGGACTATGATTTAATCCAGATGGAGAAAAACCTGCAGTAAATATTGGACATGGAAAAGACAACTTATATTTCAGGATTGCAAAATAAGTCTAAGGACAAGAAAAAAAGATTCGACAAAATGGATTATAGAGCTGTCAGGAGAAGTATGAGAACTTGAGAGGCAAAAAATGACAAAATAAACTAAGCGAGAAAGAAAAAAAGGTTTTCAAGGAATACGAAGGGGTGAAACATTCCCACAAAAACACCTTATTTGACTCATCTCTTGTACTTACAACAATATCTACAAAACTATGGGAAGACCTTTTGGTCCAGTGAAGCATACTGATTAGGAAAGATGTTTGGCAAAAATCAAAATCAAAATCTGCAACTGGTTCAAAATGAAGTGCAGAGTTATGGCACACCTTGGTATACCCATGTATTATTCCATGTTGTGATTTGTATGAATTCCAGGAACAATTCAAAGTAGTTGTTATCTAAACAATCCTGTTTGGCATGGAGCTGGGTTATTTGTGGGACCACCTCTCTGCAATTGTTTCTACCTATCCCATCTAGTAATTACTAGAGGTTAGCATGGATGTGTCAAGAACTAATTTTGCCCACTGATCTATACTGCACTACTGAGGCCATACTTGGAATATTGAGCCCAGTTCTGGTTGCCATGATAAAAAGAATATGCTAAAATATGTTGGTTATGACCTATAAAGCCCTTTATGGCAATGGACCAGGATACTTGCGGGACCTGCCTCATGAATCCCAGCGACCGGTTAGGGCGCATCGGGTTGGCCTCCTACGAGTCCCGTCTGTTAGACAATGTCATCTGGCGGGGCCTAGGGCAAGGGCCTTCTCCGTTGCTGCCCCAGCCCTCTGGAACCAGCTTCCCTCAGAGGTTCGTACTGCTCCCTCCCTCCTAGCTTTCCGTAAATTGCTGAAGACACATTTATGCAGACAGGCTTGGGGCGTATGAGCTGTGCTCTGCCCCTGGGCCCTAGGAAGGTCCCTCCATTAGTGATTGTGAGCTGATTGTGTTTGTATGAATGTAACTAATTTTTAAATTTTTATTGTATTTTTATTGTATTTGTTGTGAGCTGCCCTGGGTCCTAGGAGAAGGGCGGCATATAAATTTGATTATAAAATAAATAAATAAATAAAACCCTTGGAAAAATGCAGAGAAGAGCAACAAAGATAATAAAAGATCTGGAAGCTAAATGGTACAGTGAATGGTTAAGGGAATAGGTATGCTTAGCCTAACAAAGAGAAAGATTAAGGGAGACATGATAGCTGTCTTCCAGTACTTGAGGGGCTGTCACAGAGAAGAGGAGGTCAACTTATTTTTCAAAGCACCAGAGGGCAGGACAAAAAGCAATAGTGCTAGTTTGTTAAATAGAGATCCAACCTGGAACTGAGGACAATATTTCCCGACAGTAAGAACAATTAATCAGTGGAACAGCTTGCCTCCCAGAGTGATGGGAGCACCACCAATGGAGGTCTTCAAGAAAAGATTGGACAGCCATTTTTCCAAATAAGGACTCCTGCATTGGGCATGGGTTGAACTAGAAGACCTCCAAAGTCCCTTCCAGCTATATGATTCTATAGGATGTATGGCATGAGAATTAGTTAGTTTGGCAAAAAAAAAAAATGCTCATCAAGAGTTCCACATCAAATAGGAGAAGGAATAGGAGAGATGCCTCAAGACCAGCCCTGGGTCTTCAACTCTTCAATTTTTTTCATGAACAACTGAGATGAAGAAGTGGAGGGAATGCTTATAATATTTTCAAACACAAAACTGGGCGAGATAGCCAATGCCCTGGAACACAGAAATAAAATTCAAAATGATATTGATAGGGTCGAGAAGTGGCCTGCAAGTAAAAGAATGAGGTTTAACAGAAACAAATGCCAAAGTATAGGATGAGAGTATAATGTTAAAAACAAGTTAGAGTAATAGTTAATTGCAAATTCAATGTAAACCAGCAGCATAATATGGCTACAAAGAAGCCAGATGCCACATTGACACCCAAATCTCTCAATTTCCAAATCATTGATGCTAATTCTATTTTGTTTGGTCAGCCCTACCTCAAGTCACCTTTGGGCATAACATAACACACACAAAAATTAAAACTGGTTCAGAGTGTTGGGTGCATTATCTCAGTCTACCAAAATATTTCTTTAATGGTGCAGAATAGAGAAAGGATTACCTGGTGTCCTCTTTTCCATCTCTATTCTGCCATCATGCACATGAAAGGATAAAGTTTGAATCACCAAAAGCTACTCCCTTGGGACTATTCATGATAATTATCTACAGTATTGTTTCCAATGGCTCTGGAAAGCTCTATGCTCTTTTGATATCTCAGCATAGATATGTAGATAGAATGAATTTGGCTTATTTTATCTCTTTTTCTGCTTTTGCTTCCCTTTGATCTGTGGTGCCCATCAACTTTCTTGATATTTTGCTGAAGTTTGATAAGTAAAGCTCAAGCTATATTTTTTGATAGCTGAACTGGAGGATGGTGTTTATGCTTGCTCTGCTCAGGGTACAGGAAGGGACTAGGAGTGTGCTGGGTGAAAACTAATTCACAATCATTTTCCAACACAAGTAAGGGTAATGCAGATGCTCAGAGGACTAGAAACTAAGCCTTTTGAAGGAAGTTTGGTTTAGTAGTTCAAGCATCCGGTTAGAAACCAGGAGAGTGTGTGTGAGTTCTAGTTGCCACTTAGACATGAAAGACAAGCTTTAGACTTGTCCAAAGTCACCCACCCAAAGTTTCCCCACCTACCTCAGAGGGCTGTTGTTGTGGAGAAAATAGGACGAGGAAGGAGCCATGGTAGTGCGGTGGTTAGAATGCAGTAACGCAGGCTAATTGTCAAGTGCCAGGAAAATCAGAAGATCCAGGCAATTCAAATGAGCATAAAGATTTATTGCAAGCTTATGCTCTCTATAAGAATCTGAACTACTAATGGTCAAAGCAAATTGATGGTAGATAAGAGTCAAAAGAATTCAAGGTGGGCTGTATTTAGATCTCTTGTCGGCATAAAGGGGGACACATGACTGATGATGCATTTCCCCCCTCCCTCGGCTCAGCCTGATCATCTCCTACACTAAGCCTGCCCACTGCCAGGAGTTCAATCCTGACTGACTCAAAATTGACTCAGCCTTCTATCCTTCCGGGATTGGAAAATGAGGACTCAGATCGTTGGGGGCAATATGCTAATGTTGTAAACTGCTCAGTGGCTGCTGTAAAGCACCGTGGAGCGGTGTATGTAGTCTACTGCTATTGTTAATGTTAGGTATGATTGCTGCCTTGAGTTATTTATAAAAAGAATACAGACGGGATACAAATGTTTTGCAAAAAGACTGAAGGGGTTGGGTATGTTTAGTCTGAGAAAAGAGGACTGACAGAAAATGTGACAACTGTCCTGCAGCGTCCAAAAGGAGTCCCACAGAGGATCAGGAGTAGAGGCACAGCACATAATAATGGATTTAAGTTGCAGGGAACTAGATTCCACTTGAGCGCTAAGAAAGAATTTCACCAATTAGAGAAGGGAAACTGTGAACATGGTGACCTGGACAGGTTGTGCCTCTATTTCATCTGAGGGATGCTTTAACCTGGATTCTGGAATCTGTATTCTCTTCTAGCAGTAGATTCTCTGTTTTTCTGGAATATCCAACAGCAACAAGGGGATTGTTTATATGGGATTTTTGTGTGTGTATCCTTTCTATATCTATGACTTCTGGAAGATGAGTGAAATCCTATGGCTGAGATGCTCTGGAGTGGAGAGGGTATGATTTTTCCTAAGCAGATTAGTTGGCCCAATGGACAAGGAGCATTCTGATCTTGGTGCTGATGCCAGAGCATCAAGATGGAATATCAGGAACAAAGATGTATTATATCAGTGCCACATATTTTAAAAGAATGTCTTGTAAAATTGTCAGCTGATGAGATCTGTAGGTTTGTAGGAGTGCTGTCTTTGTTAAGCACTGCTTCTCATCCAGCCCAACCGATATATCTGTCAAAAGCAAATATACCTCCTGTTCTCTTTGGTCCTCGTGAATTCCTAGCGCCTGTGGCCATGCTGGCAACACAGTGGGTTTGTTTAAAAAAGGGGAAAGAACAATTTATGAGAACACAGGGAGGAGGAGAAAGACAGCACACAGGGAGAAGCCTGGGAGGCGAATGCCAATCAATTAATCCATATGGAGAACAGAAGGCACCGAGTGGCTGCCATTCAGAAGACTGACCCCTCTGGCCTGAACCACTGCCACAGGGCAAGAGCCTGTAATATTACAACCGAGCCCAAAATATGGTGTTTGTGTGTGTGGAGGGGAGGCTCTGGATTCAGAGAGGTTCCAGCTCCAAGTCTTCCTGATACTGATCTCAGGCGGGAGGGCTTCAGGTCCCAGGGCCCATGTTTTCTCTAATAGCTTCCGCAACAGTGCTATTGTCTTGCTGCCATTTCAGTGTGAAATGATGCCCCTGGGTCCTTTTATGGATAAAGACCAATCAAGGGGTTTTAAAACACACAACAGAAACTCTAACCAAACCCTTCAGGCAAAGTGAGCTTGCTCTATTGTCGGAGTCAAGGCTTTCTCCCATGTGAATAAAACCCCCCAAAGTGCTCCTCTCTTCTGAAATCTTTCTACCGGACGTGCCCATATTGCAGACAGTAGCTAGTGGCAATGTTGTAAGGCAGAGGATGTTTTTTTAATGATTTAACAGATAACATTGGCTTACCCTCAGAGCTGGCCTCTCTTCATTAACTCCTTCCTATGCTCCAAAGTCTTCGGTATTTTGCAGCCTTACTTTCCCTTTCCCTATCAAATATTCTGATTCTTCTGATGAGGCAAGCAGAGAATGAAATCTTTACCAGCCATAACAACAACAACAACAACAATAATAATAATAATAATAAAGTTGGAAGGGACCTTGGAGGTCATCAAGTCCAACCCCCTGCTCAGGCAGGTAACCCTATACCATTTCGGACAAATGGCTATCCAGTTTCTTCTTTAAAACTTCCAGTGTTGGAGCATTCACCGCTTCTGGAGGCAGGTTGTTCCACTGGTTAATTGTTCTAACTGTCAGGAAGTTTCTCCTTAGTTCTAGGTTGCTTCTCTCCTTGGTTAGTTTCCATCCATTGATTCTTGTCCTGCCTTGAGGCGCTTTGGAGAAGAGCTTGACTCCCTCTTCTTTGTGGCAGCCCCTGAGATATTGGAAGACTACTATCATGTCCCCCCTTCTCTGCATTAAACTAGACATACCCAATTCCAGCAACCGTTCCTTACATGCTTTGGCCTCCAGTCCCCTAATCATCTTTGTTGCTCTTCTCTGTACTCTTTCTAGAGTCTCAGCATCTTTTTTACTTCGTGGTGACCAGAACTGGATGCAGTATTCCAAGTGTGGCCTTACCAAGGCATTGTAGAGTGGTATTAATACTTCACATGATCTTGATTCTATCGCTCTGTTAATGCAGTCTAGCACTGTGTTGGCCTTTTTGGCAGCTGCAGCACACTGCTGGCTTCTATTTAAGTGATTGTCCACTAGGACTCCGAGGTCCCTCTCACAGTTACTACTATTGAGCAAGTACCCCCTATACTATACCTGTACATTTGGTTTTTCTTGCCTAAATGTAGAACCTTACTTTTTTCACCATTGAATTTCATTTTGTTAGATAGTGCCCAGTGTTCAAGTCTGTCCAGATCCTTCTGTATCTTAAGCCTGTCTTCTGGAGTGTTGGCTATTCCTGCCAGCTTGGTGTCATCTGCAAATTTGATGAGTTCCCCATCTATCCCCTTATCCAAATCGTTGATGAAGAATTATCTTGTTTGAATTCTGAGATTTCTGTTAAAATAATTATTCTGAATTTCCCTCTTTACCATGCATCCTATGTTTGTATATAAGATAGAGGTTGGCTTAGAATATGAAAATGAGTTCCTTGTGAGATAGATAATTAGTTCCCATTCCATACAGAGGAGATGATAGAGAAAATGAATGAATGTCTCTGGGATGGATTCTAAGAATTAGTGCGGTTGTAAGGGACAAATATTCCTTTATTTCTTCATCTTTTTTTGAAAAAATAACGTGTTCTATTGGAACTTCATGGTCCAAAAGAAGGAAGAGAAAATAGAAAAGGCTGCGAAAGGAAGCAGACCAGTAGACAGGAACTGCGAACGGCAACCACACGGCAGACTCATGGAAAAAGAAAACAATGCTATTTTGATTTGCAAAACATAGTATAGAAAAAAAATAAGCATAATTACCTTGCTTCTCGTCCTGTCTTCAGATGCTTTGGAGAATAGGTTGAGTCCCTCTTCTCTGTGGCAACCCACAATGAATCCATTTGTACCATAATTTTTATGAAGAATTTGGTCAATGGCTGTTTGAGAGTGTTGTCAGCAAAGTTATCATGGCTGCCACTTGCTCATTGAACAGGAGCTGGAGTCCATGAAAAGCCCCAGATTGCAGGCTTGTTCTATCTGGGATAGTACAGCCCCATCCAGAGCTCAGGAATTCTGGGAGTTGAAGTCCACAACTCATAAAAGAGCCAAGGTTGCCTACCCCTGGTATAGGGTCTCCTGCTTATGCAGAGGGCTGGACTAGAAGACCTCCAAAGTCCCTTCCAACTTTGTTATTCTGTCGTTCTAAAAGCTTCGCCGAGACATTATCTATGTTCTCTATCAACAATATGAAGAAAAACTGACAATTCTAATAGAACATCAAAACCATACCGCATTTTTAAACGGAACTTTGTCCTTAAATTCTTTTTGTATTTGAAAGGTATCAGGTTAAGTCCTGTTAGCCTTAACAGGGGACTGACCTTGGCTGATATTGAAAAACAGTTTTTCAAAGTTAGTGTAGCTGGCTTCTATGCTCATCTTCTGATTGCCCTCTCTTTACTCTATACCAGCGGTGGCGAACCTATGGCACGGGTGCCAGACGCGGCCCTCGGAGCCCTCTCTGTGGGCACATGTGCCGTTGCCCCAGCCTTGCCTCCTCTGTGACCCCCTCCTCATCAGCAGCTCCCCTGGAGGAGAGTCACCCCCAAGCATGGCCCACGTGGAGCAGCGCAGCCAAGGACATGGCAGCCAGGCAGCGTAGACAAGACTCTGCTCTCATGCCCCATTGCACACAGTTGATGCTACGGGGTGTGGGCAGATGGCATGGCTGCCATGGTGCTGCCTGGGTGATGTGTGACAGGCCCTGGAGGTGGTGAGTAGCCCTGCGGGCAGGTGGGGTGGGGGCAGAGCAGGGGTGGAGCTGGGGTGGGGCTAGTTTTTGGGCACCCAGTCTCTAAAAGGTTCGCCATCACTGCTCTATACTATGTTGTGAATTCAGTGCCATAAACAAGTATCTGGTTGTTTAAATGTTGCTTGATGCTATACTTTAACATCTAGATACTGAATGCTTCCCAGGAGGGCTTCCAATCTATAGTAAGTGTACATGGTGGAGGTCACAGAGTAGCCAAGGAGTAGAATGGATGCCTGGGCAGCTGCGGCAGCATCTTGGTTAAGCCATTGCCTCTCCTCACCCCACCTTGATAGCCTGCATTAGAATTCTAGCCAGAAAGCAAGAGTGATAAAGCAAGAACTCTCTGGAAATAATTCACACTAACTTGTTTAAAAGGAGCAAATGGGTTTAATTATTAGTTACAATCTTGTCAATAATTATCACCCCATCTGTGAGTAATAAATGAGAGTTTCTCACAGACTACATCATTACAGTTTTAGAACACCAATGGGGTGCATTAAAGTGCTAAGGGAAACATTGATCTAGTATAAAAATGCTTTTTACATGCACAAGTCTAGCTTACCAACTTATTATTCCTTCTGTTGACCAGAACCGTTCAGTATGTCATTCCCCCATAACAGAGTCTGTTCTCCAGCTCTACGGTTGTGTTGGCACTTCTCTCTTTTCAGAAATTATAAGCAACGCTGCGTTATTCTTATACTAGCTTATTTCCTGAGAAGAAGGCCTTTGTATAAGTATGGAAGAACACCAAGGATGCTTCCTCACATATAATTCACTGTGTAAGGCTCTTATGCAAAGCTCTCTGGAACATTTTGTTAGGAGAGAGACACTCCACTTTTCATGGTATATTTTATGTGTTGAAATACATTGCTGGCTTAAAAGAGCAGGAAACACAGCTTGAAATGACACAGTGATACTCAATCAAGGCCTTTTGTCACCTAAAGTAGTAGGACATAAATGTTCAACCAAGATGCCACTTCATCTGACTCAATAGACTCCACACACAATATATGCTAATAGGTAAGGTGCTACTTAATTTTTATTGTCCTAATATAGCAATATCATTACTCCTCTTGAAGTCCTTATCTCCCTGCCATCAACTGGTATGTTCTTCCTTATCTATGCTCATCAGGCAAAGGGATGGGTAAGGTTTATGGGGATTCCCAGTCATCCAGGTCATAGTTGCTCCAAAGGTGCTTTTTCAAGAGGCAGATGGATTTTCTTTGAAGATATTTCTTTAACTCTGACTGGATAATGGGGAAAGGAAGGATTTATATTCCTTGCAGACAGCTGGTCATTTGCATTCTTTTAGAGAGTCATGGAGGCCACTTGGAGGTTTATCTGTTTCCTCAGGGTCACCTGAGTAGTGCAAATGGGTGTGGGGCCTTCTTGGAACTGCTGAAAGGACCGTGTTGTAGACTGGAGACAGATGATGTCGTATTCCCCCTCCCCCCCTCTGTTGAGAGAAGGCTGTTCAATTTTGACATTTGGACTTTGCTATCTTCAAAAGAGTGGCCTTTCTCTTTTAAATGCAGATGGACTGCTGAATCTTAGCCAACGCAACATATGTGCACACTTTAAACCCAAGAATACACTAAGACAGAAAGGATGGATCAGCTTTCTTCTGTAAGGGGCTGTAGTGCCATAGGGCAGGGGTGTCAAACTCAATTTCATTGAGG
Organism: Bothrops alternatus; assembly: GCA_034064705.1. NCBI lineage: Eukaryota > Metazoa > Chordata > Lepidosauria > Squamata > Viperidae > Bothrops > Bothrops alternatus. The sequence continues at coordinate 3,773,371 of JARGCV010000122.1, forward strand.
GCCACATCAGCATTGTGGTTGCCCTTGGGGGGCTGGGCAGGTGTGGCCAGGGTGGGTGTGGTCTACTTGGTGGGTGTGGACGGAATGGGTGTGGCCTATTGGGTGGGCATCTACATCGTTCTCGTCAAGGGTGCCTGTGGGGGCCTGGGCAGGAGTGGGACAGATCTGAGGGTCTCTGGCAGAAGGGGGTGGGACCGGGGCAAGTGCCAAGGCATGGTCCACTGGAGGAGCCTCACTACCTGCCGAAACCCCTCCGCCGGAGCCCATGTGAAGTAGGCAAAGGCCATTTGTTGGCCACTTCCAGGCGATGGTGCATTTCTTCATTCCTCACAAAGGGTGACACCTCCAGAGCATGCACCCAGGGGCGGGGCCGACGTGGCATGGGCTGGTTCCTCGCCGTTTACAGACGGCCTTGTGGAGCTAAGACTGAATGCATTTTAGCATAGATGGCCACCACAAAATTGTATATTGGCTCCCGGCTGGCCTGGGCCAGGGCCAAGGCAGTGGCGGCCATTCCCTCACTGTTTTCAGGATGGCTTTGGGAGCCACATGAAACCACTTCGCGGGCCGCATCTGGCCCCCAGGCCTTGTGTTTGACATGTCTGCCATAGGGTAAGGGAATGTGTTTTGCACAGGTTTTGGGTGGGTTGAAGCATGCAGTGAGTGAAATCGGGGCAAAATGTGGATGGAGACACCTGTTTTGTTCCTAACATCTCTTTGTTTTGATCCTCTCTTCTCTCTCTTCCAAGTAGCAGACAGTGACTGGATTTGGAATGCTTCATTATACCAGTGCAAGGAGCTGTGGTCTTCCAAATCCTTCTGAACCATAACATCCGTCAACCCTAACCACTGGGCATTGTGACTAGGGTTCCTAGAAAAGTAGCTTAGTTAGGAGTGGGAAGTCTACAAATTCCTGGCCTTTCTTGCTGTTAACTTCATTTTAACAGAAGAAAAAAAGAGGGTCAGCTGTCCTGAAGTTAATCTTACTAAACAGGAAAGAATTGGTTAACAGTTAATTGGTTCAAGCACACTGGAGGACAGCAATCATGCCATGTTGGAATTCGAGATATTCAGGAGAGGAAAAGCTGAGGGAAGTCAGTGACATACTTTGGATTTCAGAAAGACAGATTGTAATGAACTCAGGTGAAGAGTGGGCAGCAACTTACACGGCTGGCTTTTCCCAAAGGATAAACAAGTCAAAGAAGGATAAGAGATGATGAAAAAAGAGACACCAAAAGTGCAGAAACAAACAATCGCCAAGAGAAGGAAAAACGGGGAAAGCTTTAGGGGAGCTGTATGGATGAACTGAACAAACTAAGACAGAAGGAAGAAATGTATGGGACGTTTGAGCTGACAAACTAGCAGCTTAAACCTAGAGGAATGGAGTAAGAAGACAAATACCCAGAAGGAGCTGAGATTGGTCAAAAGAAACTACAACAGGAAGAGAATAGAATTGAGGAATGCTTTCAAAGTAAGAGAGAAGTCAAGGAGGCTGTTATTATTATTATTATTTATTTAATTTCTATGCCGCCCTATTCCGGAGAACTCAGGGCGGCTCACAACATGATAGAAATTACAATAAAATACATAAATATAAAAATCCTTAAGTTAAAAAAGAAACCAATCATTCCACAAACATACACACAAACATACACCGGCTAGGGGCAAGGTGGTATGTTGGTATGTTGCATGACGAAAGCAGGGAATAGCAGAAACAGAATAAATGCAGAACTGGTTAGCACCTTTGTCTTATCTCAGAAAAGTGAAAAAACTCTTCTTAGCCTGTTTGAAGAAAGGGGGAATGCAGCTCAGGATTAAAAAGAGGATGGTAAGAATCCCTCTTGCTTTTTAATGTAGTATTTTGAGTCTCAAAAGCCAGTTAAATTTCAGGCCAGGAACTGGTCTGAGTGAGTACAAACTGCAATCTTTAAATCTGTGAAGATGCAGAGAACTAGGAAGGTTCAGGAGAAGAACAAACATAGCACCAATATTCCAAAAGAGGAAAACAGAGGAACTGGAAAACTACAAACCAGGCAGGACGCTAGAACAGAGTTTTCAACAGCAGATCTACAAGCATTTAGAAAAGGATGCTGCCTGTACATGGAACAATCATGGGTTTGTCAAAAACACTTCAGTGGAAGAGCTACCAGGATAGGTAGAAGATTAGAAGCAAGCCCAATGATGAAGGGTTGAAGAATCTGGGCATGTTTTATCTTGCAAAGGAGAATCCAAGGAAAGATATGATGGCGGTCTGTAAATATCTAAAAGGGGGTGGATGGTCATGCATTTTCTCAAAACTGAGACCAAGACAAGGATAAACAGACTGAAATTTTAAAAAAGAGAGTCAGGCTAAACCTTAGGAAGTATTTCCTTTCATTAAAAGTTGTTTGTGAAATGAATTGTTTAGCGCAAGGGGTAGATTCCGCTTTATTGGAAATTTTGAAATAGGGGACTGGATGGCCACTGCTGGAAATGTTTTAGAGGCATCCTGGACTCAATAGGAGACTAGTCAAAATTATTTTATACGTGTCTTACAACTCATATTGGTTTGCCCTTGCCTCCTTCGTAGGGCTAAGAGAGAGTGATTGGCCCAAGCTCTCCTAAATGGTTTTGTGCCTAAGGCAAGACTAGGATTCACTGGTTTTTAAGTGCCTTAACCACCACACTAGGAGCATGGTGGCTTATGAGGTTGGCATGCTGGGTTGGAGGTTAGCAAGCCCACATTCAAGAATCGACTGTACGGTAGGATAAATCCTCATCATTTGCTTCAACTCCTTCCAGGGGACATGAAAGGAGCCCCCATGGGCATCCCCTGAGGAATGGTGAGGTCACTGGCTAATCCTTTCAACTCAGAAGTGCCTACAAAGTGCCTCTGACATGAATGGGATGGGGGACCACCACACTAAACTGGCTCTCTTATTCTAATGCATGAGCCCAACAAAAAGAACACAAGTAAGGCAAGATAGAAGGTAATCAAAATATTTTCCTAAATAATTAGAATCTAGAACAGGAGTGTCAAACTCAATTTCATTGAGGGCCATATCAGCATTGCGGTTGTCCTCGGGGGGGGCAGGTGGGTGTGGCCAGGGTGGGTGCAGACGATGGGTGGGTGTGACTGGAGTGGGTGTGGCCTACTGGGTGGGCATGGCCAGCTCTACATCATTTGCGTCAAGGGTGCCTGTGGGGGCCTGGGCAGGAGTGGGACAGATCTGAGGGTCTCTGGCAGAAGGGGTGGGACAGGGCAAGTGCCAAGGCATGGTCCACTGGAAGAGCCTGCCGAAACCCCTCCCATGGAGCCCATCAAGCCGGATATGTGAAGTAGGTGAGGGCCATTTGCTGGCCACTTCCAGGCGACGGTGCATTTCTTCATTCCTCACAAAGGGTGACACCTCCCCAGCACGCACCCAGGGGCCGGTCCCTTGTTTCCAGATGGCCTTGTGGAGCTAAAACTGAATGTGTTTCAGCATAGATGGCCACCACAGAATTGTACATTGGCTCCCGGGGCCAAGGCAGAGGGGGCCGTTCCCTCACTGTTTTCAGAATGGCTACGCGGGCCACATGAAACCATGTTGTGGGCCGCATCTGGCCCCCGGGCCTTGTGTTTGACATGTCTGATCTAGAACTTTACACATATCCTAGTGCAATTAATAGTGTAATTCTGTAATATGCAATTAATGTCAAATTATTTATTTCCTTATTTTACAAAAGAATAAAATAATGTGGGATTATGCATAGTTTTGTAATGTATAATTTGACTTTTAAGTTGTGGAGGTCTGCACATTGCAAACTCCATCCTAACCTGCATGCCAGCAAAGGGATGTTAGATCTTGAACTCTGGAGAACTGCAACTTCTCAGCTGCAGTGCTAGGATGGGAAAGGAATTCTGGGAGAGCAAAGGAAGGTATCAGTTTCCCATTTCAACTGAAACATAGTAGAGAAGAAGAGAATGCAATTATTCATGCTGGAATGCAGCCAAAGTGCTCTGTTAGAACTATCCTCCTGTTTCAAAGCAGGTCACAGAATCTTTAATAAGGTACCATTATGTTCAAAAACTATCAAAGATGCATTCTGCATATTTCAAAAACAACAGCTACTACTACTGTGCAAGCTTCACGGAGAGGAAGATTTTGTAGATAAAACTTATAATTCATTATTTTTTTTAAAAAAAATGCTTGGTGTATTTTAATAGGAAAAGAAATGTAGATTTTCTTCTAAAATCTCTGTTGTTGTTTTTTAAATGCCTTTCTCCAGTTCACTCTAGGAAATATTGTGTTATTCCTCTTCTCTCTGAGAAAAGCATCTGCAAATGAGATTTTAACCTCATAGAACAGGACTGAAAGAAAGATATTTCATATAGGTGGTTCTATGAAAAGAAAAAATGATCTGTCTTGGATGACCAGCTGCCCATTACTTATCATAGCCATAAACTTGAAACAAGCCAAACTCAAAGAGCCAACTTATGAACTAGCTTTGTTCGCAACTCTGGGACCAGAAGCTTTTCTTTATCTCTTTCCTATGAATGTATTATAAGAAGTGCTATATTGGATCAGACCACAAACACACTTTTCCTAAAGCAACCAAGCAAAAGCCCATAACAAGCCCAGCATAGGACCCAAGTCTACCCATATACATAGTGCTAGCTAGCCTCAAGCTCCCGAAATCAAAATGTAATCATCCTTAGTACAAGTCCTTACATTTTTGGCTTCCTATGAATGTTAGTCACTACGGTAGCTTTACATTTTGGGATAACAAGGTCTTTTGTTTGCTTTGAATCCATCACTCAGCCTGACTGAATGATAGTCCATTATGAAAGTAAGAGAATAACACATCCCTTCCATTTTTTTCCACATAATGCATAACATTTCCAGGCCTCTATCAAGTTACCTATTATCTACTCTTTTTTCAGCTATAAAGCCTCCAGTATAATATCCTTTTATTAATGGAAAGTTGCCCTAGCTTTTTGATAATTTTGACTGCCTTATTTTGATTTAGGACTACGACAACATTATCTGATATTGCAAATGTGGCTTTATCCTAGATTTCAGCATTACGGTACACTATAATATTAGCAGTTTATTTTTAATACACTTTCCTTAATATCCTCCATGGAATATTTTTTTTCTCTTCTAAGCACTCAGAAATTATTGGATATTTCAGATTCACATTATTTGCATCTTACCAGCGCTCTCTGCAATCAGTTTTAACTGAGGTGATAATATTTCAACTTTTGAAAAAGAGGCCATGGGGATAGCACAGGCAATTTGCATTTCATGTGGCATCCAATTTAATAATGCTCCCTATTGCAGGGAAACTGCAAATGGCTCATTTCAGCAGAGCAATCTGGACCAAAAACTTCATTTCAGAATCCAAACTTTTGGCTGTGTTTACTATAGTTTCTGCCAGTTAAATTGAGTTTATTAAATAATTGTTGCCTCTCTTTCATTGAAAAAAAAAAGATCAAAAGGGACCTTACTAGAACTGATGATGTTACCTAGTTATAGTAGTGGCCAAAATTGTGGAAATCTTTTGGGAAAAGTGTATTTTTGAGGTTTGATGGCTAATAACACCACTTTTTTTTGGGGGGGGGAGTAGTGCCATAAAATTATATATCACTGGAAAGATAATTTAATCAAGAATGTAATGCAACATAGTTTGTTCAATTATCTGTACTGTATTCTATGAAAAGTTGTAAGCCAAATAACCAGAAAAAGGAAGCACAACTTGCTTAGGTTGATATCAGATAGCTTTCCTTCATCTGATTGTAGTCCAATGAGCATGAGTGTTTAGAGAGCCAATCAGGTATCATCTTGTTTTGGCAATGAGCCAGTCACATCACAGTACGATTCAGTTATTGATGTCATGTATTGAAGCTGAGAGGAGGACATTTGTCAGTGTGTTACGTGATCACTATCAAGTTGGTTGGGGTTTTTGTGTTCTTTCATTGAGTGAGCTTATAAAACGTGGTAAAATTAAAGTCATGGTGCAAAGAATTGACTGTTTGCCCAGAAAGCAATGTAAAATAGTATTAGTAAGTGAACAGGGCTACAGTTATAAAGAAATTAGAAGAAAAATTGGTGGAAACTTAACCAAAGGTGGCGTTTCTACTGTACGCTTTTCCCAAAAGGTTTCCACAATTTTGGCCACTACTGTAATGTAATGAAAGGTCTGCAAGAAAACAAGCAAGCTCAGAGAGCACCAAGGACCCCTCATTTCAACCTTGAGCTACAAATATTCTCCTTCATAGGTCTTTTAATTCAACTTCCTGATTTCTGCAGGATTCTTTGGAGTGTCTCTGAAGTTTATCATCCAACCTTATTTAGGAGGCAAGCTCAGCAATTACTGAGGCAACCAGTTTGATGGGTTGATATAGTCAGAAGTTCCTCCTGACCTCTAGCTTGAACTTACCTCTTGTACTTTAAGGTTCTGATCCTTTTCCTTAGAGTCAGTAGAAAATACATACTCTTTTTTGTTTCAGCCTTCAAATGTATCAAGACTAGCTTAGCCTATCCCCTCCAGTTCTCTTGTCTGTGGCTAAACATGCATACTTCCTCAAGATTTGGTTTCTATATTATTCATCATCTTAGTGTATAAAATCATGCATGGGATAGAAAAGGTGGATAGAGAAAAATTCTTTTCTCTATCACACAATACTAGGACAAGGGGGCACTCCCTAAAGCTCGTAGGTAAGAAAGTGAGGACAAATAAAGGGAAATACCTATTTCTTCACCCAGAGGGTCGTTGGTTTATGGAATTCACTTCCAGAAGAGGTCGTGACAGCTGTCAGCCTTGATAGCTTCAAGGCAGGGTCAGACAGATTCATGGATGCCAAGTGTATCGGTGGTTATTAAAACGGATGTCCATGTGCCGCCTTTATGTTGGTTGAGGCAGGCAGGATTCCCGTGAGTACCATTTGTTGGGGGTCAAGGGAAAGGGAGGGTTTTGCCTTCTCTTTCTGCTCAAGATCCCCATGTACAATTGGTGGGCCACTGTGTGACACAGAATGCTGGACTCGATGGGCTTTGGCCTGATTCAGCATGGCTCTTCTTATGTTCTTATGTAGTGAACCTTTTTTGAACTTTCTCCAATTTGTCAATGACCTTTCTGAATTATATGGGCCAAAATTGGGCATAGGACTTCAAATGGAGTCTGGCCAGCGCAAAATAGAATTGAAGTGTCAGTTCCCCTTTTTGGTACCTGCCATCCTGTTGGAGTGGGAGGAGGAAGCTCTGGGGGTGGAAAAGCTCAAAGATGAGGGGGAAGAAGGCAATGAAAAACTGACCATGCTTTATAAATTATCAACAGGATAACTGGACGGACCTTTTGCCCTTTTTCTGACTTGGTTCTGCAAATGGTGGTGGTCTTGATTCAGTGTGATCATTTGCAGCCAGACACCTCCACCTTCCTATCCCCATAAGTGGTCACCTTACAGTAGCAGTTGACTAAGTTAAACATCTTGTGGGGACAGAGTCACCTGGTTATTTAATTAGCACATTTCCTGGGTTTCAAATTCATTGAACCATAAACTAATCAACCATAAACCATAAACTAATCAAGACTAGGGTTTGCACATCATGGTAACTCCTTGAAAAATTAGCTCATCAAGTTTAATTAAATAATTTAAGGATGAATGAAATGGACCTGATTAAAAGTGTTATGTGAATACAGTCACTTTAGCTTGGACACATTTCATCCACAAGATGTTTAACTTAGTCAACTACTACTGTAAGGTGATCACATATGGGGATAGGGAGGTGGAGGTGTCTGGCTGCAAATGATCACACTGAATCAAGACCACCACCATTTGCAGAACCAGAAGAACCCCCTGTTTTCTCTAAGGAGTGTTGGTCTGTCATCTTTAGGCCAAGAACGGTCATGCAAGGCATCATTATCTCACTAGCCCTTTCACTATAGGAAAATTTAGGCATTTGTATGTCACAGCAGCTCACTGGTGGTTGGTAGTGAGTTCTGTAATGCTGGATCTTTCCACCATACTTTTAATTAAGCCTTATTTTTTCCAGCTGCTTCTTTTCTACAGCTCTGTTACTTAGACCTATAAAGTGGATCAGCTAATTGATGTTATCATAACACAACTGACTAGATGGAAATTATTTAATTCTGCACAGGATTGGATCTGTTGGGAGTTAATTTTAAAACTTGAGGGTTAGTTGCCTGCGTAAGTTGACTCTTTTTTAATATTCCCAGTATACATCAGCTTCCACTCATTGATCTATGTAAGTGTATGAAGAAAACAGGACATTGTCTGTATTATTGGTATTATGGTTGATTGCAAGTCAGCCAGATGTTTATACTGATTTGATATTTTTATCCAGCACTGAGTCTTTCCCAAGGACCTGGGATAAGCAGATTTTATTGGTTGATGGTGTTATCATTGCAAGATGTAAGCTGTCCTGAGTAAAAGGTGACTGATGATGATTTTTGTCAAGTTGTGCTCCAAATATTTTGGGATTGCACCCAAACTCTAGTTTTGCTTTCTTTTGCCATAGAGTTACCTCCATACAAGAAGGGTGGCACATAAATCCAGTAAACAAACAAACAAACACACGAACAAACAAATATTCCACTTCTATTTGCAAGTCTTTACATTTTGGGATTTTCTCCAGTTCTTTCTCTTTGTTGCTATTTTGTTATATCATTGTTTGTCTGTCTGATCTTCTTGCAATAACTAAGTAGGTGCTCCACTTCAGCTTCTTTTCAGAAGTGACATTTGCTGTCTATTGCAATCTTCTCAGTTCTTGCTTTATATGCATTTGTTCTTAAGACTTGGTATTGTGCAGTGAGCGGTTGCCCCTCTTTCTTCAACTTTCCTGCTCTTAACCATCACAGGTCTTATTGTTATTATTATATTTTAATCCTCCCTTTATATATTCTTATCAATTAAAGGTGTTAAACATGCTTAATATGCCTATTTTCCACACAATGACAATCCTGTGAGTTGGGCTGGGTTGTGAGAGAGTAACTGGCCTGAAGTCACCCAGCCAGCTTGCATATTTAAGGGAGGTCATGTCTCCATCAGATCCCAGTTCAGAGGAGGAATTGGATCTGGGATCATCCAATGGGGAGGACACAGTCCTCTCCAAATGAGTGAAGAGTCCAAGGGTTGAGGACAAGGCAATCCCAGTGCCATCTGGAGGGCAGTGGGAGGGAGTTGACCTGATGGACAGCAGACTGCAGGAATGGATCAGCTGCAGAGAGCCAGCAGAGATGACAGGCTCCATATCACTTTCAATGAGGAACAACTCCCTTCCTCCACCCAATCCACAGATGAGAGCAGAGCAGAGAGGCACAGAGGAGGTCAGTGAGGCTATTTGTGAGGTAGCAGCTCCATCCTTCCTCACAAGAAACAGCTGGGGAAGGGTGATTTAACTAGACGCTGGGGGAAGGTGTGTTTGTTGGGAACACCTACTTGTTTTGATGTGCTCCTTCCTGGCTTTCCTGGATCCTGTTCCTTGAACATAGGACTGTGTTTTTGGACTCTGAACCTTGGATTCTTGTGGATGGACTTGGTGCTCAAACTTCCCACTCTTGGATTGTTTTGGTTGTTTGGAACTCTGAACTTGTTGGAATTGTTACTCCCCTTTTACCTCGTGGGTCGGCTAGGACTTAGTTTGTGAATCCAGACTGAGGGAAAACTGAGGACTGGGGTAGAGCTTCACCAGCATCATTGGTGGATTGTTTGTCACTGTGATAAGTGAGCAATATACAGACCCTCCTTAACCTCTGCCTTGCCCAAGTAACTTGGGTCAGAAGAGAACTAAAATATTCAGCCTCCTAGTTTCTAGGCCAGCATCTAACTCATGATATCACACTGGCTCATTTCACCTTGATACTTTCAATTCCCCAGGAAATACATTAGATTATAAATAAAAGCCTTTTGCACAGGTGCAGTCATCTATATTTTTACCACCACTACTTTCCATCCCACAGGAAGAAAAGAATATTATCCACATGAGGTTTGCATATTGAAATCAAGCCCACTTCCCAATTTGAAAATCTATGGTCTAACCCAACATGAATACAGTTAGGTTGGCGATATAGCTCTTTATATTATTGGAGAATTCACCTTAAGTACCTAGTTTGTTTTTATAGTAGTGAGCTACAAATCAAGAATTTTTCATGGCTGAAATTATGCAGTGAATGTTTCTGAGTAAAGAGTTGACATGAGGGAACTGTTTCTCAGACAGCCAACAAGAGAAGAGAAGGCAAAAGTTGCTGGATAAACAGCAAAACAAATTATGAATTACTCGCCTTGCTGGATTATGTAACCATGTTTCAAATGTACAAAGTTCTTTAGCAAATGTGTGATTTTTAAAAGACAAGAATGAGCTGAGCAGGATCCAGTTCTGAAGTATTAATACTACTTTACAATGTCTTGGTAAGGCCACACTTGGAATACTGCATCCAGTTTTGGTCACCGCAATGTAAAAAAGATATTGAAACTCTAGAAAGAGTGCAGAGAAGAGCAACAAAGATGATTAGGGGACTGGAGGCTAAAACATATAAGGAACTGTTGCTGGAATTGGGTATGTCTAGTTTAACAAAGAGAAGGACGAGGGGGGACATGATAGCAGTGTTCCAGTATCTCAGGGGCTGCCCCAAAGAAGAGGGAGTCAAGCTATTCGCCAAAGCACCTGAAGGCAGGACAAGAAGCAACGGATGGAAACTAATCAAGGAGAAAAGCAACTTGGAATTAAGGAGAAACTTCCTGATAGTTAGAACAATTAACCAGTGGAACAACCTGCCTCCAGAAGCGCTGAATGCTCCAACACTGGACGTTTTTAAGAAGAGACTGGACAGCCATTTGTCCGAAATGGTGTAGGGTTTCCTGCCTGAGCAGGGGGTGGACTAGATGACCTCCAATGTCCCTTCCAACTTTATTATTATTATTATTATTAGTAGTAGTAGTAGTAGTAGTAGTAATAGTAGTAGTAGTAGTAAATTGAACCTGAAAATATCAATGTTTTGTGCTTATTTTTTTATACAGCATTAACCACATTCCTGAGTAAACCTCTTAATATTCCCCCTATATTGTGCAACAAACGTGCTTTGGTATGCTAGAGTGACTGCTGTTTTTTAGCAAATACAATCCTTATGAAATACGGTGGTAAACAGTTCACAAAACACTACAGCTAACACTCTCCACATTATTAGATTAGCCATTTCACTGAGCACCACATTAAGCACACTTTAAATACAGAGAAGAGACATGCAGCCTCTTCTTTTGACGTTGCCTCGTTGCCCTTCCTGGGTCCATATTTCTTGATCTCCACTTGACCAACTTCTTCCTGTACTCTTCTGCGTGCAAACAACTGCTCAGTCCCTCTGCCAACCCAACACCTTATTTCCAGCACGGATCAGTTTCAAGCATGGTTGGGAGATTTTTCATTGGGGGAATTATACACACACACACACACCCTTTAAAAAACAAACAATTGACAAAATCTATCTTTCATCTTTTTAACCTGTGATGGAGAAAGATCAGTTACGAGCTCAGTGCACAGAAAATATGAGACTGGGAGGGTGATGGTGGAGGCTTTTGAGTTACAAAGCTTTGTTTGGGTTTTGCAGGTGTATCTTAATGTCAGCAAAATTACTGTGCATCAAGCCTTCAATGGATCCTTCCTAAACATGCATTTAAGGGGCACAAACGCATCTCCGTTGCTGACTGTCATGATTTAACCTGCAGTTCTCTTCAGCTTTTCTTGTTCCCCCTTTCTTTTTTCCCCTCTTTTTTTTTCTAACTTGCAATTTGATGTTTGATCATTTGAAGCAATGAGGCGGAGGGTAATTTACGTTATCTCGAAGGTATGAGGGGATCTCGGAACCCAGACGCCAGGACTGTTCGTTTGCTAAAGCAGCATCGTAATGTAATGAGACTCCAGTCAAGTGCAGCTCGTAATGGAGGGGAACGCTTTCCATTCATCTGCCTACCTGAACCTCCATGGAATATGACAATAACTTTAACACGGGAGGAGGAGGAGGAGGGGCAGGCATACAACACTGAGGAATGTTTGGAATATTTCACAGCCCCTGTTTTCACTTGGGTCAATCTGGCCTGCTTGCATCCTGGAACGGTTCAGTGGAAAAGGCTGCTGAAGATAGATGCCTTTCTTTGACCAAGGGCTGCCAACTTGGGACTTAGTTCAACATTTCAGCTGAACTTTTAAAAGCAAAGCGAAGTCATTTTGGCACGGGCCTTCTCTTAGATCACCTACAGGTAGGATTTTTGCCGATATCTGTTTTTTTCCCCCTCTCGCTGTATGTCATCCTAATTATGACAATTTCAGGTCAGTTTTGCTTCAAACCATCTCATCAACCCACCTGTCTTGAAAGAAGAAAAGCGTAAGTATTGGGACAGAGGGGAAAGTGGGCAACTAGTGTCTGCAGGACTGCCGGAGAATGTTAATGACATGTTAATGATTCTGCACAGAGCATCAATGAAATGGAATTCCCTTTTCAGAGACTGAACTACAGCAACATATTTTGTCTCTATAAAACTACTGGTAGAATGGCCAGAGGATTAAAAGGATAGTTTTGCTCATTGCCAGGCCTGCCCATACCATCTGCCAGGCCTGCATAGATCATCTGCCAGGCCTACCTATACAATCACTAGACATTTTAAAGAAGAGATTGGACAGCCATTTGTCTGAAATGATATAGGGCCTCCTGCTTGGGTGGGGGTTGGACTGGCGGACTCAGAGTCCCTTCCAACTCTTTTATTCTATTCTATTATTCTGTTATTCTTTCTCTGATCATGTGTATTCATCCCATCTAGCTCAGAAAAAGTCCAAAATGGTATAGGATGCCATGGGCAGAGGATTGGACTAGAAGACCTCCAAGGTCCCTATAATGTATTGGCCACAACTGTTTAAATCACTTGCTTAAAGTCTGACCTACATTGCTGTATTGTTTAACAGTTGCTGTTACTGAAAGCCAGACTGGCTGTCTCCAAGCTGATAATGAGGTTTGGGGTGGGAAACTGTTACTTTAAACCTATTGGTTGCCATCTAGAGCAGCGGTTCTCAACCTGTGGGTTGCGACCCCATTTGGGGTCGAACGACCATTTCACGGGGGTCGCCAAACAACGCAATCCACCATTTCCCCCCCTTTTCCTTAGCTGTGCTACTCCCTCTTATTCTATTAGCTTTTGAAAGCCAATAGAATAGACTCTCTTGAATAGAGTCTAATTCTATTGGCTTTCAAAAACCAATAGGAATTGTCCAGGCTGTCTGCCCTGCTGAGCCCGCCAAAAGTCCCAGTCTGCAAATGGTGCTGTAAGTTATCTGCAGCGAAGGCGAGCTGTCTGGAAGTTTCCACCCCTCCCTGCTGAGCAATTACTAAAAATGGAAGTAAAAGAGGGCCAGGGGTGGGAGGTGGGAGGCCAGTGGGCACAGGGAGGGTTGCTGGTGCGCGTGGGGCCCGGCGGGTGCCTTACCTCCCTTGGGCTGGGCCAGCTGGTGGCCCAGCCGGTGGTCGCCCTGCGCCGTCGCTGCCCCTTGCCAGCTACGCCTCGGCCGGTGCAGGGGGCGGCACCATGCATGCGCGGCGCTCCCGGGCAGGGAAAGTCCTCGACTTACGACCGGTTGGGAAGTCCTCGACTTACAACCGGTTGGGGAGGCCTCGACTTACGACTGGTTGGGGGTCATGGCATTAAAAATGTTGAGAACCACTGATCTAGAGGCTAACTGTATAAATAGCTGTGCAGCAGCCTTTAGGGCTGCTTCTGTTCTGAGTTAATAAACTTGTTTGCTGTTTCAACACTGCCTCAGTCAATGCCTAAAGAACTGAAGATATAACAGTCCCTTCCAACCCTATTATTCTATGTTCTATGTTCTATCTGCTAGAGTTCTCCTTAACAAAATAAAATGAAGATAACACCCCTATTGTCAGCATCTCTAAATCTGTCCTATGTCTAGAGGGATTTTTATAGAAGTAGAGATCTTGAAGATCATGTCACACTCTAACTGTCCAGAACAGTGTTTCTCAATATTGACGACTTCAAGATGACTGGATTTCAACTCCCAGAATTCTCCAGTTAGCATGCTGGCTGGGGAATTGTGCAAGTTGAGGTCCAGGCATCTTAAATTTGTCAAGGTTGAGAAAAACTATTCCAGAGACTTAGTCTCAACTGTAGCATTCAGCAGTGGACTTTTATTTTTGGCACAGGATTATTTCTTATCTATTCTTTAACAGAAATTCTTTCAAAAGCTTTCCTACTGAATGAAAAGAATTCGATGGAAAGGATTGTTGGATCGGAGCAGAGCAGAATATCTTTCCTAGGGAAGCTGTTTCCACTGCCAACACCTGGGAGAGTTCTGTGGTCCCTCATCCCAGGATTGTCTGTTGCTGTGGACAGAATGTGCATTTCTTGTCCCGCTATGCCAGGGGTAGGCAACCTCGGCTCTTTTATGACTCATGGACTTCAACTCCCAGAATTCCTGAGTCAGCTATGCTGGGAGTTGAAGTCCATGAGTCATAAAAGAGCCGAGATTGCCTACCCTTGTGCTATGACAATTATAAATTTGTCCACTGAAAAATAATGGGAAGAGAATGTGCATATTCCTGAGACTTATAGCTTCTTGCTATAGCTTCTTGCTATGGGCATGTAAATTCAACCTGCAGATAAAAAAATACATGGAAGTGTCATATTGTCACTCTGCCTGTTAATTTAATCAATCAGGATAGAGTTGGAAGGGACCTTGGAAGTCTTCTAGTCCAACTTCCTGCTGTGATAGTCCAGTCTCTTCTTAAAAACCTCCAGTGATGAAGCACTCACAACTTCTGGAGGCAGGTTGTTCCACTGGTTCATTGTTCTCACTGATAGGAAGTTTCTCCTTAATTCCAGGTTGCTTCTCTCCTTGATTAGTTTCCATCCATTGTTTCTTGTCTTGCCCTCTGGTGCTTTGAAAAATAAGTTGACTCCCTCTTCTTTGTGGCAGCGTCTCAAATACTGATATATCATGTCCCCCTTACTCCTTCTTTTCTTTAGATTAGCCAAACCCAAATCCTGCAACCGTTCGTCATATGTTTTAGTTCCCAAGCCTTTAATCATCTTAGTTGCTCTTCTCTGCACTTTTTCCAAAGTCTCAATATATTTTTTGTAATATGGTGACCAAAACTGCATGCAGTATTCCAGTTGTGAACTTACTAAGGCTTTATAAAGTGGTACTAATACTTCACATGATTTATATTCTATGCCTGTTTATACAACCAAGAACATAAGAAGAGCCATGCTGAATCAGGCCAAAGCCCATCGAGTCCAGCATTCTGTGTCACACAGTGGCCCACCAATTGTACATGGGGATCTTGAGCAGAAAGAGAAGGCAAAACCCTCCCTTTCCCTTGACCCCCAACAAATGGTACTCAAGGGAATCCTGCCTGCCTCAACCAACATAGAGGCGGCACATGGACATCCGTTTTAATAATCACCGATACACTTGGCATCCATGAATCTATCTAGCTGCCAAGGATTGTATTAGCTTTTTTGGCTGCTGCCAAAAGTGATCATCCACTAGGACTCCAAGGTCCTCACTTCAACATCTTATGAAGGAACACTGCCCTACTGATTTTCTTGAGTATTTCCTATTTTTAAGAGCAGGGAAGAGCAACATTTTCAGGGGCATGCCAGATGTGACTTACAAAATGTAAGTAAATTTAGGACAGGAGAAGGAAATGATATGGCTTCTAGTTTGGAATTTTTACTTCAGTTACTTACTTTGAAAATATTACTGTGACAGAGGACAATATTGACTATAGCCAAGATTTCTTCACATTTCTTGAGGAAGATCCAAACATGCCCACCACATCCCATTTCAACTTTCTGTTGTTGGGTGTTGTTCTTCCCTGATTTTATTTCTGTTATATCAACACAGTGGCTGGATGGCACTAGAAGACTCTAGTGAGGAAATGGACCTAGGGCAGTGATGGCGAACCTTTTAGAGACCGAGTGCCCCAATACTGCCCCTGCCCCCGCTCCACCCCTCTGCCCCACCCTGCCTGCCCACAGGACCACTCACTGCCTCCAGGGCCCACCGCAAATCGCCCACACAGCCCAGCAGCACTATGGCGGCCACGCCCTCTGCCTGCGCCCTGCAGCATCAACTGCGTGATGGGGTATGAAGGCAGTCTTGTCTACGCTGCCTGGCTGCATGTCCTTGGCTGCAGTGTTCCATGTGGGTCACGCTCAGGGGCAACTCTCCTTCAGGGGGGCTGCTAGAGAGGAGGGGGTCACGGGGGGAGGCAAGGCTGGGGCAACGGTATGTGTGCCCATAGAGAGGGCTCCGAGTGCCGCCTCCAGCACCCGTGCCATAGGTTCGCCACCACTGATCTAGGGAGTTCATCAGCTGCATTTTAAATGGGACTTCAGGTGCCAGGTTGCTGGATGCACAGCCAGGAATCTCTCTCTCAAAGATGAAGGAAAGACCCATTGACTAGAGGGAAAAAACAAGAGGAAATAAAATTCCCTTCTAGCAGATTTCCCTGATGTTACTTCTCTCTCTATAGGTTTATAGCTAAGAAATTTTGCATAGCAACGGGTACAGGAGGAAGCCTAATCTACTGCACATTTAAAATAAAATCTAGAAAAGGAGAGGATTCCAGAACACTCTGATAAATATCTGACTTTTCCCCATTATAGCTCATGAATGGTAGATAAAGTTAAAGATACTTGTGTCTTGGATAAAGATTTGCTCTCATAAATTTGCTTTATGGTAGCTAGGGAGTGAAAAGGATCCTAAATATGGTAAATTTGATGAAGTCAATTCAGTCAGGCCATTGGACAGAGCCAACATTAGAGATTTAGACCAAGTGGGAATGGTGCAGAGAGAAAGCTCAGCATAGTGTGTGTGTTTGGAGGTGAATTATTTTGCCTGATATGTTCGCCCACTAGCCCTCTCAATAGGGTCAATATAGGATAAGACTCTACAGCAGCGGTTCCCAAACTTTTTCAGGCTGAGACCCCACCTGCGCCGCCCATGTGCGGCGCGACCCTGACCTGCACCGTGCATGCGTGGCGCGCAGGGCCAAACTGTGCATGCGTGGCACGCGTGCAATGGACCGAACCACGCATGCGCGGCACGATGGGCCGAACCGCGTGTACGTGTCGCGCGTGCGATGGGCTGAACCACGTATGCGTGGCACGATGGGCCGAACCATGCATGCACAGCGCGACGGGCCGAATTGCGCATGTGAAGCGCGCGTGACGGGCCAAACCGCGCATGCACGGCGTGCGCACGACAGCCTGAACTGCGCATGCATGGTGTGACGGGCCTAACTGTGCATGCGCAGCACATGAGCGACGGGCCGGACCACGCATGCGTGGCGCGACAGGCCGAATCGCGCATGCGTGGCGTGACGGGCTGAACCGTGCATGCACGGCACGCATGCGACAGCCCGAACCACGCATGCGTGGCATGACGGGCCTAACTGTGCATGCGTGGTGCACGCGCGACAGGCCGGACCACGTATGCATGGCATGACGGGCCGAATTGCGCATGCGCGGCACGCGCGCGACAGCCCAAACCGTGCATGCGTGGCATGACGGGCCTAACTGCGCATGTGCAGCGCACATGCGGCAGGCCGGACCGCGCATGCGCGGCACGACGGGCCAAAGTGCGCATGCGTGGCGCGTGCACGACGGCCCAAATCGCGCATGCGCGGCATGACAGGCCGAATCGCGCATGCACAGCGCGCGCGCGACGCCCCAGGGGAAATGGGAAAAAATGGCACACTGCGGTGGTTGGTGACCCTCGTGAAACGGTCGTTCGACCCCAAATGGGGTCGCGACCCACACGTTGAGAACCGCTGCTCTACAGTATGTGTTTTGAAAGACAAATGCTAGAAATAAGATCTATATACATAAGGATGTATTATGTTGTAAGCAAACAACCTCTAGTGGAATTTTCCTCCAATGCGATTTTCCCATGTATTTTACCAGGAAACATAGATAGGGCAGGCTAGAAAAGTCAATGCCTTTCTAACCATACCCAAGTACTCCGAATTTGTTCGTGATGTCCATTTTGCTGTATGAGTTCATGGTGACCTAACCCTAACCGTAAGTGGAATTTTCCTCCAATGGGATTTTCCCATGTATTTTACCAGGAAACATAGATAGGGCAGCCTAGAAAATTAAGTGCCCTCCTAACCATACCCAAGTATTCCGGATTTGTTGGCGATGTCCATTTTGCTCTATGTCAAGCTAATACATGATGTAATATTTGACAGAATAGTAGAGGGTGAGTAATGTGACTATACTTACAATGGAAAAATCAAATTCTATTCTTTAAAAAAAGAAAGAAATGTTAACATAATTTGGGAGTGGAAAGGAAATTTTGAATAAGGCAGGATTGAGTAAAATTGGGCAAGCAAGAATGGGATTGGGATTGAACGGGAGTAAAATGAAATTCGATGGTGAGAAAAGAAAGGTTCTAAGTTTAGGCAAGAAAAATTAAATGAACAGGTATAAAATAGGTGGTACCTGGCTCAATATGAGCCAGCCATATGCTACAGTTACCCAAAAAGCCAACACAGTCCTAGGCTTCATTAACAGAAGGGTAGAATCAAACATTGGAGACTAACGTTTGAAGAAAGGTTTCAGGAATTTGGTATGTTTAGTTTAATGAAAAGAAGGATTAGGGGTGACATGATAGCAGTGTTCCAATATCTAAGGGGTTGCCAAAAAGAAGAGGGAGTCCACTTATTCTCCAAAGCACTAAACGCAGGACAAGAAGCAATGGATGGAAACTAATCAAGGAGAGAACCAACCTAGAACTAAGGAGAAATTTCCTGACAGTTAAAACAATTAATCCGTGCAATAACTTGCCTCTAGAAGTTGTGGGTGCTCCAATACTGGATGTTTTTTTAAGAGATTGGACAATCATTTATTTAAAATAGCACGGGATTACTTGCTTGAGCTGGGGATTAGGCTAGAAGTTTTACAAAGTCCCTTCCAATTCTGTTATTCTCTTACTGGGAATAATATGACAAGAAAAAATTATAAAGAAGCAGTTGTACATTCAGAAGAGAAAAAAAACATCACAGAGTCTGGATGTTAATATGGTGTGATTTCATATCTCTCTGTTTATTTCTGAACTTGGTTTTTGCAAACTCTCAAAAACTTTTGGAGTAAGTAATAAAATCCTTCAGGTTTATTATGAAAGCAGTACACAGCTAATTGTCAAAAACAGTTTAAACAATTTAAATTTACAGCTAGGCAGGAAAGCAATCCAAAACCTGAGATTCAGGGTCAGGTTGTTAAAAGGCTACCAGCTTCGCATAAAAAAATAAATAAAAAGAAGGAAAAAAAAACATCTTGACTTTTTGACTGCAGACACCCCTAAAGCCAATTATGAAAACAAGAATTGTGTGTATGACTGGCAAATTTTCAAAAAGAGCAAAAACAATGATTCAAAGTACTATAAATCAGTTTTTCTGACACTGGGTAGATTCTAAAGTAGATCATAAAGAACCTGGATCTGATAGAAAACAACATAATAATTAAAACAAGTTTTTATGGATTGGTAAAAATAAGCATTGTCAGACTCTATTTAATTTGGTAAGATCCTTGATGGATTGGGCAAATACTGTAGACGTAGTATATCTTGTTTTCACCCAAATACATTACCTAAACATAAATAAAATAAAGTTAATCTGAAAACACTTTTTTTAAAAAAAAATCTATGTTTAATAACTCTTCTGCTCTCCTCTTGAAGGCTGACATGTTGTTAAATTTTGGTTGTTCTATGGCCAAATCCTCAGGTAATAATGCACCATGCGCACTTGTAATTTTATCAGAAAAAAGTTTAAAAAAAAATTTGAATGCTAAGGTTGTAAGATTCAGCCAGATCAACACAGAGACAAAGAACCAGCAATTAATGTTTTGCAGGTGGGATAAACAATAATTGACAGTATTATCGTTGGATATACAACTGATCACCAGTGATTCTTAAGAAAACAGAAAACCCATTAGTCAGGATATAGACTAGCCTCAAGAAATCCAGCAAGTTACATGAGAGCTTAGCAGTCTTGAACCCATGATCACAGTTCAGTTTCAGGGTCCTCTTCAGGATTATTCCACTGATTGGAGACAATGGCTGGAAAAGCTATTAAGGTACTGTAACATCTGGGAGCTGTATGGAATGCAGCTAATTTTCAATTGTACACTCAATTATTCTGTTCTGAGATCATGGGTGCTAGGCTGCTATTAAGGCTTTTCTGACTATGACCCCTCATGGAGAAAATCCACTGGCATTTTTCTGGGATCAGGCTGAAATGCGGAAAAAAAAGTGGACGCAGCCCACTGAGGACTTGCTTGTAGGGCCCCACTGAAGCAATTGGCCAGGACCAGACCAGGGACCAGATTCCTCTCCCTGTTCAGATCTGCTGACCACTCTAGGAAAAAGCAGCTTTATCTCAGTAGTTATCCCAGTAAGATAAATCTGTAGTCCCCTATGGTTCCCATGCAATGGTGGGATTCAGCCGGTTTACACCACTTTGGCAGAACCGGTAGCTAATTTTTTTTTGTTGCCCAGGCCCAGAATGGACTTCTGGAAGCAGCATCCACACAGAGAACCGATTGTTCACATATTTGAATCCCACCACTGCTCCCTTGTTCCTTTGTCCTTCCATGGGGCAACCTTTGAAGAATGTCCGGAGACTGCAAGTAATCCAGAATGCGGCCGCGCGAGCTGTCTTGGGTCTCCCAAGACATGCTCATATCACTCCAGCTCTCCGTGAGCTGCACTGGCTACCAATTGGTTTCCGAACACAATTCAAAGTGTTGGTTATGACCTATAAAGCCCTTCATGACAATGGACCAGGATACTTGCGGGACCGTCTTCTGCCTCATGAATCCCAGCGACCGGTTAGGGCGCATAGGGTTGGCCTCCTTCGTGTCCCATCTGTTAAACAATGTCATCTGGCGGGGCCTAGGGCAAGGGCCTTCTCCATTGCTGCCCCAGGCTTCTGGAACCAGCTTCCCTCAGAGGTTCGTACTGCTTCCTCCCTCCTAGCTTTCCGGAAACTGTTGAAGACACATTTATGCTGACAGGCTTGGGGCATATGAGCTGTGCTCTGCCCCTGGGCCCTAGGAATGTCCCTCCATCAGCGAGTGTGAGTTGATTGTGTTTGCATGCTGTATGAATGTGACTAATTTTTAAATTTTTAGTTGTATTGTTGTTGTAAGCCGCCCTGGGTCCTAGGAGAAGGGTGGCATACAAGTCTGAACAAATAAATAAATAATTAATTCCGGTATTCCTGACTGAATCAATTAGTTTCCACTGACTCTGGCTACAGAAAGTAAATACAAACCATTGCAAATTGGCTGGTGACCGTATCATTGTAATAGCTGTGATTTGGGTTATATGTGGGGCTATAAAGGTATAAAGTGCTTCTATATAATGCATATGATGAATAAATGAGAGTAAACTTGGTGCAATGGTGAAGGCACCACTCTAGAGACTAGGAGACCATAAGAACTGGGTAACCTTTGGTGAGTCATTATCTCTCAGCCCTAGGATGGAAGCAATGGCAAACCACTTCTGAAATCTTGCCAAGAAAACGATATGGATTTCTCCAGGCAGTCACCAGGAGTCAATACTGATTTGAAGGCACTGAAACAAAAAATAGCAAATCAAAACAGAACAATACCCCTCGTGATGAATAAGAATTGAATCAATCTCAAGGAAATCCATGCTACTTTTGCAGAGATCTGATGAGAATTGGGGCTACAAGTTCCTGCTCTTGAAATGCCTGCAAAGGTATAATGTTGTACTGCACTCAGAATAGAATCGTGGCATTAACTCCATATGGCAGCTGATCCTAATTAGATCTTGTCCACGTGAACCCGAAAAGCCCTTGTACACCAGCCTTGAAAAAAATGACAAAAAGAAGGCCAAAGCTCCTGAAGGAATCAATTGCCCCCCTCTCCGCCTCCCCCTTTCCATTCTCAGCACCGCCATGCAGGCACCCTCTTCACCCTGTTGGAAGGTGACATTTGCTATTAACCTTATATTGGGCCATTTTGTAAATCAATGTCACTTACATTTAATAACAAGTGTAATCAAAGGAATTATGCAAATTTAATTTGATGCTTCTTGAATTATGCAAATCCACCGCACATATAATGGCTTTTGACATGTGCCCAGTTGGAGAATGTTCCATTACCTCCTCTCTTATTACCTCTTTCATTATTTATATTTTATTTTTATTTTTAAATCCAGTACTCGGGGAAGGGGCTGAATTGCAGCTTGAACTGCACAGCGATGGAGAAAAGATATGTAAGCAGGTAATTTCTCTCTCTCTCTCTCTCTCTCTCTCTCTCTCTCTCTCTCTCTCTCTCTCTCTCTCTCTCTCTCTCTCTCTCTCTCTCTCTCTCTCTCTGTCTCTCTCTCTCTCTCTCTCTCTCTGTCTCTCTGTCTCTCTGTCTCTCTCTAATACACACATACAGATGCACACACATTTTTGTTATTCTTATTGCAGGACAAAGTAGCCAGGGTAGGATGAGAAGACATAAAGAATGTCTTTACAGGCAATAATGACACAAAAATGTCACCCTAAGTATGAATCCTATCTCTATTTCTCTAGTGCTAGGCATTACTGCCTAAATTATTAGAAATGGGTGAGAAGGGGAATAAATGCCATCCGTACGGTATCGAGCAGATGTCTTGAGACTGAAGGCATTGTTGTATTTCAGAAAAATACAACACGCAATCTTCCCCTAAACTTGCTAATGCCCTCCAGAGATTACCAGTCTACGAAGTTCTCTTTAAACATCACAGTATTATTCCTATCAATCAACTACCTTTCAATATTCTCATTGAGTCTGGCCCTGTGGATAGGAATGGGATCAGGGAAGTCCAATGTCCA
The DNA here is from genome assembly GCA_034064705.1 of Bothrops alternatus. Taxonomy (NCBI): domain Eukaryota; kingdom Metazoa; phylum Chordata; class Lepidosauria; order Squamata; family Viperidae; genus Bothrops; species Bothrops alternatus. The sequence goes on from JARGCV010000122.1 coordinate 3,796,252, forward strand.
ACCCACGGAACCATTTTAAAAGAATATCTTAAGAAAACCACTAAATGAGATCAATACATTAATACTATCCCTTTCTTGTCTCTTCCTAAAGGTCACCCATCGGAGAAATCAAAAGCAATTTGATCCCATAACCAAGGTTAAATTCAGACTGGAATAGCACATCCTTGTTTTTCCAGACTATTGGAAGCTGCACAAAATAAGGGGGGGGAAGGAAATATAAGTAAATCTAGTTTACATTAGCATCGTTCTCTTAAGTATCACAATTTTAGTACATTAAACTTACATTCATCTTGATATACTCAACTCCATGTCTCAGCAGAAGCACAAAGTTATACACAGGCAGTTTTGCTGTTGGAACATTCATTCCTTACAACTAACCATGACTTACCACACTTTAGTAACTGTTGCACATCTTATTATTTCTCCATTCATTTCTCATCATTAATAACCCTTCTACAAAGTACACAGGTTTATCTACTTATTCTAGTTTTTATATTTATGTGCTGTTGTTCACTCCATTTCCAAGCAGGACTACCTTGGTTTCGATATATTAATTTTCAGATCTACATTCTTTCTTGCATTGTTATATCTGCTGTCACTTGTTTAGCCAGAAGCATTATCTGCACCAACATCTGCATACAAAACTACACAGACATTCATATCCACCAAACAACCACTGTGATCACAAATATTTATCTTACATTTATCTATGAACAGGTTAGTTAGACAATAAGGAGACATCTTTCATCTTTGTTTTACTCTCTGCTCGGTTTGAACCATTTGTTAAACATTATGATTATTCTCATACATGCTTTACTTCCGTCATTATCACTTATACTATATTGCATTTAACAACTAAGCTTCAACTCATAGCTTACATGAAAAATTCTATAATTCAAGCATATTAATTTAATCACACTTCTTTATTTCCTCTTTTACCACTTCACTATCAAGGGTTTGAATCATGCAGTTTCTTTATTTTTATTTTTTTTAATAAAGTTTTATTGATTTTTTAACAGAGTTGCCTTCTCTTTCTGCTCAAGATCCCCATGTACAATTGGTGGGCCACTGTGTGACACAGAATGCTGGACTCGATGGGCTTTGGCCTGATTCAGCATGGCTCTTCTTATGTTCTTATGTTCAATAGTAATCATTCAACAAAAACATGTTATCTGAGTATCTTATTCACTAATACAAATTAAATTCCTAATCCCTAAATGTTTTCCCTAACCATTGATAAAATAGGCCCCAAGTTTGAAGTATTCTGTTTCTTCTTTTTCTTTCAACCTTAAAGAAAGTCTGTCCATTTCCGCACAGTCTAGTATTTTTTTAATTATTTCTTCTGCTGGTGATGTTTCTTCATTCTTCCAGTATTGTGCAAATATAATCCTTGCCACTGTTATCACATGTAAAATCAAGTATGTACTTTGCTTATCAAGTTTTTTTTGGCATTATACCTAGTTAAAAAAAAATCAGGTTTACAGTCGATGTGTTTCTCTAACATTTTTTCTAACCAAGTGTGAATTTTTGTCCAATATCTCCTTGCTTTAACACATGTCCACCACATATGATAATAAATACCTGGTTTATGCTTACATTTCCAACATTTCTCTGACAAGTTTTTAAACATTTTTGCTAATCTTATTGGTGGCAAGTGCAGGAATCATGCAGTTTCTTTAAATCAAGAAATATGTAATACACTTTTTTCCCCACTAATGAAGGCAAACACTTTTTCCTGTCATCATATTTTTCTCAGGGGCCTGCTGAATAACATCTGCTTTGTGCACCTACTGTCTGTCCTAAAGTTGCACTACACTTCCCAAAGTTTAATTGTTGTCCCCTCTCCTACCCATTCAACCAAAATTCTTCCAAACACTTTTCCAGGAACAAGTTAATACTTCTGTAGTTTTAGCATTTGCTCTTACTACCAATCTTGTTGTATGAAAGAACAATAACAGTGTTCTTCCAATCCTCAGGAATGGATGTATTTTTCACCTACAAAAGCAAATTTTGCATGGCCGATAGACCAGTAAAACTACACTTATACCATACCGATAGTCCTCATATTAGGACCACTTGCCCAGTGACTGTTCAATGTTATGACAACACTGAATGAAGAGGACTTACTACCGGTCCTTGGAATTCCAGCTGTTGCAGCATCCCCATGGTCACATAATTGTGATCTAGTTGCTTGGGTACCCAATTTGGGATTATGATGTCACAGATATGCTGCAATCCATTTGCAATCTTCTCTACCAGCTTCCCACAAGCAAAGTGAATGGGCAAACTGGCAGCAAAGGTTGCATGTTGCTCCCCTAAGTTACACTGCTTTTTCCCCCCTGAGGAACCCCTGCCAGCCCATCCTTACTCTATAGTGCCTATGGCAGGGGTAGGCAACCTTGGCTCTTTTATGACTCGTGGACTTCACCTCCCAGAATTCCTGAGCCAGCATGGCTCAGCTTGGAAACCTCTCCCTTTCCCCTCAGCATGGCTGGCTCAGGAATTCTGGGAGTTGAAGTCCACGAGTCATAAAAGAGCCAAGGTGGCCTACCCCTGGCCTATGCGCTTTGCTGACCTGCCCATACTTTTTTAGGTATTCAAAGATGCAACTTACCTTTTTTTTTGTTTCAACATAGATTAAAAAACAAGTGGAGTTTTGTTCACACCATTGTGGCCACCAGCTTGATTCTTTTTAACCTGCAGATACTCCTGCATTTAATCAAAAGCTGTTACCCTCTTCAGAAAAAGAAGGGACTTTGCAAGCCTAGCTGTTGGGCAAGCTGTAAGCTTCAAGGCTTAGTCTTGTTGACCTGCAACAGCTTGCGTTAGAACAGCGGTTCTCAACCTATGGGTCGCGACCCCATTTGGGGTCGAACGACCTTTTCGCGGGGGTCGCTGGACACCGTGGTCCACCATTTTGGTGTTTTTTTTGTCGCGCGCACGCCACGCATGCGCGGATCAGCCCGTCGCGGTCCGCCATTTTTGTTGTTTTTTTTCATCGCGCGCGGGGGTCGGGGTCGCGCCGCGCATGGGCGGCGCAAGTGGGGTCTCAACCTGAAAAAGGTTGAGAACCACTGCGTTAGAAGGAGCAAAGTTTTGATTATCAGCACAAGTTTCCTGGGAACTGATTCTTTCTGTCCCAGAGAGCTGAAAATGGTTTTTCTAAACAGGAATGTTACATTTGAAGATTAAGTAAGGAGTTTCACACAAACTATGGGTCAGAAAGTAAGAGTACTTAAAGTAGAAGGAGCAGGCTGGTAAGTCAGCTGGATGTTGCCAGCATGAGTATGCAGTATGGTAAATTAAGATATTGCTGCCCCAATATGGCCCTATTACTCCACAGTGTTCACTCAATAAGCAGAGTATCACTATTTAAGCTGTTCCTGGCCTGAGATCTAGCTATAGGGACTCTAAGCTAATTTGCACTGAGCATTTCATTTTATTGCATATGCTTTTATTCAAATTGTATCTCTCAGTGTATTTTTTTGTAAAGTGTAAACTGCCCAAATCTTTGACCATCCTGGAGGGGTGGTCCTTCCTCCACAAATTAGCCAATGAACTGCTGAATTTAATTTAAGTAAACTAGGGCACTGTATCCCAAATGAGCAAGAGTCCTGGAGGCTCTCTTGGGAGGGTGTGTGCAAATTTGAACTGGATCTGGGAGATACGTGTGGAGGTTGCCTTCAGGGTGAGTAGAGTATCAACGTGTTGGAGGTGACACCTTCTATTTCTGCCCTCGAGAAATGGTTGCCAGCTGGTTCTGAGGATGGGCAAGAAGTAAGTCCAGATCTGACCAGACGCAGCATATGTTTGCTTCAGCTGCTTGTATTAAGTGATTTATTTTAATATGTAACACAGATTTGGCCTGCAGGGCCACCCCGGAGATGGCAAGGGACCAGCCTCTGCCGTGTTATGCAGAATCTGAGGTATCACTTGGTAAAGAAATACAGGAAACTAGGAGTTGCCCTTTTAAGCTTTACGTTTTTATTCAGTTGAACAAAGATGGGCCCCTCTAAAAGAGAGAAGCCCCAAATGACAGGAAATCCCTATATTTATACTTATTGGCTACATAAGCAACTCACCCAGCAAAGCTGACACACGTAAGATAGAGACTTCACCCAGAAAGGCTGGCACACCATAGATAGGAAAGGAAAAAAGCAGAAATAGCTAAAAATGTTCCTTTGGGGTGTTTCCCTAAAGACACTGCATGTTCTCGGGTGACCAGGGACATTGGGTGTTTTCCTTGCTGACCTTCCATGACTCTGTATCCATGACTCTGCAAGTACTCAAAGATAGCAGGGCCATCTGCACATATTCACAAATTATGCTTTCTATGCTTTCCCCTGATTCTGGGTCAACAGCCGCCCCTGTCCCTGCCCAGCCCAGCCAGGCGCCCCCCCAGTATGTGCACAGAGATGGTGAGTGTGCGGGGACCAATGGTGTCTGGCAGCAGCTGCACCCCACTGACCGAGCCCGCACAGCACAGGTGGGTCCGAACGCTGCAACCTCCAAGCAGCAGGTGGAGGCAGAGGCGCAGGGGGGAGGCATGTGGGCAAGCAAAGACAGACAGTGGGACCACGGTGAGGGAGCCCAGCCAGTCACCGTCACCACCATGCTGCCTAGTCCCTGCGCACTGGGCCCCAGCCATCCAACCTCGTCCTCTAGGGTGCACCTCAGGAGCTCAAGGGCCGGGCGGCGCACCTGCTGCCCAGGCCACGGGCAGCCCGCACTTCCATACTGGGACCCCACACATGGCCCGAGAGGATCAGTGAGGGTCCTCCAGTAGATCAGGTGCCTGCCCTGGTCCCACCCTCCTTTCTCTGCTGGAGACTCCTGGATCCCCCCCAGCCCTGCCTGGGCCTCCCCAGGCACCCCCTGATGTGAATGATATCAAACTGGCCACCCTGGTCATGCCCACCCAGTTGGCCGCAACCATCCCAGCCATGCCCCTGACCATGCCCCCGTGTTTCCCAAGGGCAACCACAATGCTGATGTGGCCTTCAATGAAATCAAGTTTGACACCCCTGGACTAATGGATTTCTGCAGTGTTCGACTAGATTACTAAATTCCTTTCAGTTTGATTCTATAACAAAAATAACTCCTATACTTGTGTCTGATAAACATAACAAGATATTATTAATATATTCAAAAATATCAAAATTATACTGCTTGGAGCCTCAAGTATAAGATGTGGCTACTTTGTGCCTAGCAGTTGGCACTCAAATTCTGCCATGGGTAATATACTATTATTATTATTATTATTATTTATTAAATTTCTATGCCGCCCTATTCCGGGAACTCAGGGCGGCTTACAGCATAAATAGAAATCCAATACAAACTAAATAATACATTTATAAAAATAAATATATAAAAAGAAGAACCCCTAAATTAAGAACCATTCATTCAGCAAACATACACACAGACATACACTGGCTAGGGGCAAGATTTCAACCGCCCCAGGCCTGCCGGCAGAGATGGGTCTTTAGTAGTTTACGAAAGGCGGAGAGGGTGGGGGCGATACGGATCTCCGGGGGGAGTTGATTCCAGAGGGCCGGGGCCGCAACAGAAAAGGCCCTTCCCCTAGGCCCCGCCAGGCGACACTGTCTGGCCGACGGGACCTGGAGAAGGCCGACTCTGTGGGCCCTAACCGGTCGCTGGGTTTCGTGAGGCAGCAGGCGGTCTCGTAAGTAACCTGGTCCGATGCCATGTAGGGCTTTATAGGTCATAACCAACACTTTGAATTGCGTTCGGAGACCAATAGGCAGCCAATGCAGCTCACGGAGTGATGCTGAGATGTGGGCATTTCTGGGCAGGCCCAACACTGCTCGCGCGGCTGCATTCTGCATTACCTGAAGTCTCCGAACGTTTTTCAAAGGTAGCCCCATGTAGAGAGCATTGCAGTAGTCGAGCCTCGAGGTGATAAGGGCATGAGTGACTGTGAGCAGAGACTCCCGGTCCAAATAGGGCCGCAACTGGTGCACCAGGCGAACCTGGGCAAATGTCCTCCTCGCCACAGCCGAAAAATGATGTTCCAAGTTTAGCTGTGGATCGAGGAGGACGCCCAAGTTGCGGACCTTCTCCGAGGGGGTCAAAAGCTCCCCCCCCAGGCTGATGGACGGATAGATTGAATTATCTTTGGGAGGCAGAACCCATAGCCACTCCGTCTTGTCGGGGTTGAGTTTGAGCCTGTTGGCACCCATCCAAACCCTAACAGCCTCCAGACATCGGCACATCACTTCCGCTGCTTCACTGAAATGACACGGGGTGGAGATGTAAAGCTGGGTATCATCAGCATACTGATGATATCTCACCCCGTGTTGTCGGATGATCTCACCCAGTGGTTTCATGTAGATATTAAACAGCAGAGGGGAGAGGACCGATCCCTGAGGGACCCCACAAGGGAGGAACCTAGGGGTCGACCTCTGACCCCCCGCCAACACCGACTGTGACCGACCAGTGAGGTAGGAGGTGAACCACTGCAAAACAGTGCCCCCAACCCCCAACCCCCCCAGTCGGTGCAGAAGGATACCATGGTCAATGGTATCGAAAGCCGCTGAGAGGTCAAGTAGCACCAGGATAGTGGAAAATCCCCTATCCCGGGCCCGCCAGAGATCATCCGTCAGCGCGACCAAAGCAGTTTCCGTGGAGTAGCCGAGCCTGAATCCTGACTGTTGAGGGCCCAGATAATCGGCCTCATCCAAGGACCGCTGGAGCTGGAGTGACACCACCTTCTCAACAACCTTCCCTATAAAGGGAAGATTGGAGACAGGACGGTAGTTGTTTAAAACAGCTGTTAGTGATACATAAATAAAAAGTTCTGCTTTTATTTCTGTTTTCATTTATAATGGAAAAGTACATTGTGATTTGTTGAAGAAGAGGATTGTGAGATTTTAGAAACTTTTTAGATGTAAAATTTTTAAATTTTAGAAGGAAATGGTATCCTTCATTTTAAGATTGAAGATCATAAGGACAACCTTGCTGGATTAGGTCAAAGCCCATCTTTTGTCTAAGATTTTGAGTCTCTAAATGTCAAACTCTCTTATTGACAAACCCTGTTCTACTGATTTCTAGCATTGAATTTGCCTCTTTTACTTGTGTCCTATAGTAACTGAGCCTGATACTTTTTTCCTGGTTAGTTCCAAGCAGTTTAGATTTTATTAGGATATAAGTGAAGTTTACAAGTTCTGCCCAGAGAGTCTCCATTTAACAATGGTAATTGGGTCTGGAATGACCATCACTCAGAAACACAATCATAAAATGCCACATCAGGTGTGTGCCCCCCTTAGCAAAAGCAGCTTACGTTGCAGTTGTTAAGTGTCACATCACCATTTGTGACCTGCCGGCTTCCCCATTGGTGTTGCTAGTTAGAAGCCAAGCAGTACAAGCTGTAATTGATGATCACATGACCATTCTAAGTATGAGGACTAATCAAAAGTACCACTCATTCAGCACCCTCATAAATTTGAATGGTAGGTGAATGAGAGATTGTTATGCAAAGACCGTCTATACTCAGAATGAATTGCATTCTTCATTGAGAAAATTGCTCATTTATACCAATTGTCTGACTGTGGTTTTGTAACCAATCCATAAAAGCAGGGGTCTTCATACTTGGCCCTTTTATGACTTGTGGACTTCAACTCCCAGAATTCCTTAGCCAGGCACGCTGGCTGAGGAATTCTGGGAGTTGAAGTCCACAAGTCATAAAAGGGCCAAATTTGAAGACCCCCGCGTAAAAGAATAGGACTTCTTAGTTCACAGCCACTAAGTTGACTCAAGAGTCTCTGAAGAGAAATAGGGACAATATTTATATACTCAGAGTAATATTAATTAATCTGTTTAGCTAACATCAATACTAATGCTTTTATTTTATTGATTAAACTATTTCTTGATCAATTTATTGGGATAGATAATGCTTTTTATTTTGTGTGGATAAAAAAGAAGTCTACAAAAAATAATTGAGAAACTTTTGTAGTATTTATGGTATATAGAGATGCTCCTTCAATGGCATTTTCTATGATTTCATCATCATTGACTATTAATTGCCTCTGCCATTATTCCATTTTCCATTATATCATAATAGAATAGAATAGAATAGAATAGAATAGAATAGAATAGAATAGAATAGAATAGAATAGAATAGAATCTGGAAGGGACCTTAGAGGTCTTCTAGTCCAGCCCTCTGCTCAAGTAGGAGAACCTATACCATCTCAGACAAGTGACTGTCTAGGCTCTTTTTAAAAATCTCCAGGGATGGAGCGCCCACGATTTCTGAACGCAAGCTGTTCCACTAGTTTAATTGTCCTCACTGTCGTGAAGTTTCTCCTTAATTCCACGTTGCTTTTCTCTTTGATCAGTTTCCAACCATTATTTCTTTTCCTGCCCTCTAGTGCTTTGGAGAATAATGTGACCCCTCTTCTTTGTGGCAGCCCCTCAAATACTAGAATATTGCTATCATGTCTCCCCTATCTCTTCTTTTCTTTAGACTAGCCAAACCCAAGTCCTGCAGCTGTTCTTCTCATGTTTTACTCTCCAGGCCTTTGATCATCTTAGTTGCTCTTCTCTGAATTTTTTCCAAACTCTCAACATCTTTTTTGTGTTATGGTGATCAAAATTGGCTGCAGTATTGCAGGTGTGGTCTTACTAGGGTTTTATAAAGCAGTATTAATACTTCGTGTGATCTTGATTCTATGCCTCTGTTTATACAACCCAGGATTGTATTAGCTTTTTTGGTTGCTGCTGCACATTGCTGGCTCATAGTCAAGTGATCGTCCACTAGGACTCCAAGGTCCCTCTCACAGTTACTGTTTTTGAGCCAGGTCTCACCTAATCTGTACTTGTACCTTTGATTTTTTCCTGCCTAAGTGTAAGACTTTGCTTTTCTCCACAATGAAACTCATTTTGTTGGAGTTTGTCAAGATTTTTTTTTATCCTGAGTTTGTCTTCTGGGGTGTTGGCTACTCCTGACAGTTTAGTGTAATCTGCAAATTTGATTTGTTCCCCTTCAATTCCCTCATCTAAGTCATGTTTTTTGATCTGTTTTTTATTATCTTTTCTAGAATCTTCCCAGGTATCGATGTTAAACTGATTGGTCTGTAATTTCCTGGGTCTGTTTTTTTCCCCTTTCTTGAAAATGGGGACCATATCAGCCCTTTTCCAATCCTCAGGTACCTCCCCGGTTCTCCAGGATTTATGAAAGATGTGATGTAATGGTTCTGCCAGGTCCCGGCGATTTATATTTGTCAAGGTTGGATAGGGGTTCTCTTATCATTTCCTTGCTTATTTTAATTTTGTTTCTAATTTGTCTTTTGCAGTGGTTCTTTTGGTATGTGGGGCTGTAGTTTCTTTTTGTGTGAAAACTGATGCAAAGAATGAGTTAAGCAGCTCTGCTTTCTCCCTGTTGCCTGTTATTTCCTTGCCATCTTCTCTCTTTAGTGGATCTACAGTTTCCTCGACTTTTTTCTTGTTGTTAATACGTTGGAATAATCTTTTTTTATTATCCATGATTTTATTATCCAAGTCTTTGTTCGTTCTGAGCCTTTCTTTCCTGACTTCATCTTTGCATGTTCTAGCTGTCTGCTGATAATCGGCCTTAGTTATGTGCCCCTCTTTCCATTTTTTGTATTTGTCCTTTTTGTTTTTCAGTTTGTCAGAGAGATCTTTGTGCAGCCATGCTGGTTTCGTCTCGAATTTCTTGTTTTTCTTTTTCAGTGGTGGTGTGCTGGTATGGGCTTTTATGATCACATTTTTCAGTGTTACCCATGCTTCTTGGGTTGTTTTCCCCTTTAGGATTTTCATCAATGGCATCTTTCCTAGGTACTCTCTGAGTTTGTTAAAGTCAGCTCTTTTGAAGTTCAAGATACTGATTGGATTGTTTTTTGTTCCTAGTGTTTGCAGAGTATTAAATTGACTGTGGTTACTTTTTCCCAAGGTTGCAGCAACTTCAACTTCCTCTATCACTTCTTCTCTCTATTAGTTAGAACAGCGGTTCTCAACCTTTTTCAGGCCGAGACCCCACCTGCGCCGCCCATGCGTGGCGTGACCCCGACCTGCGCTGCGCATGCGCGATGCGACGGGCCAAACTGCGCAGCACGATGGGCCGAACCGCGCGTACGCGTCACGTGCATGACGGGCTGAACCACGTATGCGTGGCGCAACGGGCTGAACCATGCATGCGCAGCGCGACGGGACGAACCACGCATGCGCTGCACAACGGGCCAAATCATGCATGCGCGGCACTGTGCAACGGGCCGAACCGTGCATGCGCGGCGCAACGGGCTGAACCGTGCATGCATGGCACACACGCGGCAGCCCAAACCGCGCATGTGTGGCGAGACGGGCTGAACCGCGCATGTGCGGCACACGCGCAATAGCCCAAACTGCACATGCACGGCGTGACGGGCCTAACTGTGCATGCGCGGCGCACGTGCAACAGCCGAACCGCGCATGCACAGCACGATGGGCCGAACCGCGCATGCGCGGCGCGTGCACTACAGGCCGAGGGGAAATGGGAAAAAAATGGTGGACTGCGGTGGTTGGCAACCCCGTGAAACGGTCGTTCGACCCCAAATGGGGTCGCGACCCACAGGTTGAGAACCGCTGAGTTAGAATTAAGTCCAGTATGGCTTTACATCTAGTTCCCAACTCCACCTTTTGGATGACAATGTTGTCGGCTAGGTTTGTTAGTAATCTGTTTGATATCCCACTTGCTGCAGAGTTTGTCTCCCAGTTGATATCTGGATAATTGAAGTCTCCCATTACTACCGTAGTATGCTTCCTACATACATTTGTTAACTGGTTAGCAAAGAGTTCAACTATTTCTTCTGATTGGTTGGGTGGCCTGTAATATACACCTATGGTAATGTCACTTTTTTTTCTCTTTTATATTGACTCATATATAAAAAGTCTTCTCTGATTGTAGTGGGATATAAATGTTATAAATAAATACATTCTCATTCTGTTCTATTGTTTTCCTAATATCAGCTATACAACATATACTTCCTTGGCTCTTCTTTTATGTTATATGTGTATTCTTTTTCATTTTCAGATCTTCATTAAGTTTTTTTATGTAGTCATGCTTTAATACGAAACCCACATTTATTTTATGTTATACAATCTGAATGGGCAAAAATGTAATGCTTTCCTTTGACAAAGCAGAAGCAGAAGCAGAAGCCCACTATAAATTTTACATTTCATATCAAACTATTAGAAATTTGGAAAGTCCTTAATGGGATCATATTTTCATGCTTTCACAAAACCTGAATTCAAACAAGATAGGGCCATGTACTTATTTTCCCAGTGCTTGCTCTATCCCAGGAAACTTTTAGATAATATTAGTAGCACGGACTGTTCTCAGCTTACTCAAATTATGTTTATAAGTTGATATTAGGCAGAATTCATTGGGGCTTAATTAGTTATGTTTAACCTGGTTGTCGGTCAGGCCATGATGGTAAACAATTTGCCACATAGCAATTTTTCTATTCTTCCTCCCTGCCTGCTTTTCCTCCCCCTGCATACATGACAGTATCATGACAGTTTTATAGGGAACTTTACTGGATTTCTCTTGAACTTTGTCACATTTCCTTAGTATCTTTGCTTTTTTTTTCTTTTCACTTTTATATCTTGCTTGTTTATTCATTTTCTTTGGTCAAAGTAACGCTAGGAGGGAATAGGCAGTTCAGATGGAAGGCAGAAGGAGAGCAAGCAGACAAACAGAAAGAAGCGAGGAGGAAGAAACAAAAGCAGCGTCTAATTGGCCTGCAGTGAATTATTCACATGTATAATCTTTTTTGAAAATTCCTGCGCAAAGCAATGCAAGCAAATGCTGTTCATGTTTAAAAGTCATTTCCATAAGTAAGTGCAATTTCTCTAGTGTTTGCCCCTGTTTAATGAAGTGAGTTCTTGTTTGCATTTCTCCCAATTTCCCAACGAAAGGCGCCCAAGCGTTTGCACCAAAATTACTCGGCCCAAATTAAAACCCTTCAACACTTTTCAAAAAAAAAAAAAAAAAAGAGGAAAAGGGAGGTATATGTGTGTCTGGAGGGGCAAGATCATGCTTATTTTTAAAATGCCTTAAGTGCACCCCAAGATACTAATTTATTTTTAGACACTCATTATTAAGAGCGTTAGCAAGTTCCCCCTTCTAGTTCTCTCCCCATTTCTCTCCCCCTCTATTTCTTATTTAAATGAACTTAATGGCAGTAGATGCAAATATCTGGAAGAGGAAAATAGTTAACATTTATTTATTCTTACTGTTGTCTCTTCCCTGGCTGCTATCATTAGAACAGTTCGCTGCATCCCATTCGCTCCCATTAGCTCTGCTATCAGAGCTACCCAGCACGACTCCAGTCCTGCTCGGAGTGCTTTCCTGCAGCCCACATAGGGGCTGCATCATCATTTGCAAGGCACTGACTTAATGACAAGAGGGAAGGGGGGGAAAAATCCCAGAAAATATTGCAGACTGATCTCTGGAAACAACAAAACAAAACAGCCCTTTCCTGAAACACTAGCAACAGTGACAAGAACAATTGATTTTCTCCCCTCAAGTAGGATATAATCTTCCCAATTTCTAGTCTAGTGTGGATCACATCCATGGCATTTTCTTGCCTGGAATGGGCAATCTGTGCCAGGACAAGCATCATGCTGTAATCCCTTCATTCAGGCAGTGCTTTAAAAAAAAGACACCAGTGGGAACCAAAAGTGCTTTGAAAGGCATTCAGGAAGACCCAGTGAGATTGCAAAGGATTCAGACAGCTGTTGTTTGTGCTAGGCTGCACACCCCAGTGTGCTGTTGCCAGGCATCAGATTCTCAAGAGCTCCTGGTCAAGATGGATACCACACATAATTTTCTGCCCTCTTAGAGACTGGGTAAAATCAACTGTCAGAGAGGTATGTTAGTAGCCAATCTTCACAAGTATTTTATCCCAGTTCTATGACATTTGGCCATACCAGTGCAATACGTGATATGCTCCCCAACCTGTCCTCATGACACCGTCTTCCCTCAATATTCCATTTTTCCACCAGAATTATTTTATGATATTTCTGTTGGATGATTGTGGCTTCTGTATATTACAAAGTGAAGAGGAATTTAATCTTGAGACATAATTCTTACTAGTGGATTTCAAAGTCTAGCTGTTTAATAAGTGGCTGGGGCAGCTGCCTCTTCTGTGACCGCCAGGAAGGAGAGTGAGATTGCTGAGGATGGAATAAAATACAGGGAAAGGCTTTTGTTCATCTAATGGGGTCTGGGCCAAAGTTTCATTTCTTAAAGATGTTTGGAAACGACACGTTTTGCTGTTCTAGGAGGAAAGGGGACTTGTGGGAAAGGAATCAATGAGTTGAGTTTGTTGGATGATCCCACTATATACCTACTGACCTTCTCATCCTACAACAGAAAAAAAGCAAGCTAAAATGACATAGCTTGGAACACTCAACTGCTTTTATGTGAAGTAAATACACATGGCCTTTCAAAGACCTCCTATTTTTTTATGGTCTAAAAACACCGTTTTGTTACCAACACACTTGAGAGCCAATGTCAGAATCCAGATATATTTCCTTTCTATCTATCTCCTCTGATCTAAAAACAATTCTTACCTTTCCCTGGATCCTGACATACTTTCACTTCCTCTGTTCACTACAAAGTAACCTTTTGTTTATTTGCCTTTGTGTCTGCTAACCATTACAATGTAACAATTTGCCTCTTATCCTATGCCCTTCCTCTGAACTTCTCCTCCTTACTGGGCAGCTAGGAAAAAGGGGGGTGAAAAGAGACAGACCTCCGGGATCTGGTTTATTTCTCCATCATCAAAATAAGGTGTGAAGAGCTGTTGAATGATTGTGCACAACAGAGCTGGATTGATGTTACCTTTCCTGGATTTAACACCTAGGAATTTGCCGGTCTGAATCACCCGGAAGAACTGTGGGGTGGGGTTTGCTTAGGGACACTTTAACACATCAATCTGTAAGGGAATCCCTCAGATCCTGTTTATTATGCCTGCTATCAACTACTTTTAATAAAAGTTCCTGTTGGAAGAGATTGTTTCCAAGAGTTCTGCTTTCTTAAGATGTGGATTGAAGTGGGGCCTTACAGCCAATGGAAATCAGAAAGAAAAATACTGGTAGTGCTTCATACATAACAAAAGCTCTTGATGAGATCCTGACTTCCCAGTTAAAGAGGGGAGAAGTCCCCTCCCCTCCCAAAATACACATCTTTCCCCAATCCATCTGCTTCTTGGTGATCAGGATGGAGCCTCTTCCACTTTATTATTATTATTATTTATTTAATTTCTATGCCGCCCTATTCCAAAGAACTGCCTGAAGATGCATCCAAACTTCCATACCAGCTCTTAGGGAGGAAAAAGAACTGGAAGCTATGTATGATCCCATTCACAGGAAGAGGGATTTCAGCCCAGGTAATATTCTTGACTGTCTATTTTGTGGGGTGAATGAAAAGAGCAGATTTCTGCTTCTCTTTACAAAAGGTATATGGTCCCATCGTTAAAACGTTTGCTGATATTTGGGATATGCAACCAAGTTCTTTCTGAGATTCACTTAATTTAATTCATGCAAAAAAGTTTGCAATGCAGGTTCCCCCCCTCAAAAAAACATTTTATCTAGCATACCCCAATCAAAGTCACCAGAATTTATTTCCAAGCTATATGTGAATTAAATGACAACAATGAAGAAAAGGCGGGGGTTTTAAATATAAATTATTTGCAGAATTTTGATAAACGTGGGAGATAAATTATAGTGCTTTAACCAACCCCTTCTGCCCAATCCTACCCAACCAGAAGAAGTCCCATTAAAACTGAGGAATTGATTTCTCCCCTTAGATGGAAACACGCAGACCCACAACCCTCCCCAAAGAAGACATGCAGACACCTAGCAAAGAAACAACTTCAAATATCCCTAAAAAAGCCACATCAACAAACATACCTGAGATAAACAGAAAAGCACCCCAGACTGCAACCCCCTCCAAAAAAAAATAGAAGGGAGAGTGTTGGTAATAGGAGACTCTATCCTCAAAGGAACAGAAGCATCCATCTGCAGACCAGACATACAATCCAGAGAAGTATGTTGTCTTCCTGGAGCAAAAATCAAAGATGTGGCTGAGAACCTAACCAAAATAATTAGGCCCACAGATTACTACCCCCCCTCCTCCACATTGGGATGAATGACATAACAAACAACCTGAGTACAATAGTGAGAGATTACAAACAACTAGGCAATAAAGTTAAGAAGCTAGGAGCACAAGTAGTATTCTCATCAGTATTCCCAACGAAAGACCAACACCCATTGAGGGGAAAAAGCATTTTAGAAATAAACCATTGGCTAAAGGGTTGGTGTCACCAAGAAAACTTTGGATTTCTGGATCACGGTCTGCATTTCCTACACAAAGGACTATTGTCAAGGGATGGGCTACACCTCACGAAAACAGGCAAAAATGTACTTGGAAAAAGACTGGCCCAACTCATTTAAACTAAAACTGACCTAACCCTAACTCTAACTAACCCAGTCACAAATCCCAAGAAAACAAATCAAACAATGAGGCAGGGAGTGATGAAAAAAAAAGAAAAACCCAAACAACAATCAGGAGATACAGGAAACACACCCATAGACAGGCATAAAAGTCTTAAATGCTTATATACCAGGGTGAACTAGAAGCAATAGTACATGAAGGAGGGTATGACATAGTTGACATAAGAGAAACCTGGTGGGATGAAACCCATGAATGGAATGGACTGATGGATGGATACAAATTGTTCAAAAGAAACAGGTCTATAAAAAGAGGAGGGGGAGTTGCACTCTGTGTAAGAGAATACTACGGTATATATCTGCAGAAATGCACATGATCCAAGATAAAATCTCTTCAGAATGTATATGGGTCAATATAAAAGAGAAAAAAAGTGACATCACCATAGGTGTATATTACAGGCCACCCAACCTAATCAGAAGAAATATATGAACTCTTTGCCAACCAGTTAACAAATATATATAGGAAGCATACCACAGTAGTAATGGGACGGCTGCAGGACTTGGGTTTGGCTGGTCTAAAGAAAATAGCAATATTCCAGTATTTGAGAGGTTGCCACAAGGAAGAGGGGGTCATGTTGTTCACCAGAGAAATCCCATGCCCATAGAAAGATAGGGTTCTGACATGCCATCCCTCTTTAAAAAATGAGAGATCCTCCTGAAGAGAAAGAAAACAACAATAGGGAGAGAAAAGTACAACTAGATTAGTCGGGTTTATTCGGGTACTGGGAGTGGAACTTTTTCTAACAACCTAGGGGCTCTGATGTGTCGTTTATGAACCCACTGATTCTGAGAAGAGGGAAGTTTTTTTCAAGGTATTACGTATTGTGTTGACTCATGGTGTTTCCTGGAATCTAAGATTTTTCTGATCTCAAAATGCTGTTCTCCCTGTACCATAATAGGTTGGGGAGGGGGAGTTGCAGTTGGCCTTAGAGGTGAGTTCAGTTCACATTTTAACAGACTACAATGAAATAGTGGGTGAACTTGTCTCAACATTTTTGGTAGTTCCAATTCTATGGTTACTGGGTTGATCATTCTTTTTATGGGGAATGGTCCTACAAATTTTGGCCCTAATTTCTTTGACAGCTGCAAAGATTTTAAGCATTTTGTGGATAAATATACTTTCTCTCCCACTTTAAATGGCTTAGGTTCAACCCGTTTCTTATCTGCTTGTGCTTTATATGCTTCCCTAGACTCATCTAATGCTTTCCTCACTACCGACCATGTATTTTGAAGTTGTGTGATCCACTCCTTCAGGGAGGGAATGGTGGGTTTGTTGGCTGGCAATTCGGGCATTGGGTTGAAACTTTGTCCTGTTGCAACCTGGCATGGGGTGTAGCCTGTTCTGGTGTGAATAGTGTTATTGTAAGCCACTTCTGTGAAAGGAAGCAGATCAGTCCAATTGTCTTGTTGATAATTAATAAAGCATCTTAAATATTGCTCCAATACTGAGTTCGAACGTTCTGTCCCACCATTCGTTTGCAGATGATGACTAGATGACAGGTCCTAGGTGGTCCTCAGGAGATCCAAAAATGCTCTCCAGAACTCTGATGTGAATTGCACCCCTCTGTCTGAAATTATGCATTGCGGAGTCCCATGTAATCGGTAGATAAGTTGCACAAACATATTTGCTAGAGTCTTGGCTATGGGAATCTTGGTGCATGAAATGAAGTGCACCTGTTTGGAGAACAAGTCAGTCACCACCCAAATGACCATGTTCCCTGTGGTCTCTGGTAACTCCAGAATAAAATCCATGGAAATCTCCCGCCAAGGTGCTGATGGGCTTGCTACTGCCTGCAATAGCCCCGGTGTTCTACCCTGTCTTTGTTTTGCCACTGCACAGATGGGGCAGCTAGCCACATAGCTTTCAATGTCCTTCTTTATGGATGGCTATCAAAACTGTCTTTTTACCAGATAGAGCGTTTTTACGAATCCAAAATGTCCAGCCATTTTTGAGTTGTGACATAGTTGCATAAATTTCAGTTTCTGAGCTTTGGGCACATATAGTTTCACCCAGTCCATCATCCATCAAGTAGAGGTTTCTATGGCTCAGGAACCATTCATCTGTTTCCAGAGCCTGTCTGAACTCCGCTTCTGCTTCGCTATGTAGGGTTTTGATTTTTTTTGCTTGCAAGCATGTGGTTACTGGAGTCACTGATTGCTTAGATGCAGTGGTGGGATTCAGCTGGTTCACACCACTTCAGCAGAACTGGTAGCTATTTTTTTGTTGCCCAGGCCCAGAATGGACTTCCGAAGTGGCATCTATCACATATTTGAATCCCACCACTGCTTAGGTGGCATGAGGGGATCCACCATTTTTGTTTTGGTACTGTTATACTGTAGCAACCTTGACAAAGCATCTGCTAAGAATTTTTTTCCCCAGGCAGGTATTTGTCACCTAGTTTGTTTTGGTGACAGTTTACTGGTTTTTTTTTTTTAAGGCTTCAAGATTCTTGTGGTCAGGCCATACTTGAAGGGGATTTTACTTCCTTCCAGGAAGTGCCTCCATGTGAGGAAAGCCCAGCATACTGCATAGGCTTCCTTCTCCCATACTGCCCACCTCTGTTCTGTCTCTGTGAGTTTTCTGGATGTGTAAGTATAGGGCTGCAGTTGGCCTTCTTGATTTTCTTGGAGCAGTACTGTGCCTACTGCTACATTGCTAGTATCTGCTTTTATGACAAAAGGTTTCTCTGTGTCTAGGTGTTTCAGGACTGGCTCAGCTGCAAAAAGTCTTTTCAGCTTTTTGAATATTGATATTTCTTGATATTTCTTTTCTTTCTTTCTTTCTTTCTTTCTTTCTTTCTTTCTTTCTTTCTTTCTTTCTTTCTTTCTTTCTTTCTTTCTTTCTTTCTTTCTTTCTTTCTTTCTTTCTTTCTTTCTTTCTTTCTTTCTTTCTTTCTTTCTTTTGACTTATATCCATTTTAATGGTTGGCTGGGTTTTCGTTTGCCCTCCCCTCTCATTTTTAGCAATTTTGTAATGGGAAGTGTGATTTGGACAAAAGAAGGGATGAACTGATGGTAGAAATTAGCGAACCCCAGGAAACTTTGCAATTGTTTTTCTGTGCATGGTGGTGCCCAGTCCAGTACTGCCCTGATTTTTCTGGATCCATTTCAATCCAATTATGAGATATGCGGTATCCTAGTCAATTTTTTCCTTATGGAATTCACACTTTGACAGCTTGGCATAAAGTCGAGTGGCCCACAATTTATTCAGTACCATCCTGACTAGCTTTACATGTTCCTCCCTTGTTTCAGTGAAAATTAAGATGTCATCCAGGTATACGAGAACCCCCCTTGTAGAGGTGCTCCTGGAGGACCTCATTAATTAGTTGCATGAAGACTGCTGGTGCTCCCTGCAGTCCGAACAGGAGCACCCTAAACTGGAAGCAGCTCATAGGGCAGTTAAATGCCGTCTTCCATTCATCCCCTTCTTTAATCCTAACTTGATAATATGCTTCCCTTAGGTCTAATTTTGAGAATATTTTCCCCTTTGCTAGGTGGACCAGCATAGATATTGTTTTCGCTCACTGTGTTTAAAGAACTATAATCCACACAGAGGTGAAGAGACCCATCTTTCTTTTCCTGGAATAAAACTTGAGCTGCCGATTTTGGTCTTGCTGGAGCAAATGAAATACACATCAACATCCAAGCTTCCCCTCCCCCCAGGAGAATGGCAGAACCTGAGAGGAATAAGAAATCCCATGCCCATAGAAAGATAGCGTTCTGACAAATACAAATAGAGAATAGCCGAGGAGTCCTTAGTGGTCTCTGAGTTTAGTTGTTTTCTTGCAGAGGTTTCATTACTCAAACCAGGTAACATTGATAGCTGGTTTGACAAAAGTACTTGCAAAAGAGGTCTTAGAACAATTCCTTTAAATGCATCAGTCATCCAACTTGACTTCTGGGCCTACAATTACTGTGCAAGCTCAGATTTAGGAACCTGGAGGCTTCTTTTCATAGGATGAGTTTAGTGGAATCCAGACAGCCATTTGTCCAGGATGCTTTAGTTTGGATTTCTGCACTGAGAGATCAGTACTATACCCAAGCCTAAAACCCAACTGAAAAATCTCAGGATGATGCATTTCCTCCAGGACCCTTTGAATTTGCAGCCCAACCAACTTCTCTATCATGGAGTCTGGTCAGAAATGATCCAACACCATTGGGTCCAAGAATGGCTTCTGGAGGAGAGGGCGAACAACTTCTTCCTTAAGGCCAGTAGAACTATTCCTCGTTCGAAGTTGAACATATCGCTGTTTGGTCCACACCCTACATTGTCTTCATGGAGGCCTTGACTAATCAAGAGGCACATAGATCAAATGAATAGGCAGCTGCACTGACAATCCAAGATGCAGCTAAATATTAGGAAAAACTTTCTAAAGACTACATCAGTTCAATAATTGGACAAATTATTAAGAGAGGGTTTTTGTTTCTCTTTATTTGAAATTTTGAAGGTATCATTCTGGGATGCTTTAATGTGGATTCTTGCACTAAGCAGAAATTGGTCACTCAAAATCTATGATTCTTTGAAAATAAATTCTGCAACTTTCAGGCTTGCAGAATCTTATTCTGTAAATTTATAGGCTTGAATACACACACACACACACACACCATTACTCTTAATAAGGGGCACATAATTTTTCCTCTCTTGCAAGTTTATTGTCTATGTTTATTGGATTTGATCATTTGTAACACAAATAATAACAGTTCCTTTGTTTGGGTCTCCATTAATGCCACTTTCCCAAAATGTTGGTTTGGACACCTCTAGCGTTATCATTTTGATGAATTTTTTTTTGCGACCCGATTTCCTGTTTTAAGTGATTGCATGAAAACATTGGTGAATTATACAGATGATCAGGCCAAATAACTGATTTATTTAAGACAATCCAGTAGCACATAACCCCCAGTTTCACTGTCTTCAGGAAAAGCCATCATCTTTCTTATGAAAATTCTACAACCTGTTCACCTGACTGCCTCAATGGGTAGAGCTATTATAACTGCTAGTTATAATAAGAGCCCTGGTGGCACAGTGGTTAGAATGCAGTACTGCAGCCTACTTCTGCTGACTGCCAACTGCCAGCAGTTCGGCAGTTCGAGTTCCACGGGCTCAAGGTTGACTCAGCCTTCCATCCTTCCGAGGTTGGTAAAATGAGGGCTCAGATTGTTGGGGGCATTATGGTGACTCTGTAAACCGCTTAAAGAAGGCCGTAAAGCACTGTGAAGTGGCATAAAAGTCTAAATGCTATTGCTCTGCTTCCAAAAATGAAGTAATGGAAGCTTAATCAGATTTTAAAGGATTTCAAGCTGAATATACTGATACCAGTTCTATGAAACTTAGCCTACTTCATCTGCTTATAAAAATCTAAGCAATATTTCAACCTGTTTTCCTGAAAAATAATTTTAATAGGTTGCGTTTTCTAAGTTTACATGCTTGAAATGTTGAAATTATTTACAATGGAATTTTAAAGCACATTATTATAAAAATGTCACTGCTATTTTGGCAAATACAGTAGTAGCCATTCACCAGTATTTTAAAAGCACTGTCATATTTTTTGTTTAAATGATACCAGTACTTTTGCTTACTTCTTTTCTTTACATCTTGAGTTGCTAGAACTTTCCTCGCCCTCTTTTTCTCTTCCACTCCCCTGCTTGTAGGATTCTTGATAGTTCCCATTCCTTTTATAATGAACACTGCAGAATTACAGCTAATTAAAGATGCAAATGATACTGGGAAGAGGGAGGGGAGGTGAAAGCTACTAGCTGTGTGCAACTCTGCAGTAAAATGTTTTCAACCTCAGCAGAAAAGTTATCAAAGGAGACAATGTCAACTTTAGATGAGTTTTGACTGCAGAAGATTCTGAGAGCAATTTCTTTTCTTCTGTATATGTTGCGGCAGCTCTTCTCTTGTTTTGGGTTAAGGTTAGTTATATATTATAAGGCCTTGCGTCCTACCTGAGGACAAAGGATAAAACTAATATATGGCTGAAGATGAGGCAACGTAGAGTTTTGAGGTGAGAGAAAAAAGACAAAATAGCAATAGCACTTAGACTTATATATGACTTCATAATACTTTACAAACCTCTCTAAGTGGTTTATAGAGTCATATTGCCCCCAACAATCTGGGTCCTTATTTTACCTACCTCAGAAGGATAGAAGGTGAGTCAACCTTAGAATAGAATAGAGCTGGAAGGGACTTTGGAGGTGTTCTAGTCCAGCCCCCCTGATTAAGCAGGAGAACCTATACCATCTCAGACAGGTGATTGTCTAGTCTCTTCTTAAAAATCTCCAGTGATGGAGCACCCACGATTTCTGGAGACAAGCTTGTTCCACTGGTTGATTGTCCTCACTGTCAGGAAGTTTCTCCTTAATTCCAGGATGCTTTTCTCTTTGATCAGTTTCCATCCATTGTTTCTCATCCTTCCCTCTGTTGTTCTGGTGAACAACATGACCCCCCTTCTTTGTGTAGCCCCTCAGATACTGGAATCATGTCTCCCTATTTCTTCTTTTCTTTAGACTAGCCAAACCCAAATCCTGCAGTCGTTCTTTGTATGTTTTAGTCTCCAGGCCTTTGATCATCTTAGTTGCTCTTCTCTGAAATTTTTCCAAACTCTCAACATCTTTTTTGTGACATGGTAACCAAAATTGGCTGCAGTACGCCAGGTGTGGTCTTACTAGGGTTTTATAAAGCGGTACTAATACTTCATGTGCTGTTGATTCTGTGCTTCTGTTTATACAAGATTGTATTAGCTTTTTTGGTTGTTGTTGCACACTGCTGGCTCATAGTCAAGTGATCGTCCACTAGGACTTTGTTTGCTTCTAGTTGTTCACAGATCTGTTTTTTGATTATTTTTTCTAGGATCTTCCCAGGTATTGATGTTAAACTGATTGGTCTGTAGTTTCCTGGGTCTGTTTTTTTCCCTTTCTTGAAGATGGGAATCACATCAGCCCCTTTTTCAATCCCCAGGTACTTCCCCGGTGCTCCCGGATTTATGAAAGATGTGGTGCAATGGTTGAGCTGGTCGGAATCGAACTACTGGCAGTCAGTAGAATTAGTCTGCAATATTGCATTCTAACCACTGTATTACCATGGCTCTTCATATAGGGAACACTACTGCTTTTCTATTTCAAGTCTGAAGAGAGTCATCTGCCTTCTAGGAAGAATATCCCTTGCACCCTGTGCCCAGCACCCTGTGCCCAGCCAATAATCAGGAGGACTGAGGATTTGGGAGTAGATGTCCAAGAACATTTGAAGAGCAACAAATTGGGAATATTTTAGACCAACATGTTGTTCTGGGGAATTCTGGAAGTTGAAGTCCATATTTCGTAAAAGTTGCCAAGGTTGAAAAAGACTGTTTTAGATCTTGAATTATCCTAAACTGGAGATAGAAAGGTATAGGTGAGGTATAAATATTTATAGAAGTATATACCGAGAAGGTTAGATAAATAGAAGTATTAATGTAAGAGAAAATTAATCTTATTGTATATAATACAGATAGGGAAATTTGGAGAGAGGAGTTGCTCAGACATTACCCCTGAATTGTATCTGAAGAGGGATGAGAGGGAAGAAAGGAGAGGAGAGAGAAAAGAGTAAAGGAGGGGAGAAGGAAGTAGGAAGGTTGGAGGAGAAGAGGAGAAGTGGGGAGAAAGGGGAGGAGAGTGGTGAAGGAAAGAGAAGAGGAGAGGAAGAGGGAAGTAGGGAAGAGAAGAAAGGGAGAAAGAAGGTAGAGAAGAAGGAGTGTGGATACAGTGAAAGGGGAAATGGGTGAGCAACACCAAAAGTCATGTGTATGTATTTATTTCATGTTATTAAAAGTATCTTATATATGAATGTAAAAAGAATGTATGTTAACATCTCATAAATATCACGGTATATGTATCGGGGAGAGTTTGGAAAAATAAAAAATAAAAAAATTATTAAAAAAGAAAGAAAGGAAGGTATAGGTGAGTCTGAGAAAGCGCCCATATTCAAGGGAAGAGGAAATATTGTGAAATTACAATTCTAACTCAAACCCAGATATGTAATCTTTCCGAAGCATCACAAAAATTGTAATGGTTTGTCATTTTTTTCATAATTTTCAATAAAACATCCCAAAGATGTTTTTCAAAAGGCAACTGGACTTTCTTTGTTTTTCTTTTCCTAACCCCAAACTTTGGAACAACCATGACCTGGATGATTGAGAATCTCCATAGACTTTCAATAAAAATATATGTGACATTTGTATTTTAGCATTGTGCAAGGACTATCTCCCCTGTTTTGTAGCTGAATAATCAGTTCAGAAAGTGGCATGAACTATGCAGAGAAGCTCACCCTGTTTTGATCCAATTCTGAAGTATTTTTGAGAAAATTGGAACTATAGCTTTTCATGTAGCATTAGGGAAAATAATCTTAAGAATATCTATAACATTTTTGTTTATATAAAAGGGTAGAAATTTAGGAGAATTTCTCAAATTTCATAGAAATTGATGCAAGGCTCTTTTAAGTACTCAGTTATTAAAGTGTCTATTCTTTTTTTATGTTTATCTTAATGGGATAAAATTTACAGGAAAACTGGATTCTTAGAGCAGTTGAAATGTGCCAAACTTCATAGAAATGCAGCAGTCTTAAAGTTCCAGGACTGATTATTTTTATTATAGCAGCTGTTATTTCAGCTCATTCCCACAGCAGCACAATTCGTTGAGACTTTTTCCTGTCTGTAACGTGCATATCTGGTTAGTTATCAGCAGAGTCAAAATGGGATGAAACATGACACAAACAGCCTTCCTGTTTAGTTAGACTTATTTAGCAAAGCTAATAATAAATAAAATATAATTTGCATAATAAATAGAACAACAGAACTAGTGAAAGAAACATCAGTACAACTGGAAAAATTGTCCTGTTAAAGAAAAGTTTGGAATATGCCAAAAAAGAAAGAGAAGAAAGGAAATAAGGTGGAAGGAAAGGTGGATAAATTAACTAAAGGTGGAACAAGTGAGAATGGAAATGAAGATAATGAAAAAATCTTAGCTCACCACAGTAGAATGCCACCTTGAGAGCTACACTACAAGGGATCCTGGATGACTATGAAGTATGATTGGCATACATTTGTTTTCTTGGAGGTAGGGAAAGTTAGAAAAAAAGGCCCATCATTCCCTTCCATACTAATTATGGAGTGCCTTATGAAAAATATATATAATACCTAGAAAAATGTACAAAAATTATTGTGTTAGAGAATTATTTGAAAGTGCGTGAGTAAGGAAAATTTGCATAATATACTCTGAAAAAAATAAATAAATCATGCTAGCTTGAACCCCCAACCACAAATAAACTGACATGAAAGTGGAACAAAATGAAAACTTCCAAGTGTTTCACCTGGTGATGTCCCACATTATGTTTAATTTTAAAAGGGGAGAAAATGGGCAGATTTGGTGGTCCAGTATGATCAGCTTGCAGTCTCGGGAGGAATGTAAGCATCTGTGAAGGATTTTCTCCTAAGTAAACATCAAGGGAAAGATTTTCCACAGGATCTTATTAGATGGTCCTCTTCTTCTGCTCTTTGCATTCTAACAAATGTGTGAGAGAGAGACGCAAACAATTCTTTGGTTCCAAGTAAAATGCTTGTAACTGCGTCTTCCTAATTAATTGACTGGAATTGGTCTAAAAGAGAGATTTGGTTCTTTTGTTTGTTATTAATATCAGTGACTTGGCCCAAAAGACACATTTTAGGATAAATTCACAAAATATCAAGGAATATTCTTTGCCTTCTTTGCCTCCGTTTTCACTGAGGAGGATAAAGAACATTAGCCTGCCACTGAATTAGTTTTCCCAGGGAGGGAAATAGAAGAATTAAACCTGATAGAGATAAACAAGGAAGATGTTCTTGCAGGCCTTTCTAAACTAAACGTCAACAAATCGCCGGGTCCAGATGGCATCCACCCTAGAATTCTCAAGGAACTCAAGTGTGAAATTGCTGAACTTCTAGCTAAAATATATAATCTTTCTCTAAGATCAGGCACTGTACCGGAGGATTGGAGGGAAGCAAATATAACCCCGATCTTCAAGAAAGGATCCAGAGGTGATCCAGGAAACTATAGACCAGTCAGTTTAACCTCAGTTCCAGGCAAACTGATGGAAACCATTATTAAAGATAAAATTACAGGGCACATAGAAAAACAGACATTGCTGAAAGAAAATCAACATGGTTTCTGCAAAGGCAAATCATGTCTTACTAACTTGTTAGAATTCTTTGAGGGTGTAAATAAATGCATAGATAAAGGGGCCCCAGTTGATATTGTATATCTTGACTTTCAAAAGGCTTTTGACAAAGTCCCTCACCAAAGGCTCCTAAAAAAGCTCTCCAGCCACGGAATTAGAGGACAGGTCTTGTCCTGGATTGGTAACTGGCTAAATTGTAGGAAGCAAAGAGTGGCAATAAATGGACAATTCTCTGGATGGAAAGAAGTGAGAAGTGGTGTACCCCAAGGTTCAGTTTTGGGACCTTTACTTTTTAATTTATTCATCAATGATCTGGATATAGACGTTAATAGTGAGGTAGCCAAGTTTGCTGATGACACTAAATTGTTCCGGGTTGTGAAAAGTGAAACTGATTGTCGGGAGCTCCAGAGGGATCTCTCGAAATTGTGTGAGTGGGCAACAAAGTGGCAAATGCATTTTAACCTAAACAAGTGCAAAGTTATGCACATCGGGGCAAAGAATCCCAATTATACTTACCAACAGATGGGGACCAAACTTTCTGAGACAACCCAAGAAAGGGATCTTGGGGTTTTCGTGGACAGCTCAATGAAGATGTCAACCCAATGCGCAGCAGCAGTAAAAAAAGCAAATTCCATGCTTGGCATGATTAGGAAGGGAATCAAAAATAAGTCAGCAAGTGTTGTATTGCCTGTGTACAAATCGATGGTGAGACCACACTTGGAATACTGTGTACAGTTCTGGTCACCGCACGTCAAGAAGGATATAATGGAAATGGAAAAGGTGCAAAAAAGGGCAACAAGAATGATCAAGGAAATGGAGCGCCTCCCTTATGAAACCAGATTGCAACGCCTGGGTCTCTTCAGCCTTGAAAGACGGCATTTAAGGGGTGACTTGATCGAAGTGTATAAAATCATGCATGGGATAGAAAAGGTGGATAAAGAAAAATTCTTTTCTCTATCACACAATACCAGGACAAGGGGGCACTCCCTAAAGCTCATAGGTAAGAAAGTGAGGACAAATGAAGGGAAATATTTCTTCACCCAGAGGGTCGTTGATTTATGGAATTCACTTCCAGAAGGGGTTGTGACAGCTGTCAGCCTTGACAGCTTCAAGGCAGGGTTAGATAGATTCATGGATGTCAAGTGTATCAGTGGTTATTAAAACGGATGTCCATGTGCCGCCTCTATGTTGGTTGAGGCAGGCAGGATTCCCTTGAGTACCATTTGTTGGGGGTCAAGGGAAAGGGAGGGTTTTGCCTTCTTTTTCTGCTCAAGATCCCCATGTACATTTGGTGGGCCACTGTGTGACACAGAATGCTGGACTCGATGGGCTTTGGCCTGATTCAGCATGGCTCTTCTTATGTTCTTATGTTCTTATTCGTTTGGAAACTCTACTAAATAAGACACGGGTGTCAAACTCAATTTCACTGAGGGCTACATCAGCATTGCGGTTGCTCTTGGGGGGCTGGGTGGGTGTGGCCAGGGTGGGTGCGGCCTACTGGGTGGGCATGGATGGAGTGGGTATGGCCTACTGGGTGGGTATGGCCAGCTCTACATCGTTCACCCCACAGCCTGCCCAAACCCTCTCCCCCGGAGCCCATCAAGCCAGATATGTGAAGTAGGCGAGGGCCATTTGCTGGCCACTTTCAGGCGATGGTCCATTTTTTCATTCCTCACAAAGGGTGACACCTCCCCAGTATGCATCCAGGGGGTGGGACCAACACGGCAGGGGCTAGTTCCTCGCTATTTCCAGATGGCCTTGTGGAGCTAAGACTGAATGTGTTTCAGCATAGATGGCCACCACAAAATTGTACATTGGCTTCCAGCTGGTCTGGGCCGGCGCCAAGACAGAGGGGGCCGTTCCCTCACTGTTTCCAGAATGGCTTCGTGGGCCACATGAAACCACTTTGCGGCCGCATCCAGCCCCCGGGCCTTGTGTTTGACATGTCTGCCATAAGAGAATATAGCACTCTAAAATGTTTGGTGCATAGAAACAATTACTCTGTCGAGAAGCAAACAGAATACTTTTCATGTTAGGAGACCAAATTGTTTAAACCTGGGCCTGCTTCAAGAACATTTCCCCCTTTTGAACATTTGTTGTATTTTTAATCAATCATTGCATTACAGTATTTGCGTTATCTTTAGTTTGTTTTTAACTTTGTTGTACAATGCCAAAGTTGTAAGATTAGGATGGTTTACAAATATAGTAAGCAAACACATCTGTAATACTGAACTCAGAGGAGGTGCAAAATGTGTGTCTGAGGAACGGTCAAAGGAATAAATAAGCTAAAGAGATGTTACAGCTACTGTAATTTGAATGTCCCTTTGCTTATATATCAGTTCTCCACTCTATGTAATTGCTCTAAGCCAATTATTTTACCCATATTATATGCATTTGAGCTAGAAATCTTTTGCTGAGAGAGATATTTTGTGCAGTGTCTATTCCAGAAAAATCTACCTTGTTAATAAATTTAGTAAATTTGCCTACAGAAAAGTCGTAGAACAAAGATATTTATAGAAGTAGCAACACATTCAGTAGTTAAGACAAAAAAATAGCATATTCAGTAATAACGAAAAACTTGCTTGAAAATGGGAGTTTAAGATGCATTCGTTTTCCACATGCTCCAAAAACCATGGAAATAAATTACGTTTTCAGATAGCCATCTTAAATTATGCACCATTTAAGTAGGAGTTTAAAAAAAGACGTCCACAGACTTTATGGAAACAGAACAATTTGTCAAAAAAGATTCCACCTGCTGCATAGATGATATGCTGAACTGATTCCACAAACATACAACTTTTCCTGGTTTGTTTGTTTTTTTAAACTCAGTAGGAAAAAAAAATAACACAAATAAGCCAAACTGTTGCTAACACAGCTTTAAGAAGAAATATTTTTTCTTAGAAAAAATGTATCTGTTGTTCTTGCTTAAGTGAATTTCACATGCAATAGTAATCCTTGGACAGCTTTTAGATTCAGTTGTGTAAGACAGGCAAAGCATCATTTTAAGGTGCCTCACATAAGAGTATCTTGGGGTGCCAGTCCCCATTCAGCTTTACTATTCCATGCCTTTCCAAAGGGAAAATTACAAGGCAGCTGGCATTAGAAGGCTCTCCCTGCAGGGAGCTTATTCAGCCACTGGCAGCTTCATGCTTTGCCCATTCTCTTTCTTCCCAAAGTGAAAGATACCAGGTGGGTTAAAACAGCTCCCTGGGCACTACATACAGCTTGAGTTTATATTTAAAAAGAATTATCTTAAAGTGGACAAAAGTCCATAGGAAATAATGGGAAACCACAGACATGACGGAGAGCAGGACCAGCTGCAATGGGCAATGTACAAAGTGCAGAATAGATTCCGAAAAGAAATGGAATGGAACAGAACAGATAAGTGAGATGAGATGGTTTATGTTGCTTTTCTGTTCGGTTATTTCTTATTTTTACTCCACATCACTTTAAACCATTCCGTCACTGTAGCAGACACAAGGCCGTAGGCACTGCCCAAATTTGGTCCTGCCATGGAACCCATTCATTTTCATTACAAAGAGAGAACTACATCATCTTACACTTTCTCTTTTATTTTAGAACTTTTATAAAAGACAGGGGCTATGAACTGCATAAGAGAGGGATTTTAAAAATTTGAGCTTATTGCTCAGTGCCTTCCACATTGGGACTAGAAAAAGATCCCCCTGAAGAAAGTCTGTGCTTAGATATGGAATTATCTGCTGGAAGCAGCATGGCAGAACTGAAATGAATGGTGACTGCAATCGAAAAGTGTTTCTCGATCTTAGCAGCTTTAACTCCCATAATTCCTTAGCCAGTCTTCCTACCCAGAATTCCATGAGTTGAAGTCCACACATCTTAAAACTACCATAGTTGAGAAATACTGATGGGTATAGACTGATGGGTCCACCATCATCTCAATCTAGGGATGATCAAAATGTTCCAACTTTGGGATATGCCACACCAGAAATGGTTGCTTTGCATATGTTCTGCTTAGAAGAGAACACTTGCATTCTGTAGCCTTTGTGTTGAGCTCAGTAGATTTAGACCCAAATGGAGCCTTCTCAAGAACATTGTTTCAAGCATTTCAGATAGTTCAGTTGTTTTGTGACCCATAATTGAGTTATTTTTCTTCAAAATATTTCTAACATAATAGTAGATTAATAAATTAATTATATACATATATGTATTAAAACCCTATACATTTTAAATTGACTTTTAGGCGGCAGGCACTGCCCAAATTTGGCCCCACCTTAAATTGCTTTTAGGACTTCCCCTGGTCTTCCCTGTTGAGGACTAGGTAGCTTATATCACCCATTCCCTAAGTCAGGGGTAGGCAACCTTGGCTCTTTTATGAGGCATGGACTTCAACTCCCAGAATTCCTGAGCCAGCCATGCTGAGGGGAAAGGGAGAGGTTTCCAAGCTGAGCCATGCTGGCTCAGGAATTCTGCAAGTTGAAGTCCACGAGTCATAAAAGAGCCAAGGTTGCCTACCCCTGCCCTAAGCCAAAGGCCACCAACACTGGGGAAGGGAGGGCCTCTAGAGAGCTAAACTGGTGAAGGCAAGACCTGCTGGTCAAAAGGGGTGAAGGGGAACAGCAGCTGCAAGGAAGCTTTAGGTCCGAATATTTTCTGCTCTTCCTGCAGCAACAATGATGGCACCAGTTGCTATGCAAGGTGATACTGAGATTGAGTGAGTACATAGGAGGACAGGAGAACCAAGGATCCTAGGACTCAGAGTGCTGGAATAGTCCATTTAAGCCTGAATCCAGCCCCTGCCCAATGCAAGAATCTAAATATAAGCATCCCAGACAATGGCTGTTCAGCTCTGCTTAAACCAGGGATGTCAAACTCAATTTCATTGAGGGCTGCATCAGCATTGCGGTTGCCCTCAGGGGGTTGGGTGGGTGTGGCCAGGGTGGGTGCGGCCTACTGGGTGGGCATGGATGGAGTGGGTGTGGCCTACTGGGTGGGCATGGCCAGCTCTCCATTGTTTGCGTCAATGGTGATTGTGGGGGCCTGGGCAGGAGTGGGACAGATCTGAGGGTCTCTGGCAGAAGGGGGTGGGACCGGGGCAAGTGCCAAGACATGGTCCACTGGAGGAGCCTCACTGTTCCTCTCAGGCCATGTGGGGGGGGAGCTTATGGAGCTAAGACTGAATGTGTTTCAGCATAGATGGCCACCACAAAATTGTACATTGGCTCCTGACCGGCTGGCCTGGGCCAGGGCCAAGGCAGAGGGGGCCATTCCTTCACTGTTTCCAGAATGGCTTTGTGGGCCACATGAAACCACTTCATGGGCTGCATCCAGCCCCCGGGCCTTGTGTTTGCCATGTCTGGCTTAAACACTATTCATGAAGAGAAGCCCATCTCCCCCCATTCTAGGCTTCAATACTACTTCCAAATGAATCTTTCTTGCTAGTTAATATAAAGTCAAGGATACTGATCCTCTTATGCCTATCTCCATCCTTTGGTCCTGAAAGAGGGTTCAGGAATTTCCTAAAAGAACCTTGCTTGGCTTCTCTAACAGCAATTATTTGATAATATGGTAGTTAAGGCATCCTGAAGGAGGCTACCATACTTGGGAATTATTTTTTTCAAAGTAAGGTGAACATATGTTCACCAATCCACACATTAGTCTGTGTGTTCATTCATTAGTACATTTAATCTGCATTCTAGTGGTATTTTAATAGTCATGTATACATCAGAAATTCATATAGGAAAAAGTCTCTTAAGCATGGAGAGTGATGTCCTGCAAATCTCTATATTCCACCAAAGTGGCAATTATAGCTAAGGAGTCACTCGGACTGCGCAGACTCGCTGCTACCGAGATATCAGGTTGTGAGTCCCTCCTTATGAGGTTGGACCTAGGTGTACAGGTGGACTTGTTGCTTACGAATGTGTTTTTGGGATTGGATGGTTGATTATTATTATTAAATTCCTCACATGTAATTATATTGTTGTTGTAAGCCGCCCTGGGTCCTAGGAGAAGGGCGGCATAGAAATTTGAATAAATAAATAAATAAATAAATAAATAAATAAATAAATAAATAAATAAATAAATAAAGTCTAAGATGGAAAGGCAGCATCTCATCTGACTTAGAACTTACATTACTAACAATTGTTATCATATGAAACTGAAGAATCATGGACATCGCCTAAGCATAGGGGGTGAGGATCTTGAGACAGCTGTGTTCCCTTTAATTTCCCATTTGATATTTATTGTCTTGTAGCATTCTGGGTGCAAGCTAAAGGAAAAAAAAATACCGAGAAGGGTCGGACAATTTCAGAGTCACTTGATGTTTAACTCTTTATTTAATTAATTTTACTTTCGAAGGACAAGATAAATATACGAAGAAACAGATACAGACATTGCAGATAGCCAAAAGTTAAATAACACATTAAAAGGTACTGAGGTATCCAGTGAGTTGTCACTTAGGAAAAGAGAGTTACAAAAGGCATGATCGGGCCATATAGTACAGAAGCACACCAGAGACTCTGGATTTCTCTGTTTTCCTTCTTACAAAAATAAATAAATAAATGGCAACAAATTCTATCGGGCCAGGAAAAAACTGGGCAACAGGATGGGTGGATAAACTGGGATGGAGTGTGGGGAGGCAGACAGAACAGGTTATAATAGTCTTTCCAATATCTGAAAGGATGTCACATTGAAGAAAGTAAGGGAACCGTTCTTCATTTTTCCAGTATGGAGGACATACAAGGATTTAAATTACAGGGAAACAGATTCCAATTGAATGTTACAAAAAGTGTTAAACATGCACATCAAATTAAAGTGCCTATCATTAAAGTATTCAGCCCAAGGCCTTGGATCAGCAAGAGGTCCAGAGATGGGGGCCTAATCATATCCTCATAGGTTTATTGGATGCTATTCCATCCTTTTTCTGAATTGTTCCTATAATTTTCTCTTCTCTTTGGTCCTGTTTGTTAAATACATTCTAGTTGGCAGATAATTTGACTTTCATTAGCATTTTTATTCAATTTTCAAAATCCATCTTGGTTTTAGTTGTAGTTGTTTTAACTGCATATGCTTGCATTATTGTTATTATACATAGTGATTAGACAGAGTTACAGTTTTCCAAAGAGTACAATCTCATATAAGTCCCACTGAAAGCTGAGGACTTATTTCTGCATATAGTCAGAAGAATTAGTTTATAAATGAATAAATCATTTTGGGAGGATTTTAAAACTCCCTTATTTTTATCCATCAAGAAGCTTGAATCGTAAAATAGCAAAATATATTCTAACATGTCTTTCAAAATCAAACAGGGTTTTTCCATGACAAGGATAAACTTGAAACCAGATCATCATTTTCCCCCCAGTCCAGTCTTATACCCTGCTATTCCGTATAGCGAACTTGCTCTCCCAGAATTAAACCAAATTAATTATACTGAGAGGGAATCAATCAGCTAGCAGGCTAAAAAAAAAAAAAAAGATTTTTTGAAACATGTTTTCTTGCAAAAGATTTCTAATTTCTTTTTCTCTTGTTTAAATTCAGTATTAATGACTGGTGAAGGCATATTGTTGTGCCAGCTTTCTCTTTCAGCCAATACACATGTTTTAGAACACCTGTACACAGAAAGCCCTCCAAAGGGCTGTACTCTTCATTTCTGGATAATCGGGGGGGGGGGATTCCCAACATCCTTATTTCAGGCCATGGATCTGAAATGCATCAGCTAGAGCAGGGCTTTTCAACCAGTGGTACGAGTACCACCTGTGGTACATTGGCACCTGGCAGGGGGTACGCAACCATCCTAGAAAAGTGGTAGTGGGGGAGGGGAATGAGCTGAACCGGTGGCAGCACTGCACAAGCCTGAGCGAGAGACGGCTGGAGCTGCAGGGCTGTCAGGGCTCAGCGGAAGCACCAGGATCAGTGTCGCTTTCCAGCTGATTGGCGCTTCTTCGGGACTGTCAGGACTCAGTGGAAGTGCCAGGATCAGCGCCAGGCTCCAGCTGGAGCTCGGCGCTGATCCTGATGCTTCTGCTGAGCCCAGAAGAAGCGCCGATCAGCTGGAATGTTGCAGCATCTCCAGGGTCTTGTGATTTACATTCAGATGCTTGGCAACTGATTCATATTTATGACGGTCCCAAGGTCATGTGAAGTGACCAAAACCTACTGCAACCACCCAGCAGACAGGTGGAATAAAAACCAAACACCCCCACCCCACCCCCGCTGCCAATCCTCAACATAAATGCTCACAACAATGAAAACCTTGGACAGGAGGAAGAGCGCCGCTGGGTGGGCAGGCAGGTGTCTTGCTCAGCTGTGGCTTGGGGGGCACTTTTTCCAGTGCCATTGTAACTTTGAACAGGCACTAAGCAAACTGTTGTAAATCGAGGACTACCTGTACTTTATCACTTTTTTCCTTTTTTTTTTGTTCATCAAGTTTTTGACACCTTGCTAGGTGACTGGTGGTACTCGGATGTTGCCATATCCTAAAAGTGGTACAATGGGTGAAAAGGTTGAAAAGCCCTGAGCTAGAGGAATGCCCTCTAGCCCAGACATACCAAAAGATGTTCTTTCCTTCTCTTCTCACTTTAATCATTGATGTATGCCTACAGAGTAGAATTGGCCCTTAATAGATTTTTCTTATTTATTTATATTTCATATTTCTAAACCGCTCATCTCCCTCCGTGCCCAGTTATTGTAGTTGACTAAATGCAACACAACTAGTACTGATTGCATGCTGATTATATATAGAATTATAACTATTTTTCCAGATCCATTCTTCTGTCAAGGGGTGGGGGGCAGCAGGTCAAGAGTGAAAATTTGGCAGCTACGTGCCTCTCTGTTTTCATCTGGCCATTAGAGTAAGGTGGGAGAGGTGTTGCTTTCAAATGGGTTAGTCAGAGAAACGAAACCTCTACAGAAGCTTGCTGAGAGTCAGCAGTATGGAAACCTTTCTAGGACATTGTATTAGTGTGAGCTACCCCCCCCGCCCCGGATTATCTAGAGATGGAAGGGTACAGCCCTTGGAGGGCTTTCTGTGTAAAGGTGTTCTAAAATATATGTATGGGCATTTGGGGGGGGGCTGGCTGAGAAAGACTTCAGGTAATGCAAAATGCAGCCGCGCAAGCAGTATTGGGCCTGCCTAGAAATGCCCACATCTTGGCATCACTCCGCGAGCTGCATTGACTGCCAATTGGTCTCCGAACGCAATTCAAAGTGTTGGTTATGACCTATAAAGCCCTACATGGCATCAGACCAGGTTACTTACGGGACCGTCTGCTGCCTCATGAAACCCAACGACCGGTTAGGGCCC
Organism: Bothrops alternatus; assembly: GCA_034064705.1. Classification (NCBI taxonomy): domain Eukaryota; kingdom Metazoa; phylum Chordata; class Lepidosauria; order Squamata; family Viperidae; genus Bothrops; species Bothrops alternatus. The sequence continues at coordinate 3,831,246 of JARGCV010000122.1, forward strand.
ACAGAGTCGGCCTTCTCCAGGTCCCGTCAGCCAGACAGTGTCGCCTGGCGGGGCCTAGGGGAAGAGCCTTCTCTGTTGTGGCCCCGGCCCTCTGGAATCAACTCCCCCCAGAGGTCCGTATTGCCCCCACCCTCTCCGCCTTTCGCAAGTTGTTGAAGACACATCTTTGCCGACAGGCCTGGGGCAGTTAACACCTTGCTCCAGCCAGTGTATGTTTGTTGTAAGTTTGTTTTTGGATGATTGATTTTTAATCTAGGGGTTTTATAAATGTATTTAATGTCAGATTTCTATATGTTATTATCTATGTTGTAAGCCGCCCTGAGTTTTTGGAATAGGGTGGCATAGAAATCGAATTAAATAAATAAATAAATAATTGTATTAGTGTGAGCTACCCCCCCCCCGGATTATCTAGAGATGGAAGGGTACAGCCCTTGGAGGGCTTTCTGTGTAAAGGTGTTCTAAAATATATGTATGGGCATTTGGGGGGGGTGGCTGGGAAAGTCATTGCTATATGCCAGTGATGGCGAACCTTTTAGAGACCGAGTGCCCAAACTGCAACTCAAAACCCACTTATTTATCGCAACGTGCCAACACGGCAATTTAATCTGAATACTGAGGTTTTAATTTAGAAAAAAACAACTCATACATTAACATCTTTTGTCTTAAAAGAAAAACACAGTAATAAAGCTTTCAATGATACAAACAAGGTAAAAGTTTGCATTTGGCATGCTTTTGAACAATTAATGTGATTTTTGCTGTTGTATGCATGCTGATAATTTGTCTAACCTTGGCTTATACTTTGTAAGTTTGAGAGCAACACATGCAGCACTCGGATCATCTGTTAGTCTGTTTCTGGTGTCAGATTTGATATAATTCAAAACTGAAAACAGCACACTCACTCCGGAGGTTTGTTTTGGCTAGGAAGGGGCTTGAGAAATGGCTTTTTCCTGTAAAATCTTAGCCAAAGAGCGAGGCGCGCGTGCCCACAGAGAGGGCTCCTAGTGCCCCCTCTGGCACGCATGCCATAGGTTTGCCACCACCGCTATATGCTATGGTCTGATGCTTTGGGACTTTAGTTTTTCCTTGCCTTTACCAGGCCATGTATTCAATAAACAGTAAGCTTTTCAGAAATGAAAATAATCCTGGACTTTTATTTGGATACTTGAGCTGGAGGTTGACAGGTGTTTTCTGGGTAAATTGTGACATTTGCTATCCATTGGTAGATGATTACTTTCAAGCCTGGATTTTCTTATCTTGGCATGTGGGAATGATAATATTCTCTCTGGAATAGTTGCAGTGGGAGGGATTATAAAGCACTGTAAAAATACTCAATGATCAGTTCTGAAACATTTTGCAATTGTTTTCTGTTTCTCTGATCTCCACTGAGACACTTCAGTCATATAGATTCCTTTATTGTATTTTAAGGCATAAGAATGTAGGCCTTTGTTGTAAAGGGCTTTTATTGTAAAATATTTGAATTTGTCAGAACAGGCATATCCATTTAGGAAATGTAGAAAAGTAGATAGCACATTTTATAAATAAATAGCATTTCAAAAGCAGTACAGAAATTTCCAAAGTGCACATCCAAACCAGCATTCTCAAAAGGACGTCTCCTTGACAACACTCATCCTAAGCATGGAACAAAATGCAAACTGTACAACAGGATATGCAAATCAGCCAATACATTATTTTGAATTTGAGATTCAGGGGCAAATGAAGAAATTTAAATCAGTCCAAGGTTCAATTCAGTAACAAACTTGCCTGTATGGAGAAATTTCAACATGCCCACAACTACTTCTTTTTTGGCAGTCTCACCACTTGCTTTTTTCTAGCTGGCAGTCTTACTGCAATGGCTCATCAGCCAGTTCATCTCAATATCAGAGAGTGCATCAATCCTCTTCCCAACTATGTCTATCAATAGCAGGAAAGATGCAATCATGTCAGAAACTCTGCAAAGCCAGAAAGTCTATGGACACCCCTTCCCCAATGCCTTCAAACCATTCGCTCCAAAGCATTTGAAAACATCTGATTTCATTCAACACCTCAAATTGTGTTTGGGATTCATTTTGAAAATTCAGTTCAAAACTGTGGTTTAGCCAATCTCTTTCAAATCACACAAACTCTTAAGCAATTTTGGAAGGATTTTTATGGTAATAGTACTAATAATAATAATAATAATAATAATAATAATAATAATAATAATAATAATAATAATAATAATAATAATAATAATAAAGTTGGAAGGGACCTTGGAGATCATCTAGTCCAACCCCCTGCTCAGGCAGGTAACCCTATACCATTTCAGACAAATGGCTGTCCAGTCTCTTAAAAACTTCCAGTGTTGGAGCATTCACCGCTTCTGGAGGCAGGTTGTTCCACTGGTTAATTGTTCTACTGTCAGGAAGTTTCTCCTTAGTTCTAGGTTGCTTCTCTCCTTGAATAGTTTCCATCCGTTGCTTCTTGTCCTGCCTTCAGGCGCTTTGGAAAATAGCTTGACTCCCTCTTCTTTGTGGCAGCCCCTGAGATATTGGAACACTACTATCATGTCCCCCCTCGTCCTTCTCTTCATTAAACTAGACATACCCAATTCCAGCAGCCGTTCCTTATATGCTTTAGCCTCCAGTCCCCTAATCATCTTTGTTGCTCTTCTCTGTACTCTTTCTAGAGCCTCAACATCTTTTTTACATCGTGGTGACCAAAACTGGATGCAGTATTCCAAGTGTGGCCTTACCAAGGCATTGTAAAGTGGTATTAATACTTCACATGATCTTGATTCTATCCCTCTGTTAATGCAGTCTAGCACTGTGTTGGCCTTTTTGGCAGCTGCAGCAGACTGCTGGCTTCTATTTAGGTGATTGTCCACTAGGACTCCAAGGTCCCTCTCACAGTTACTACTATTGAGCAAGGTACCCCCTATACTATACCTGTGCATTTGGTTTTTCTTGCCTAAATGTAGAACCTTACTTTTTTCACCATTGAATTTCATTTTGTTAGATAGCACCCAGTGTTCAAGTCTGTCCAGATCCTGTATCTTAAGCCTGTCTTCTGGAGTGTTGGCTATTCCTGCCAGCTTGGTGTTGTCTGCAAATTTGATGAGTTCCCCATCTAGTGTTGAAGGAAAAGTCTTCATCAGGGTCTAGTCCAAACCGGGAATAAACAACATGGCGACTGCTTTAGAAAGAAGGTTGTAGTTTATTGAAGAAGAGAGCCAGACAGAAAGATGGCTCTGGAAGAAAAGAGAGTGAGCACATGTAGTAGGGAGTGGGTTTTTATACCCTCTTGGGCTTTTGTTTGGGGTTGTTTCCTGTTCTTGTTTGAGGCTTTGTATTTCCTGTGTCATGTACTTTGACCTGAGTCTGAGTGTGCCCCTTTGGCATATGTGGGTTAATCCTATTGTGTCCCATGTTAGAGTTTGGGTGGGGTATGTAGATTTTAGGTGTCTTTGTCTTCCTAAGTTTTTAGTTGGAGGGTTCCAACCTTCCTGAATGGATTATTACATCTGCATTTCTACAGAGCTGGTTTCTCCTTGGTGGAGGGAGACTTTCAGCTATTAAGAAAAACTGAGCATGCTTTTCTGGCTCCTTAAGATCCTTTGAGGAAATATAATATTCTGCCCTTTTAATATTTCCTTCTCTGGGGGGCTGCCGACTTCCCACAATGGGATAAAGGACTACTCATGCAATGTACTTCCAAGTCAATCTTATCTGCTCTTTGTAAAACATTAAATCTAGAGACAGTTTAGAAGAATGTTTAAAATACCTGGGTGCATTTATCCTGCAAAGATTAAAAGGAGACACAGTTGCAATCCTCAGGTATCTGAAGATTGTCATTTAGATGAGGGACTGTTTACCATCACCCTGGAGGACAGACCAGTGGAATGAAACTACAGGTAGTTGTCAATTTACAACCACAATTGGGACCGGAGCTTACATTGCTAAGCAATGCAATTGTTAAGTGAGTGATGCCCAAATTTATGGCCTTTTTTTGCTACAGTCATTAAGCAAATCATGTGGTCATTAAGAGAATCCAACTTCCGCCATTGACTTTCCTTATCAGAAAATCGCAAAAGGCAATTATGAGACCCAGGGTGCTACAATCATCACAAATGCATGCTGATTGCACAGTGCTTAAATTTTGATCACATGATCACAAGAACATTGCAATGATCTTAAATGCAAGTCATGAAACACTCTTTTTCAGTGCTCTCTTTGCATCGAATAATTGATGGTACGGATGGACATAAGTTGAGGACTACCATTTCAGGCCGGGAATGCTTAAGGCAGGCTAGAAATTTGGAAACCATGAGTTCTAGTCCTGCCTTAGGCATGAATTCAGCTGGGTGACCTTGGGCCAGTCTCTTTCTCATAGCCTAGGAAAAAGCAGGCAATAGCAAACCACTTCTGAAATCTTGCCAAGAAATCTTGCCAAGAAATCTGTTGGGACCTGTCCAGGCACTCGCCACAAATCAAAACTGACTCAAGGGCACCAAAAAAAGAAAAGAAAAAAAAAGCTGTCAACTGGTGGAATGGGTTGTCTCATGAAGTAGGCTGCATCATGAAGAGCCTTCCTTGAGGTCTTCAGATATTTACGAGACCGCCTTCTGCCACATACTTCCCTACGACCGGTGAGAGCGCACAGGGTCGGCCTCCTCCGGGTATCGTCAGCGAAACAATGTCGTCTGGCGGGCCCTAGGAGGAGGGCTTTCTCTGTTGTGGCGCCCACCCTCTGGAACCAACTGCCTCCTGAAGTCCACGTTTCTCCGACTCTCCCGGCCTTCCGGAAAAATTTAAAAACTCATCTTTGCCGGCAGCCCTGGGGATGATTGTAGTTGATTGCTGTATTGAATGTGTGTTTTTTATTGACTTTTTAGATAGTTTTGTTTGGGTTTTTTATATTGTACTTTTTTGTTGTTTATATGTTGTTAGCCACTCCGAGTCTCCGGAAAGGAGCGGCATACAAACCCAAATAATAATAATAAAAAAATACAGGTAGTCCTTGACTTAACAATAGTTTGTTTAGTGACTGTTCGAAGTTATGACACTGAAAAAAGCAACATGACTATTTTTCACACCTATGAGTGTTGTAGCCTCCCCTTGGTCACATGATCAAAATTCAGATGCTTGGCCTCTGACTCATATGAATTCATGACCGTTGCTGTGTCCCAATGTCATGCGATCACCTTTTGCCACCTTCTAACAAGCAGGGTCAATGAAGAAGCCAGAGTCACTTAACAACCTTATTATTAAACTAACCAAGGAGAGAAGCAACCTAGAACTAAGGAGAAACTTCCTGACAGTTAGAACAATTAACCAGTGGAACCACCTGCCTCCAGAAGCTCTGAATGCTCCAACACTGGAGGTTTTTAAGAAGAGACTGGACAGCCATTTGTCCAAAATGGTGTAGGGTTTCCTGCCTGAGCAGGGGGTTGGACTTGATGACCTCCAAGGTCCCTTCCAACTTTACTATTATTATTATTATTATTGTTGTTGTTGTTGTTTATTTATTTATTTATTTTAATTAAATTTTTATGCCGCTCCTCTCCAAAGGACTTGGAGCAGCTAACAACATAAACAAAAGAACATCACAGAGTTTAAAATCAAAAAGCAATCTACAAAATGTTTAAACCCCCCCCCGAACACATTCATAATTCACACGCAATCACAGTCATCCCCAGGCCTGCCGGCATAGATAAGTTTTTAGATTCCTCCGGAAGGCCGGGAGAGTGGGGGAAACGCGGACTTCAGGGGGCAGTTGGTTCCAGAGGGCGGGCGCCACAACAGAGAAAGCCCTCCCCCTAGGGCCCGCCAGACGACATTGTTTCGCTGACGGGACCCGGAGGAGGCCGACCCTATGCGCTCTCACCGGTCGAAGGGAAGTATGTGGCAGAAGACGGTCCCGTAAGTATCCTGGTCCCATGTCATGAAGGGCTTTATTGTTGTTATTGTTATTGTTGTTGTTATTATTATTATTATTATTATACTAACTTAACAACTTCAGTGATCCACTTAACAACCGTGACAAGAAAGGTTGTAAAAGGGCAAAACTCACTTACCTTGCTTAGCAACAGAAATGTTGGGCTTAATTGTGGTGATAAGTTGAGGACAACCTGTAGCCGTTTGTCTGCGATGGTAAAGAAGCTCCTGAATCAAATGGTTTGGATTAGATGGCCAATGATAGTCCTGCAAATTCTGCAATTCTACAAAGGGGGAACAAATTTTCTTCTTGCTTTCTTTGCTATTAATTCACTAGGTGATGGTAAAAGACACAAGGCTGAACTTCTGCAATGATTAATGTAAAGCAAGACAGGCCTGGACCCAGGGATGTGGATACTACTCTTCTTTTACAGGCACTTCCTCCCACCTCTGACAGACACTTGGGAGGCCAGGAGTTAAAAAAAAAAAAAAAAGTTGGCTACTAGAAAAGACCTTGGGGAAAGCCCACCTATTGGACTGGTAACAGAACTAAATCTGAGAATGCAAGGGAAATAGCCCAAAGATAAATTGCAAAAATTCTTAATCTCTTAAAAATAAAAACCCTACATTGTTAACTGCTTGCCAAGAACAACAATGGTATAATTTCAAGGCTTCCTCATTTGTTTGCAGAGTGAATATTAAAAGTGCTGTCTGCAGCCTTGAAGCATTTCCCCTGGGAACTGTTAGTGTCTGCAGTAACGAGGTCATTCATTTTTTATTAGGCAAAGAGTTTCTGTGAAGTTAAATGTGCTGACAACCTTTTTGTCTTTGATGTTGGGTTTCACCTCAGTCCCTCCCATTCATTCAGCTCCTCCTTAGCAGAGCTGGGAAAATCTCTTCCCATCTGTGTTAAGTGACTTGCATTCTGTTTGCTTTAGATACGGTGATAAGCAGATGGCCATTAAAGGTACAACATTTAAAGGTGGCATAGAATTTCAGGGCATGATAGAGATACAAGTGATTATGGTGCCATCGTGAAGTCACATCCTTGATGTCACAAAGACCCATGATTTATTTAAGGACCACATAGACAAATTGTCTGCATAAGATGCCAGAAAGTCATTCTTAATCTGGGAAGTAGAAAAGTTAAACATTTTTACTAAATAGTTCTGGCTTAATTTGATTGTGTGGCTCTAGTTAACAACAGCAGATCAAATCAGATTAAAATGCAAAGTTCCTTTCAATTATTTCTTCATAGTTCACCTCAAAATCCAGCCCGGACAATCCAATCCACTTTTGCAAGTACAATATTTTGGCTGCTATCTCCTAGTCAAATTCTTCCAGTTCTTTTCTCCTTTGCTCTGGGTATTCATTTCCCACTTTCTCTGCTAAGAAGGCTTTGTAATCAGGTGATAACTGACTCACCATTCACCTTTCTAAAAGAAGACAGTCCCAAAGGCTGAATCACAGATTGGATGGAATGTGAAATCATGGCAAAGAGTACTTCGGCCATACTTCACAGTTGAATGGAGATGGCAGTACTGTATATTGGTTTGCTTCTTTTCTTCAAACATAAAAGAGAAATTTCTGGCATCTTGAGGGGGTTAGAGGTTAGGGCCAGCCTTGTTCTATCTGAGAAAGAATATATTTTGTTTTTCTGAAGGAAAACTTGCTATATTTTAAGATATTATTGGTAACATTTGAGTTTTCTTTTGACTAAATTGTTTTGATGTTGTCATGTGTGCCTTTAAAAAAAATCTTATTTATAAAGCCCAAATTATAAGACATTAAAAACATTTCAATTAATGGATTAGCTGTGAGCTTTAGGCTCATAGTGTAAACAGATTCATTATATGCATTTCTGGGTGACAGCCCCAGATCTGAAATAAACTTGAATCTGTTTTTCAACAGTTTCTGTATTTCTGTTCAACTTCTTTGTCCAGCTACTTAAATCATCCTAATAACTTGATAAACAGTTCATTGCTTGTTCAATAAATCATAATTGGCTGACATAACATAACAAGCTAAGTATAAAATATGGATTGGAAACTGCAAACATAGTAAATGAAGGTAGACAATCCACATTTGGACTCAGCAAGGCAGGCTAAACCAATTTCATCAAAAAATCTGAAAGAAGGCTACTGCTTATTCAGGCTACAATAATTCTGTTTTATGGGACACAATAAAATAGGTAGTGGAATTAAATTAGGGGATGAGCATTAGTTAAAACAAACTAAATTGTGAGGGTCTATTGTTTATAATAGTCTTTAAAAATGTTAACTAAATTTTTAATAATATTTTATATTAAAATAGATTAGAACTCACTAATACACAGTGTCTATAAAATATGTATATTTACCATACTTGGTAATTCAAATGTATACCATAGAAAAGAGATATATAACTAGATCTGATCTTGAAATTTATTCCAAATATAAAATACCTATATATTATAGTTTATTTTCTAAGCAGTGGTAATTCTCATCTTTCCCTATTCCAATTCACATGTTTTAACTGCTTATAGGATTGCTCTTTTCAAATATATTGTATTATATTGATCTCTTACCTCTCCAGTTTCTCTCTCTTACCTCTCCAGTTTCTGTGCATCCAGTTTAAAATATAACAAACCATAATTAGTATTGTAATCAAGTTATAGTATATCCAGAATAATCAAATCATAAAGATGCTTTGATATTTTTGCAACAGTTATATTTCTATTTGAAATATATACAAACTAAAACTTTTGAGGTGGGTCAAAATCTTACACTGTGTTAATCTTAGTTTTAATCTCAGTCCATCATAAATGCATAGTAAGATCTTCATCGAATTTGGAATTTGTTTGG